>OX243881.1:11200000-11800000 GCA_945859645.1 Amphipoea oculea | reverse complement strand
TGGGACCAACGTCTCATGGAGAAAGTTATTCAGTTTAATCGTCCGTATCACACCCTGAAAGGGCTTTGAAGATCCGTGGCATACCTACCCTGTCCGCCATTTTGTTTTTTTTTTTCAAATTGCTGGCCCCGTAACCAATATAAAACCAAACCAGCTGGGTAAGCACGCGGACATCGTCGACTTTGTCTCTGTCACATTTGACCTAGGCTAGAGTCAAGAGCAAGCCAATTTCAAATTAAAAAAAAAAACACGTTTAATATTTCGGAAACGTGACACTACGGGGTTTGGTCTTATAATGTTTTCTGTTTGCATTGATGTCAGCTATCGATTTATAAAATATAGGTTTCATGTGTAGCCGCTATTTTGAAAAAAAAAAGCAAAATGTCGCGACAGTAAAATGCCTCCATACAAAAATCCTCAATCCCCTTTGACTACACCTTTCTGATACATGCTTTCCACGCGACATAAGTACGGTTAAGGTTAAATCTAACGATTTAAATCTTTGTTAATCTTTGTCAGACTGACAGACAAATGGATGAAAGAAAGATAATAATCTTTATTTCATCCATTTGTCTGCCAGTCTGATTGTCTAGTACGCCATCTGTATTTTTCTCTCGACTTTGACTATAAACTAATAAATACATCATTCCATTACATATATTTTGTTACTGTATACTAAAAATGCTTATTTTGTATCGCAGTTTTAAATGTTAGAGTTATACGATTCAGTTAACAATTTCTATTAAAAATACATTATTTATATTTACCTCTCTTTCTATCACTACAATGACAAAAAGAGACAGAGCAAAGAATTGTTTTGACAATTTTAAACTATCAAAGAATTTGGGAACCCATTTTCTTATTTATCACAATTAAGTAACTATATGATTGTATGATATGTCGAAAGCATTACAAATTCGCAAAATTTAAATTCGATAAAACGCTAAAAAGTAATAAAATCTAAATAAAGGGAATGCATTCATAATTTCTTATTGATTGGACACAAATAAAACTTTTACAAATAAATTTTTCATAGAACATATTTTTTTTTTATTCTAAATTAAGATGTATGTAGGTATCGAGAAAATATAGATTTTTCGTAACTTCCTTTTTGAAAGCAGTACGTGTAACTTAATTCTAATCCTAGGGGCCTGTAGCTAGTGGCTTATGATGATAAACGAACTTTTCACAACTTGTTCTATAAAGGGTGCCAGGGTCATCGACACGCTAACACTACAGCACATGATTCTAACCCCCAAGAGGAAAAATTATTCGTCGGTTATAAAAAAAAAAATTGCTGTTATACAAAAGTGCAACACCTAGGTAGTCAAAATGTATGGAACAGCTATTTTTTTTTCAATAACCGACGAGAAATTTCAACGTCGGTCCAGAATCATAATACTGAATCCATGGTAACGCGTCATGGTAGCGTCTACAATTTACCGGCGAATGACGTCATTGAAACGTTATTTATGAAAGCAAGTTGGTATGTTTTCCTAGAGACCGTTTTTTGACACCGTACCAGCAAACCTCGCTGCCATTTTCTTGACAGCCGTCGCCATCGCTCTTTAAGGGTGCATTTCCATCAGAGATGAGCGAGGATGCTTAGCGAACGATGTGTGTACAACTAACCAATATCAACGCTAACTTAGTTCAAGCTATAACAATGAAGCGATGTTATTGGTTGGCTTCACACATATCCCTTGCTACTCATCCTCGCACATCTCTGGTGGAAACGCAGCTTTACCCATTTGCTACGGCGATAAAAATTACGATTATTAGCCTAAAGCTGGACTTTTCGTCGCGAACGTCGATGGGCGTCCTCCGCACCTCATAAGGATAATATGGAACGCCGATTTATTATATATTTGTATTTAAAAAACAATGTGCATATATTGCATGTATAATTTTTTGTGACTTGTTTTTGCCAAGATAAAAGCAATTAAAAAAAAAACGCCAATGGGCGTATTTCGCACCTAAATATTAAATCAAAAAACGCCGAAAAGCGTCCGCGGTAGCGAATGGGCTAACACATCAAAGTAAGGAAAAACATACAAGTTGTATGACCATCCTAAGCCACTATGTACAGGCAAGTACTAACGTAATATTGAGTATTAGCACCTGCTACTCATAGAGTACAATGCATTCCGCTAAACTTGTCTTATTTCGTAAACAAATATGGTATACAGAGTATACAGACATTTTAATTTCAAGAATAGAGTTTTCAAAGATCTTTTTCACATACGTCATTAGGATTTGTTTAGATGTTAAAACTACACACATCAAAAGTGTCTAGGGATCAAGCATTTTTATGCGGATTTCTTGAGATTGAGATGTGGCTTTGTAATAAATTTATGATTTTATAAATTTATATGGATCCTTTTTGGTGCATTTCATAATTTGAATCAGGAACTGTGAATCAAATTCGAGTAAAAGATGAAAATCAGCTGTCAATATTTTCCCTATAAAAACATACAACGCATTGAAGACATTATTAGTGCTACTGTTTCCCTACTACTGATTAAAACCAACGTTATTATGGAGCGGCGACGTCATTTAAGCAGGGAAGAAATGCTCAGAGCCGTGGGAATGATAGAAGCTGGTTCCCGGCAACGTACTGTGGCTTTAGCTCTGAATACAAGTCAGAGTGTTATCAGTCGACTTTGGACACGTTACCGAAGCACTGGTACCGTGGCTGAGCGCCATGGAGGACGGTATCGCTGCACCACACGGAGACAAGACCGATACATTCAAATCTTAACTCGAAGAGCTCCAACAATAACCGCCATGATGTTAGCCGTGAGGCTTCATCACTCTTCAGGGAACTTAATTAGCGACCAAACAGTCAGAAACCGCTTGCATGAAGTGAACCTTCATTCCCGAAGACCGCTACGGGTACCACCTATAGCAATGCACAATCGTAGGATTCGATATCAATGGGCTCTTGAACACAGAAATTGGGCAGAAGAACAATGGCGTTTCATGTGCTTTTTTGATGAGTCTCGTTTTGGTATGAGACCGGATACAAGACGTATACGACACTGGAGAACCCCTGGACGCCAACAGCGATTAAAATCCTGCCAGGAAGTCCATCCTTATAGTGGTGGAACCATCATGGTATGGGCGGGTATTTGGATCGGCGGAAGAACTGAGTTGATTTGGATCAGAGGCAACCTCAACGCTCAAATTTATGCTGAGACGATTGTATTAGACGTCATCGTTCCTCTACAAGTGCAAATCGGTCCCTTATTTCAGTTAATGCATGATAATGCACGACCGCACACCGCAAGAGTTGTAAGACAGACTCTCGCCGCAGCTAACATCAATGTCCTGCCCTGGCCTGCTCAGTCGCCATACTTGAACCCGATTGAGCATGCATGGGATATGCTACAGAGAAGAGCTCTGCCGAATATGGAGGGTATCCAGTCGCAAGAAGACCTTTTTTTGTTGTTGCAACGAACATGGGCGGCCATTCCACAGCGTGATTTGGATGAACTCATTTTGAGTATGCCAAACCGATGTTCTTGTGTTGTTAGTGTTCGCGGTAGAAACACGGATTATTAATTGTTTAAGTTACCCAATAAAATTTTAAAGAAAACTGTTATTTCAGTCTTTTTTTCGAACTTTTGTGTTAGTGGTTCAAATGTCAAAAATCCCTTTATTAGGAAAATGGCAAATTTCTTTATTAATGCAAAGGTGACTTGGTTTATCGTTACTGTGACAAACGAAAACACTTTATTTGATGAATCCTTAAAGAAAATTTTAATTAATATCAATCAGGAGAAAAGTTATTGCAAAAATATATGTTGATCCCTAGACACTTTTGATGTGTGTAGCTTCAGCCTGCCACTTCGTCCTAGTGATTCTTTTTGTTATTCCTACTATAATTCGTCACACTATAATATTATAAAGGCGAAAGTTTGTGAGTGTGTGTGTTTATATGTTTGTTACTTCTTCACGCTCAAACGGCTGGACCAATTTTGATAAAATTTTGCATGGAGGTAGCCGACACCCTGGATTAACATATAGGCTACTTTTTATCCCTATATTCCCACGGGATCGACATTAACGCGGGTGAAACCGCGGGGCGCAGCGACAGTTTGTGAGGATAGATGGATGGATGTTTGTTACTCTTTCACGCAAAAACTACAGAACGGATTTTGATGAAACTTTACAGTAATATAGCTTATACATCAGAATAACACATGGAATACTTTTTATCCCGATATTATGAAACCGCGGGGCGCTGCTAGTCCATACTAATATTATAAATTCGAAAGTAACTCTGTATATTACCTTTTCATGCCTTAATCACTGAAAGGGTTTGGATAAAATTTGGCAAGGAGATAGATGGCATCTTGGGGAAAGACTGAGGCTTAGAGAAGAGAGGGGGGGGAGAGAGAGTGAGGGGGGAGAATATAGTATATTCTATTCTTACTTTTTGTCCCGGTAGCACGTTCCCATGAGATAATTTTCGACATCCACGCGGGCGTAGCTAGTTTTAAAATGTAAACAGATTCTTAAGCTCTCGGAAATGTGTAGCTTTACATTAGTGCAAGAATTTTTGTAATCCTCAACAAACAATTTTGCCTCTTAATAATATAAGTCTCTTGATTTTGATACCATGTTTGTTTACCAAATATGACAACAAAGTCGAAATACACTATAGATGTTTTTTTAAATTAATATTAATGCAGGGCTTGACTAACGAACACTGTACATTTAAAAATGGCGGCTTAACTATAACTAAAGTTAGTGGAGCGACATTAGAAGTTTGTTTTTACCCAACTGTGAAGAAGCGGTAATTTTAAATGCTTATGGAATGCTGAACTCATTTGTATAAAAGGAAAAAAATGGTCCAAAGGTAATGACTAAAAATGCTTAAGAAAAGTACAGTCAGTGAAATTAATTATTTAGCAAGTTGACACACTACGACAATTTATCGTGCCATTTCATAAAATTGTCAAATAATGACAGGTGTGATTGGATTATACAGATTATACTGACAGTTTAAGTTGGTACGCGTCAAACTGTATGACGGCTCTGAAGTGCGCTACTCGCTGCGCAGTACCTCCCCCCTCACCCCCGCTGACACGTGAATTTGTTACTGCGCAGCGACTCGCCTCGTGATCCGGGCCGCCACAAAGTTTGAATCGGGGTGTACTCGATTGGCTTAATAATGAATTTCTCCGACTTTATATTGTATTATAAACTAATGAATAAACCTGTACCTAATAACCGAAGTTAACGCAAAACTAAGAAGAGAAATAAACGAGAAATCAAAATAAAGTGATTTCGCCGACGTTTGACATTTTTTTTGCGAACACATTGCTGCAATGGATTTCACGTAGTAATTATTTTCCTGTATATTGTCTTATTTTCAAGGGTAGTTATTTTAATCACACAAAGATACAAAAGTGGACCGATGACCTTGTGAAGGCCGCAGGAATCCGTTGGATGCGGGAAACACAGAACCGGTCGAAGTGGAGGTGCTTGTGGGAGGCCTATGTCCAGCAGTGGACATTTTTCGGCTGAAATGATGATAATGAAGATGATTTTAATCTATTATACAAATGAGTTTAGTCCCAAAAAAATATTTATACATCTGGATATATCGTACGCACGGCTACACATCAAGCTAAACATAACCAGCGGGGCAATTGCGTAACACATTATCAATCGGAATCGGTTTCATTTTGACAGTTCAACAACATTCATTGCGCTATTTACGTGTTGAGCAGACAAATTTATCGAACTTATGAAGCAATGGATTAGCAATTTGCTTCAAAATGATTCAGATTCCGATTGATAGTGTGTTTTAGGGTGTTGTATATGCTGACTTCTCATGGTACGAAAAGCCCATACAATGCGAGGTCAGTTAAATCTGGAAATGCATAGCTTGATGTGTCGCCGTGTGTACCATCGGACCTAACACTAAAATGGCCGAAATATAAAAAAAAATAATTAGAAAATTCTAAACAGCCAATTCTCTCTATTAACACCAACCGATCGCCACTTAATAATAATTATTATTAAAAATACAAAATCAGTCACTAGTATCACTTTTGAGTGTTTACGAAACTTTCGATTTGTCACTTATTGCACTTTCGTCACTGTTGTCATTGGCGTTCAAAGTGCCGTTTTGGCACTTTCCGTTGGTGACCGGAGGAACCTTTTTGCTCCTCTTGGGCATTTCGTGGATTCTCTCCAGCAACGCTTGCAGGATGCTGCCTGGGATCCTTTGATGTTCTTCTACTAATTCTTCTATTGCGCTTGCGACCTGGAAATAGAGCATTGATTTATTTTGAGTATTTTGGAGGGAAAAGTAAATGTAAGGATTTTTAAAATTGATGATGATATTTTATGTCAGATAAATATTTTACTTTGTGTAAATTATTTCACCACTGCTCTCAAAACGGTAAAGGAAAACATCGTGAGGAAACCGGCATGTCCTAGAACCAAAAATTCGAAGACATGTGACATCTGCCAACCCGCACTGGGCCCGCGTGGTGGATTAAGGCCCACTCCCTCTCACCGAGAGGACGCCTGTGTCCCAGCAGTGGGAACATTATAGGCTGATTATGTTATGTATATGTTATAAATATTTTGCTGTTTGAAATTCACATGAAAATGAAACCCCATTTTTTTGTCTATTGTTACGTAAAGTAAGTTTTCTTAGTTATTTGTTCCAAGAGGTAAGAATAAACCTTTTAGATTATGTACCTAATGCTACCCCCTAATCCATACTAATATTATAAATGCGAAAGTGTGTCTATCTGTCTGTCTGTTACCTCTTCACGCTTAAACCGCTGAACCGATTTAGATGAAATTGGGTATAGAGATAGTTTAAGTCCCGGGAAAGGACATAGGATACTTTTTATCCCAATATTCTCACGGGATCGAGACTTATGCGGGTGAAACCGCGGGGCGCTGCTAGTTACCTAGTATGTTAGTTCTAGCTTATATTCTCACCTTCTTTTGTAACTGCTCAGGCGTCAACTCCGGGTCATACGGTATGGGCTTGCCCAGATGAGTGATGAGCTTGACGGGGAAGCCCCCGTACACGGGCGCCAGCGGCATGCGGAAGGTCGCGTATATTTTGAGCCAGACGCCGCGCAGCCAGCCCACTGTGCGGAACGCCTCGCGCACGTTTTGTGTGAACATCGGGACTATTGGCTGTCGAGGAATAAAAGAAAGGAAAAATAAGTTTCCGGTAAACATGATGCAGAGAAAGAACACAAACACAAAAAAAAACAAGTTGGGGGAAAATGTGCGTACATATGGGATGACGCAACCATCTTTGCATTTTTCAACTGCATATCATTACGATTAGATATCATCGTTTCAGATAAGACAAAACGAAATAGGTAACAATATGCACGCGTACGGCCAAAAATATATTTAAAAAAAAAAACTTTTGTCATTCACTTACCACTTTCGCCTCCTGCGCAACCTTAGCGAAACCGATCCTGTTCCTCCAATTAAGCCTGTAGTAGTGGTCTCCGAACTGCGCCTCGTACACGCCGCCCGGGGAGATGGCCAGCGCGTTGCCGCCGCGCAGCACGGACGCGCATGTCTGTACTGTGCCCGGGATCACGCATAGGCCTTCCAGGAGGGTTGCCCAGCCTGGAAAGTTGAATCGCGGCGAAATTATCGTCATGCCACGTATTTCTATACACTCTCTTAGAACGTGTCTCCACACGGCGACATAATCGCGGCGAAAATTTGATGGCACGGCGAGACTATCGCCGCGATTCTCTCGCTCGCGCAGACGGCCCCTTACAGTCAGGGAAATTATTGTTTAGCAGATTTAACACTACAAAAATATCTACGCTAGGGGATCTAGACTCATTTACTGAATCCATGGTAACAGGTTACCGACATAGCTTGCAGAGTAAGCAAACTGAAGTGGCAGTGAGCTGGCCATGTCTGTCGAAGGACTGATGGCCGGTGGAGCAGGCGAGTCCTGGAGTGGAGACCGCGTACCGGCAAGCGTAGTGTGGGACGCCCCCCAGCTAGATGGACGGACGACCTAAAGAAGGTGGCTGGGGGAGACTGGATGCGGAAGGCGGAGGACAGGGTGCTGCGGCGCAGTCTGGGAGAGGCCTATGTCCAGCAGTGGACTGCGATAGGCTGATTTGATTGATTGATTGATGGTAACAGGTTGCGCTCGATGTCCCCGCCACCTGCCACTGTATACTCATTTCTTACTTTATCTAGTCATGTCACTCTTCACATCCATCTCACTTTTCGCTAAATGCAATTTTTTCTCATACTACTGGGATGATAAATAAAGTCCTCCAGACTTTATTTCGGCCAAGGCGGCCAATCTCAACGGAGCCTAGCTTTCGGCGCGGGAGATATTATAGTGCACAAGTGTGCGCGCAGACACACGTGCACTCCCTCTTCCCTCACCCTCATAGTCCGATGGACGGCAATCCGGCACGACCGGAGACAGATCTGGCGCAGGACCAACGGCTTAACGTGCTTTCCGAGGCACAGGGTTATTTATTTATTTATTTATTAAAACTTTATGCACAAATAAAAACTGTACAAAGGCGGACTTAATGCCTTGGGCATTTTCTACCAGTCTACCTTAGGGTGATGCAGAGACAATACACAGTAGGTGCAATAACAGAAAGAAAAAAAAATATTTATAGCTAATATATAAGAATAAATACATATATACATACATATGTACAACAATATATATATTTAAAAAAAATAATAGTTATGAGACATAAATAAGAAACCCTACAATAACTTAGTTCTGAGACGAATCTGCCAACTTCCTGTATATGTGTTCTCGAGCTTTCACTTTAAATGTGAACGCATTGGTTACCGTCCTGATATTCTGAGAGAGCGCATTCCAAAGGAAAACCGCCTGGACAAAGAAAGAAGACTTTATAAAACCAGAGCGATGAGAAGGACAACGAAGAAGACGATTATTCTCGGGTTATCACACCGCCAACTTCCAAACTCCGGGCTGTTACCACATACTGTTACTATGAATTTCCTAATGGAAGTGTTATTGAGTTTAATAACACTTTGCCTGATCCGGGAATCGAACCCAGGACCCCACGCTCAGCAGTCGCGCTTGAGACCACGAGACCAATAGGGCAGTTAAAAAAAAACACAGTATCAGGAGTACTAACCAGGTATCTTAAACATGAACCGGTCGGCAACTGTGTGTATATGCCGCCTCTTGAACAGCAGCATCCTTGCTGTGAAGTAGTACATGTCGACGGGCAGCGCGCCGTGGTAGTAGATCACCAAGAACGGGCCGTCCGGGACGTTCTCCAGACCTTGGATGTCGTAGCCTGGGGAAAAGTATGAGACGTATGAAATGCAAACTGTAGGCTTTCATCACCTTCATCACAGACAAACAAGCGATCTAAATCACTGCACAAGGCAAAAAAAAAAATATACAGGGTGTTACAGAAAGGGTATATCAATACAAACGGGTTGAAGAGTGTATCTGGTCTAGAATCTCTGTACAAAATTTCAGCTCAAAAGCATTAACTTTGAAAATGCTTAATATTTTTTCGTTCTTGTTAAAGGAGTCCAGCTCATCCCGCCATCTCCGTCTGGGCGTGTCACGATGTCTATGCCAAATACAATATATGCTGCTTAAAATACAACAATATGTAGGTAACTGGATGAATGCACATTATGAAAGTTGTTTGTTCAGCATCATCGTTTATTGAAACGGTTTCTGTCATTTTTAATATAGGTAATTCTTTTATTCAAAAAAGATATTAAAGCTACGTTAATGGCCAAAGTACCTCCTACGCTAGACCCTTATACGTGTGCAACTGATTGCGTGCGCAGATTTGTAATGATAAACCTCTGATTTTGCATCACAGTCCAAGTCCAAATCACAGTGATCTTTATTCCCATTCAAATAAGGTTGCTGTTGCGTTGCTTACAGTGACAAGTCTGTCAGAATCATTGTGATCTTTATTCTCATAACTATAAGATTGCTGCTGTCAGACGTAAAATAACTGAGAAAGGGCTATAACAGACTTACCATGCCACAGCCACCCGTGCGCGTCCCAAAGCGCGCAGACCGCGAGTCGGGCAGCCTGCTTCCAATCAGGCTGCACGCCATCCACGACCTTCAATCTGAAATCAAGGAACAGGTAACAATGGAGTATACTTGTAGTTAAGAGAGAAAACTTTCTCAAACGTCAACGAGCTGTCAACGTACGTTAGACGCCTTTGACTAGGGCTTGAAATACCAGTATAGAATAGAACAGAATACTCTTTAGAGCCACAAGATACAAGCGATGCTTAGGTTGTGGCTCACCGAATCCGTCACATTGTATTTTACTTTTTGATGAATAAACTTATTACTTACTCTTTATTATGTACACCATATAAATTACAGACATAAATATAGAGACTTTACAATGGGTGACACAATGGGCGGGCTTATCGCTAAGAGCGGTCTATTTTTGGGAACTAGTACAGTCAGCAGCAAAAGTCGATTAACACAATTTTATCACTAAACTGCTTTTTAGCTTCTTACATAATAGCAAAGAGTTTATATTCTAAATTTTTTTCTTCTGCTGCAATTATTTTGAACAAATATTTTGCTCAATAACTAAAATTGAAAAAACTGAAGTGTTAATCGACTTTTGCTGCTGACCGTACCAGTAGTGTTGTGTATAGAGTAGTATCTATACTATTGGTACCGGTGCCAGACATAGTTCCAGTGTTCTATGAGTATTTCTAATCAGTATCGGTACTGTACCGGTGCCAAACAAATATTTCCGTAAGTTAAGAGTGAGAAAACAAATATACCTAGTAAGTAAAAAACATAGTTAATTAACCTTTTGAACGCCAATCACTTGTATACAAGTTCGAGATTTTCGTGCCCTCAGCGCCACTACTTGATTAGAAGTAATAATAGTATAAAATAAATTTACGACTTTTACAAGACCTTTTATTTTGTTTTTATGGAAAATTGCCCTGTTATAAGCCATATTTTTAACTTTTTCACACATAATAAGTTCTTGTTTGTTTTATATTCAATAGAAACAAAAACGCCACAAAATATTTTAGTGCCCCCAACGCCAAGTACTTGATATAAAGTAAGCCAGTGATGGGACACGATGAAGACCTCGCTATATTTCATCTCGTCAAAACGATCATAAATATCATTATTGCAAGAAAATGACGTGAATAAATAATATTTTATACATATTGTAAACTATAAACTACGTTTTATTCGCCTTAATCAAGAATAAATAGGTTTTCTAATCATTGTCGATAGTGAAACACCGTGTGAAAAACCCATCTCTACAAAGTAGCTAGTTGTCAGTGCGCACAACGCCACGAACTAGTATTGAAGTAAATCTGTGACGTCACAAGCGGACGGGTTTCAAGGTCATAGTGACTTTGTGCATTTTAGTGTAGTGCAATGTTTACATCTTGTTTCTTTTTGAGTAGATTCATCATAAGAAAAAGTTTGTGAATAATCAGAATTTTGAAATAGTTCGTCGTCCTGACATTACGTTAAGTCGTCAACTTCCGTTTCAGGAATGTACTTCCGTTTTCTATTAGTTTCTAAAAACAAGAAAAATCATTGCTAGTATTTTGCGACACCTATACCTACCATTAAAAAAAAGATCTGTAACATCTGCGTAAAACAGTCACTTACACTCCATTTTAATTTTTTTTAAAAACACGTAGATAGAAAACCACGTATCTAGCTTCTATTGATTGTATTTGGTTCTTTTTTTTGTAAGTAAACGAAATAAATTATGCATGAATCGGTTGAGGTTATGCACGTGTAACTCGACCACAGTGAATAGAAAAAAGAAAAATACCATAGACATCGACATCTAGACATCCTTATATCAGAAAGGATTTTGACGTGCCTCGAGCGCCAACGACGTGATATGAAGTAGAAGGATTACATTTGGAGACAAATAGGGATGTGCCTTCTAGAACACACGTCTAATAAATTTGCAATTCTTTTCTTTTATTATGGGAAATATATCCAGGTTTTCATATTGATTTTTTTTATGAAATAAAACAAAATATGAAAATACGGTATCAGTTTTTATTTAGCTTCGTAAATTGGTGAATAAACGTTAATTTCAACTTATAATATTATTTATCGATAGGACATTAATCCCATCCCTACGTTTTACTATAGATACGTTATACATTTGTAGCGTGGCGCTGGAGGACACATCGCGTATTATGTAGATGGGCGTCGAAAAGGTTAATAGGTATAAACTTTAGGTTGCGTTTCCACCGGAGATGTGCGAGGATGCGTAGCGAGGGATGTGTGTGAACCAAACCAATAACATCGCTTCATTTTCATAGATTGAACTAAGTTAGCGTTGTTATTGGTTAGTTTTAAACACATTCCTCGCTACGCATCCTCGCTCAACTCTAGTAGAAATGCAGCCTCAAGGTTGCCAATCGTACGAGGTTCCTCATACAAATATGAGATTTGTGGTACACGCTGGGTACCTGAATTAGGTGGAGTACCAGTACCCGTCTGGAACCGATACCCAGGTACCGAAGTGACAAGAACCGCCAAGTACCGGCTCCAAACCCTGCCTTTGATCCCATTCCCACCGGCAAAAAATGACAGACAGAGTTACTTTCGCATTTGTAATATTAGTATTAGCATGGATTATTGTTTCGCAAATCCACCAACTCGCACTGGGCTTGCGTGATGGATTACGGTCCGCTTCCTCTCACAGAGAGGAGGCCATGGTGTCCCAGCAGTGGGAAGATGATGGTGCCTTATTATCAGTGATCGGATAATCGGGCGCTTATAATACCTAAACTTCTTCCCACGAAAGAATAATATGGTCATTCCTTTCTGAATAAATAAGTAATCCCGGGTTCCCGGGATTGAACAATTTTGTAAAAACCACTATAAAAAACTTAATGAAATTATAGCAGTGGTTATTTTGATTTAGTATCTTTATTTTATTCAAAACAAATGGAATATCAATAAAAAATGATAATGTGCACAATGTGGTCTAGTACTTAGTTAGTGGAAATTGATTTATCTATCTAACAGATTAGTGATCGAATTGAATCAAACGATTCCGGGATCCGGGATTCTGAAACGCATGACCGCATTATTCTTTCGTGGGAATAAAAGTGAAGTGTAGGTATATTAGCGCCCGATTATCTGATTACTGCTCGCGTGCAGGCAATACAAGTTGTTACATAAGATCGCATGTGCATTGTATTGTTTACCTAAGATGGCAGAGGTACAGTCAGCATCAAAAGTCGATTAACTATCATTTTTACATGTTATTAAATTGACAACATCTTTTTTCAATAAACTGATTTTTAGCTTTTCACATAATAGACAAGAGTATATATTCTAAAAAAAATATTCTGCTGCAATTTTGAACAAATATTTTGCTCAATAACTAAGATTAACCTTTAAGTCCTGACGTGGTTTAGTCATATCATAAATGGTGACGTGACGTATGTCAGACAGCTTAATAAATAATCGAAATGGATTATTTTTATTTACTGATTTGCATAATATTTACTTATATTATGATCTGTTCATTATTATTCTATTAAGGAAGTGCAAAAACAACAACATTTTCAAATGAAATCAGTGTTTATTTGGTTCAAATTATATAACCTATTTGTGAACTCACCGTCTATGAGACACCCACGTCAGTAGTTAAGGGTTAAAAAAACTGAAGTGTTAATCAACTTTTGATGGTGACCGTACTACCACTTTACCTAACCTAAGTACTTATTGTTTTTTGTTTTACCTTGAGCAGCACATAGCATGCACTTGCATTTCATTATAGAGGGTGGCAGGGACGTGAACGCGCAAACTCATCATCTGCCTAGCGTTTTCCCAACTATGTTGGAGTCGGCTTCCAGTCTAACCGTATGCAGCTGAATACCAGCATTTTACATGGAGCGACTGCCTATCTGACCTCCACAACCCAGTTATTGGGTAATACGATACCCCTTGGTAAGACTGGTTGTCAGACTATCGGGCTACTGACGACCCGTAACGACTGTCAAACATCCACTAATGACAGCTGGGACCAACGGCTTAACGTGCTTTCCGAGGCACGGAGGGGTCTTGGTATGTGAAGATGGTCACCCATCCACGGACCAGCCGAGGCAAGCGTAGCTTAACATGATCGATCGACCCGTGCGGCTGTTATTACTTAGCCATAAGCCCCTTAAAAACGCGCAATCTGTAACTATGAATTCAGCACAAGATTCTAGAACCTCGTAGAAATTTGTGCCTGCTTAACAACGTAAATAACGCAATTAATGTTGTTGATCTGTCAACATGAAGTCATAGCTACTGATAGTGTGCAGGGCCGTCTTTACCCGGGGGTGCAAGGGGTGCGTTAAAATTCTCGAAATTGAAATGAATAAAAAACTACTTACGATTAACTATGACTCAAGTCAAGATAGATTCGATAGGTAGGTATACTATAGACTTTGGCTATAGTATACCTACCTATCGAATAGAAAATTGATTACAAAACAAACGATATCATAAAAAAAAGATTGCCGATTTTAAAGCCGGAAAAATTAAATTTGATGTTTGAAAATGTACTTAATTTTATTGTAGAGCAAGTATTAAATAAAACAAAAATTGGGGCCCAGGCTGATTTTCACGCCCCGGAGCCCAATATGGTTAAGATGGCCCTGAGTGTGGTAGGCAATAACTCCACAGCATCTATTCACAACCACTCGATACGCTGCCGTACCGTATCGAAAATCAATCAATGTTATCGTAGGAGTCCCCTAAACGCTCTTCTCAAGTCCAAAACCCGAAAATTATGTCATTGAAGACCGCTATTCTTCCGACAGCGTTTTGCTGTCGGGGGTAAGGCAAATCAGGTTATCGAAATGTATCGTTTTCGATACGATAGCCTGTCGGATGGTTGTATAAAAGCTATGCTGGTCCCTTTTACATCAAAATCTTCCAATCACGGGCACACTGCATGACACACGCCCCAGCGACGAGACGGCGGCGGGCGTCCGGACAAAGTTTAATCATAAGTCTTTCTCCAGATAACTATAAAAAATAATTGGACATATTATTACCGTCTAATTAAACCGTCTGGCCATTGTCTACGATATTTCACGTTTATCTAGAAAAGTCAGGAGGTCTTCGAGGTGCCAACGTTATCGAGAAATTCTTTTTTTTTAATTAAGAAGGTGACAGACCTCGTATTAATTTTTTTTTGTTGTTTTAGGGAATACGTGCTGTATGCGTGTTTGGGATGTTGACCACTTGGTGAACTACATTTTTGGGATCATAACTGATTAGTTCGTGTTTGAAATTAAGGTCAGATGGTCAAACAGCACGGGTCGTTCGATCAGGTTAAGCAACGCTTGCCGCGTTTGGTCCGTGGATGGGTGACCATCTTCACATACCAAGACCCCTCCGTGCCTCGGAAAGCACGTTAAGCCGTTGAAGCCCGAAAATCTGACAACCAGTCTTACCAAGGGGTATTAAAAAAAAGTTTTGGATCGAGGTGGCGCTAGAAAAGGATGCATGGACGGATTTGGGGGAGGCCTTTGCTCAACAGTGGGACAGTGGAGGCTTAATTAAAAAAAAAAAAAAAAAAACAAAGAGAGCAAAGAGGAGCCAAAGTATTGGGCATGAATGTGGCTGGCTATACCCCTTCAACTGTCAAGAAATCTCCTAGAGATCGATAACAATAGAAAAAGTAATTTTGTCTCATTAGTGACAGATGAGCTAATAAGAGTAGGGGAATACCAAAGAAACGATGGACGGACTGTGTAAATGATATGGCTAGAAAGGGGGTGACTACCTACCATAGAAAAGTATGGAAGCAAAATGCAAAATACATGTTGCGCCGTCCCCAAATCCTTACTAATATTATAAATTCGTAAGTAACTCTGTCTGTCTGTCTGTTTGTTACCTTTTCACGCCTAAACCACTGAACCAATTTAGATGAAATTTGGTATAGAGATAGTTTGAGTCCCGGGGAAGGACATAGGATAGTTTTTATCCCGATATTCCCACGGAATCGAAACTTATGCGGGTGAAACCGCGGGGCGCAGCTAGTACGCAATAAAGGCAAGAAAATGATGATGAAATTAATCAAAACAAAAATGGCTTCCATCCAATATGTGGACCTCCTAAAAAGTCTACACGTCCACCTTGTTATGTTGCTCAATCTTCCATCTTGTTGCAAATCGCTGCCGGGCCAAATTTTTTTCGGGTAGCAATTTACATGTCATAAGCTTATTGCACCTCATCAAAATGTGCGTAGGGCGATAACCTATACAGGGTCACATTATATTAGTTAGCGAAACTCTGCAGACGTGTGATGGTTTTCGTTATCTAAACATGATAATCAAAAACAAACTGACAGAGTAGTATTAGTAAATACCTTCCAATTTTTAAATAAATGCTTGATCAAAGGTATTATTGAAATCCTTAGAACGGCATTTCCTTTAGTGTCCATTTTTTTTTTAAGTGAACAACTTTCACTATGGGATCAACTCTGAAATCACGAATAAAAATTTGCTGTGATTTCAGAGTTGGTCCCATAGTGAAAGTTGTTCATATTCATGGGTAGAACACCCTGTAAAAATTTGGATGGTGATAAAAAAAAGACGGGTTGCACTCCAGGAGTGCCGGCAGAAGTGAAAACTTGAATATTAACGTTGAAATAAATCAATTATTAATTGAATTAATATAACTAATTTCTTTTTCACTATTTCTGCGTCCCTTTTTTCATTAATAGATGCACTTTGTTCAATTTCCATATTTTAAACACTTTATATACACGAATGTTACGAATACACAGCAGTGTGTCTACGTCCACGTCCACTTCGACTTCAACTTCGACTTCGACTTCCACTTCCACTCCATCCATCCATCCATCCATTGTCGTGTGTCACTAAACTTGGTTCACTTCAGTTGGCGCCGCCGTAGAAAGAGAGAGGGGGGGGGGGGGAATCTCTCCTGACGGTCACGTGTCCTGACGCGATGTCCTGACGCGAGCTTAACATTTTTTACCCATTACAAAAAGTGTGCAACGCCGCTAAAGAAGTTTTCACTTCAAAAATCTTCCTGTGTTAATACCCATTACGTCTGCAGAGTTTCGCTAGCTAATTTAATTTAACCCTGTATAAACAGAGGAGCCCTCGGAATAATAAGTTTGCCCTTGAATTTAATGTAACACTGGCTGCTTCATCATTATCTTGGTCGACTTTTTGTTGGGCCTGAATTTGGAGCTCAAGAACTGGTTTATTCAAAAAATGTGTACAGTCACGTCTAAAAGTATGTATACACTTGGCAATTTTCAATTGCGATTTTTTCGTGAAATAACGAATGCAACGTTGAAATACCACACTTAACATAAACCTACGGGTACGAAAATACTATTTTCGTAATAACATAAAATTTCATTCAAAAATAAAGGAAAAAATCGCCTTTGAATAAAGCCAAGTGTATACATACTTTTAGACGTGACTGTACGATGCGATCAAAGTAAGTGCTGCCCTTGAACGCGGTCATCTTCACGTTGTGTTACTAACCTATTCAATGCAACAAAGATGGAGGCAAGCTTCTCAGCTCTCAGCCAGCACCATAATTGCGTAAAACACTTTCAATCAAAATCTGAATCATGTTGATGGATATTGCTAATCCATTGTTGCAGACGAATTTTTCAAACCTAACCTTTTATTAACCTTTTCGACGCCCATCTACATAATACGCGATGTGTCCTCCAGCGCCACGCTACAAATGTATAACGTATCTATAGTAAAACGTAGGGATGGGTCTAATGTCCTATCGATAAATAATATTATAAGTTGAAATTAACGTTTATTCACCAATTTACGAAGCTAAATAAAAACTGGTACCGTATTTTCATATTTTGTTTTATTTCATAAAAAAATCAATATGAAAACCTGGATATATTTCCCATAATAAAAGAAAAGAATTGTAAATTTATTAGACGTGTGTTCTAGAAGGCACATCCCTATTTGTCTCCAAATGTAATCCTTCTACTTCATATCAAGTCGTTGGCGCTCGAGGCACGTCAAAATCCTTTCTGATATAAGGATGTCTAGATGTCGATGTCTATGGTATTTTTCTTTTTTCTATTCACTGTGGTCGAGTTACACGTGCATAACCTCAACCGATTCATGCATAATTTATTTTGTTTACTTACAAAAAATAGAACCAAATACAATCAATAGAAGCTAGATACGTGGTTTTCTATCTACGTGTTTTAAAAAAAAAAAAAAAATGGAGTGTAAGTGACTGTTTTACGCAGATGTAACAGATCTGTTTTTTAATGGTAGGTATAGGTGTCGCAAAATACTAGCAATGATTTTTCTTGTTTTTAGAAACTAATAGAAAACGGAAGTACATTCCTGAAACGGAAGTTGACGACTTAACGTAATGTCAGGACGACGAACTATTTCAAAATTCTGATTATTCACAAACTTTTTCTTATGATGAATCTACTCAAAAAGAAACAAGGTGTAAACATTGCACTACACTAAAATGCACAAAGTCACTATGACCTTGAAAGCCGTCCGCTTGTGACGTCACAGATTTACTTCAATACTAGTTCGTGGCGTTGTGCGCACTGACAACTAGCTACTTTGTAGGGATGGGTTTTTCACACGGTGTTTCACTATCGACAATGATTAGAAAACCTATTTATTCTTGATTAAGGCGAACAAAACGTAGTTTATAGTTTACAATATTTATAAAATATTATTTATTCACGTCATTTTCTTGCAATAATGATATTTATGATCGTTTTGACGAGATGAAATATAGCGAGGTCTTCATCGTGTCCCATCACTGGCTTACTTTATATCAAGTACTTGGCGTTGGGGGCACTAAAATATTTTGTGGCGTTTTTGTTTCTATTGAATATAAAACAAACAAGAACTTATTATGTGTGAAAAAGTTAAAAATATGGCTTATAACAGGGCAATTTTCCATAAAAACAAAATAAAAGGTCTTGTAAAAGTCGTAAATTTATTTTATACTATTATTACTTCTAATCAAGTAGTGGCGCTGAGGGCACGAAAATCTCGAACTTGTATACAAGTGATTGGCGTTCAAAAGGTTAATCACACTAATATTATAAAGGCGAAAGTTTGTGAGTGTGTGTGTGTGTGTGTTTATATGTTTGTTACTTCTTCACGCTCAAACGGCTGGACCAATTTAGATTAAATTTTGCATGGAGGTAGCTGACACCCTGGATTAACATATAGGCTAATTTTTATCCCGATATTCCCACGGGATCGACATTTACGCGGGTGAAACCGCGGGGAGCAGCAGTGTCTAATATTTCTTTGCTTACCTGTAAAGCCTATATAGATGGAAGATGATGGCACTGATGTATATGAGCACTATAATGACGGCCGGCAGGAGGAAGGTTACGATGACCGGCATCAGGAACCATGTCAGCCACAAACTGTACTCTGTATCCACGTATTCCACTGGAAGTAAAGAGAACAATAGGTTAATTTGGTAGATAGTTTTTTTTACGCAAAATGGGTCAGCTCTTAGTGTCTAAACACACTATGCCGAAGGTACGCGACCGAAGTTCGGCATGATTACGCCTGCAATGTTATTTGAATTACTGACGACACATTATGCCGAAATTACGTTGCGTTATAGCGTACAGCCGAATTTCGGTTGAGCGTAAGTTCAGCGGCAATTCGGCGGCAACGTATTCTGTAGAGCACACATTATACGCGACGGAAGTTCGGTTCGATTGCCAAAGAAGATCCGGGGCGGGGAGCAGCGGGAGGCGACCGTTGTACACACAAAGTTACGCAACTGAATTTCTGTCGCGTAAGTTCGGCACTTACGGTGTGTCATATCAGCCGAATAAGTCGGAACGTAAAATCAGCCGCGGAATTTCGGCGGCGTACCTTCGGCATAGTGTGTTTGGACACTTAACCTCGATCACGCCTGATAGAAAACGATGGATGAGTCTATTATGGAACGAATATGCCCACAAGATTTCTGTTCACTCTAGCTTTGAAGGCTGTCGTGTTTTATGTGGACGGGACAGTTTCAATGATAGACCATTTTGGACAAAGGTGAAATCTAACGCAATATCTTAGGGTACTGTTTTTGACATAGCGACGACTGCGCGCTGCAATTTTTTTTAGAATCGGTGCGAGATATGTGTATGTTTTGCCGATTTGAATGAAATGCAGTAGAGACTACCGCATTATCATATAACATAACATCATGCCTGTTATGCCCGACGGGTTAGGCAGGGGTGTACCTATAGTAACACCCATATTTCGCCAGTTATGTTTAAATCCCATGTAATTGGAGGCTAGCCAATTGCCATCAACCGGGCACAAATCCAGACTCCGGGCTGCTACTGAGAAATCCCTGATGGAAAACCCAATATCACTTTGCCCGACCTGAGAATAGAACCCAAGATCGTATGCTCGGAAGCAACGCTTGCGAGCACTAGACCTTCGAGGCAGTCAACTGCATTACTATTACATTTCATGAAATTTCACCCTCCCCCATTCACCCTCTTAGGGGTGGAATTTCGAAAAACCCTTTCTTAGTGAATATCTACTCTTCATAAAGAATACACCCTGAAAATTTTATGTCTCTAGGACCAGCGATTCCTAAACCGCTGCTCCTAGAGAAAGTCCTGACTGAATGCACAGTAGGCTGTGCGTTGATATATTATATCAGACCGCAAATAAAAATACAGAGTTCAAATCAAGTCAGAGTCCAAATCAAGTCCTTTCAATTTATCAGCGACAATGAACTCAATATCGTTACACGAATAGAATCGATGGCACCAATATCAACAGGATACAGCGATAACGAACAACCAAACGCAAAAAAAATCATTATTCTTTTAAACAATCATGGCGGGACATCCGGGTGCTTTATCAGTGTCTATGGGCAGTCTGCTGGTGAGCTGTCAGTTATTCGAAAACCAACTCTATTTTGAAGAAGATAGAGTTTAAATTGATGTGGCGTGGGTAAAGCTGCACTATTGGCACGGTGACCTATGAACACGCAGCGCACATGCGTCTCGCACCGTTTCCCGCCGTTTATTTGTTATCTGTGGTTGTTGGCAATTAGATTGATTTCCTAATAAAATGATTATTCAACTTGTTTATGTTAATGATGTATCGTTTATTTCAAGGGCGACGAACTTAGTTAGCATTGCTTTACAGATAAAGGATTATCGAACTGCAGAACTTGCATTTTATAGAGGGTAGATAATCTTTTTCGTAACGCATTTCTGCAAGTTCCTATACTCCATTTACACAGAAGTTAAAAAAGGCTTTTTTAGGTGCAAACTTTGTAATAAAAGTACAACAAACTTTATTACAGCCAAGATTGATGTGGAGTTAAATATAATCAATTTAAATAACAGCAGTCACACTTAATTGTACTTATTTAACCTATCTACCTTCTGAAATTACCTACAAGGCTTTCATTTAATATTATTTAGTTCTTACGTAAAATATTGTCGTGTCAATGTTTAAAATCTAAAAGAAGCAGGGACGGACAGTACCGGGAACGTTTTTTATGTCATTAAACTCTACCAAATCTAAAATGTTACCTATTCCCTTCATAAGTTGTGGCGGCACGTGTTTTTTTTTATTTTGTCGGTTTATGGTTCTATTCTATTGAAATTTTTGACGTTCAAAAGTGCCTTGAATTTGCCTATTTGAAACAAGTTATTTGACTTTGAGCATTGACTAAATTGTTAAGTGGTGTTTTGCGTCGTATTTGTTTGGTTTGTTGAAAACATAATATGGACTTGCCATTGTGATAAAGTTGTTTTTAATAAACTGATTGTTCATAAAAATTGTTTCATTTCATATACCTATCCAAGCATCGTGACGAGTAGATAGATAGAATATGCTTCATTGTATGCCATACATTGTTACTTACAAAAAAAGCAAATATCTACATTATTTATTAAAATTGAACTTAACTTGAAAATAAAAGGTTTCGTACTCCTGCTTCTGCGAGCCTCTTTTTTCTAATGTAACGGAGTAAGTATATGTATATCAAAATGCGCAGTATAAAAAAAAATCTACCCCTTTTTAAATGGCTTTTATAATACAAAAAAAAAAGATAACAATGTACATGTAGACACCAGCACATCAAGCTACTAAAATCTGTCAAAATCGATAAAGCATTAAGTTTAAGTTTGATTGGGAAAATTTAAGTTTCGGGTAGCTTGATGTGCTGGCGTCTTTACGAAAAAAAGTACTTCTGTTTTTGGTGAAATAAATAAATCAAGTTGAATACAAAATAAACATAATAAATATGTAAAAGCACCCTGGATGTTAGTATCGCCTCTGGAAGGATTATTCATACTTTTTAGCTACCGAAAGCAAAAAGTTTAAAAAAATTTGGCCCAAAATTCAGCTGTGCGAACTCCACTGGCGCTCACTGACGCATTATTCTTATAAAACATGAGGTTATCGATATCTCCTTGTAGGATAAAGTCCTAGGTTTGACGAAGATCAAAACCTCTCTCAACAAATTTTCGGGAAAAGTAAAGCTTCGTTGGAGCATATCCCCATGCGTGCTACTCTTCGCACGTCGAGTATACACCGTGTGCCATGTGTAGGTACCGATAACAATATTTTTATTATTGTGTCTGCTAATTAGACGCGCAACAGGTTAATTGGATAGTTAAATAAACATTGTTATTACCTACCTAAACAACTTAGTTCCGTTCCCACGCAAAGATGTTTCGCATTGAGGAAAAATGGATGTATATACGTCGCGCAACGAGTTATGAGCACTGACCTTGAAAAAAAACAAGCGAAACGAACCCTTATTACTAAGGCATAAGGGTTTGTGGCGTCTGTTTTCTTCAAGGTCAGCGCTCATAACTCGTTGCGCGACGTATTCATACACAATATTTACAGGGTGTTACAGAAAGGGTATATCAATACAAACGGGTTGAAGAGTGTGTCTGGTCTAGAATCTCTGTACAAAATTTCAGCTCAAAAGCATTAACTTTGAAAATGCTTAATATTTTTTTATTTCGACATCACGGCGCTGCACTGGCGCGAGGCGGCGTGATGTGCGTGTACTAGGCGCACAGACACACTACAGATAATGGATAATGACCCTCCTCGTAGTGCGGTGACATGTTTGTTATGATTTCAATTTAATAAACTATCGAAATAAAAAAATATTAAGCATTTTCAAAGTTACTGTTTTTGAGCTGAAATTTTGTACAGAGATTCCAGACCAGATACACTCTTCAACCCGTTTGTATTGATATACCTACCCTTTCTGTGACACCCTGTATAGGTACGGTTTTCCCTTTCTTTTTCTGAAAACTCATTTAGGCAGTAGGCACATTATAATTAAGTATATGTTACTGTAATTTATTTGCATAATGCATTATGCAGCTAAACTACAGGATCTTAAATTCACCACATTCGTATTAATAGCTATAATTAGGTAAGTATGTGGTTTTTCCCATATTCAACATTTCTTCCTTAACATATTGATCTGATGAACTTTGGCTTGCCTACTTGTTCCTAATTTTTCCTTGTTTTTATATTGACCACGGCTTATTCCCATGCGCTCCATAATTTTATTCCCAGCGGTTCCAAAATTGAAAAGCAATTTATTAAATAAAATCTTTCCCATGAGCTCCAAAAATTTTAAAGTACAAACTGCAAAAAAAAAAAATATTTACAATAAAATTAATTTATGATTCAACAAACAAATTATTCGTCAAGTCGACATTTGAAAGATTCTACTGTTTGACATCATAATGTACTATTGACCGATTATATATTTAATTACGAGTAACGGAGATCAAGAAAAATTATTAGCGCAAAGCTGCCGCAATCATAAGTTAATTTTTGCACTTTATCACTTTTCCAGTTTTACAAGACGTCTTCGTATGCAATGCAATATTAATTTTGATCACCTTATAAAGAAAACACATTTAGTCCATTATGGTACTGGATACCGCTCTGTGTATTCTCACATGAACAGGCTATCGTCAAAGTAATTAGACGTATCCAGTTGGCGAGTAATTTAATTATAATATACTTTTTGCGTGGCTCGATCACCATGCATATATTTATTTATACATCTATACACACATAATATACTGTTTGTACTGTCAGAATAACAGCTTTTTACTAAATGCATCTGGAAGTAGGTGTAAAAAATCTAATTCTAAGTGTAAAAAATCATTTTTTTTAAATTTTTGTTTTATCGATTTTTACTGGCAGAGATGATGTTATATAATTATAAGATGTAACGCTATTTTTACCCGACTGCGCGACGCAAAGGAGTGGTAATGTGTTTATCAGCCTATGTATGTATGTATGTTTGTATGTTCCTTTGAAGCACTATACAGACCAAACGCCTGGGCCGATTTTTATGATTCACACGTCAATCGATTCCTCTTAGTCCGGCGAGTGTCACTAAAGACATGACGTTAATGAAAATTCAATATGGCGACTACTAGACGCCATAGTGTGAAAATGAAAAAAATGAAAGTCAAGAAACTATGTCAAGTGGGGTATCGTTGGATAGGTCTATCAAAAATATCAGTGGTTTGGGAAGACCGTTTTTTGATTAAGTAAACCGATCATGACTTATCAAGCTTTAAAGTACCAATTTTCGTTAGAATCAAGTGTCCCCCCCCCCTCTACCAACTAAACGCGGCAGTAGTACCTATATATTATCACACTTAAGTGGGATTTACAAAGAATAAAATTAAAAAATTAAATTTAAAAAATCAAAAAACCCGACTGCGGTAAAAAACTTAAGTTAAAAAAAACTGAAAAGCTAAAAACAAGCCCATTTTAAATTAAATAAAAGTTGGAAGCAGGCGGGACCCATACCATTTTTCTATTTTCAAACTCAAATGGGTCCCGCCTGCTTCCAATAAAATGGGCTTGTTTTTAGCTTTTCAGTTTTTTTTTAACTTAAGTTTTTTACCGCAGTCGGGTTTTTTGAATTTTAAAATTTTATTTTTTTTTATTTTAGAAGAAAAAAATATTATTCCGTCAAGTCGGAAAAACCGTGTGAAGCAGAGACAGGTCGCTAGTTTAATTATAAACCACTTTTTGCGTGGCTCGCTCACCATGCAGATAAGACATGGCCATTACTGACTGACCACACGTAATTTCGTGCCAATAAAAATAATTGAGGGCATCGGATAACACGTTCAATGAAGATTGAACTTCTGTAACTTTGTAAGAATGCATATAACCTTGAAATGCTGTACGAAAACCAGTGATACAAGTTGTATGCCTAAATGGAGTTTTTAGGAGTTTTTCTATACTTAAGTATGTGTATCATTCTCGAATACGGGTACTTATAAGACAAAATAACAAAATAAAATTATGGTGGAATAAAAAATCTCACAAACAATGAAACCTGAAAACATAACACTCCTTTTTTTGGGCAGTCGTGTAATAAATAAATGACACTTATCTTGTCACATCGCACAAAACGATATTTATGTTTGTTTACATCAGTTTTATCCGAATATACTAATTTTGGTTTAAAATAATTTTGGTGCGGAATTCTTCGTTGAAAATTGAGGTCGACTACCGCATAAGCAGCAAAAATATATTTATTACATTTTTCTGTCGTGTGTTATTTTGGCGCCTCATGCGTGGAATGCGTGCGCGAAGCGCGCGTTCGCATTGCGTCAACAAAGCGAAACTGTTCTGTGGTCCCAGCAGTGGGAACATTATAGGCTGATAAATGATTATTGTATTGATGGCATGTAAACAAAACACGTGCTACAAAACGACTTATTATCTTTCCACACAATTCGTATGAATCAGTAGGAAAATTAGGTATAATGCTGTTTTAAATAGTCTAGACTCTGTGTACTCTGACGCACTAAAGTTGGGGGCTATCAAACATGCCTGTTTAGTCTAGAATGGAACAAACAAGATGCAATTTCTGTTGCATCATAATGTGCATGAGTAACAAACGGGTCTTATAAAAAGCTTTAGATATTTGCCACACCAGGATTTCGTATAGCCTGTTTGAACTTAAAGTGCAGTCGATCTATTCTGTCAAATCTCACCGTGACCATTCAGGTGCAAAGAGCTTGAAGTGAGCTGTCAATAGTGTCAATTATCAGCATCAGAGGGAATGACCAGCTGAGCTGACCAGTCAAAACTAGTTGCAGTCCTGCTAAAAGTCGCTTAGCATACACACGAGCGACACGCGTCAATGGGAGAGGCGAAAGAGGCTGCAATTGCCTCTGCCGTTGACGCGGGCGGGTCGCTCGTGAGTAGGAGCACTTAAGTCCTTAAAAGTAAGTACGTCAAAGACAAGGACTAACCAACTGGTCCCAACATGAGTAACTGATAGATAATGATCTGATTAAGGATGTCATTTCACTGAGCTGACGACTAAATAAAAGAAATGGATGAAAGAAGAAGGTATGTTGCGCCGACCCTAAGTCTGCCACAGAACTGGAATATAAAGAAAGAAAGAAAGAAAAAGTATTTATTGCGACTCGTACAGGAAGATCACAAACTAAATTAATTTATTATTATTATTAGCCTGTGACGTCCCACTGCAGGGCAAAGGCCTCCCTACTCTCTTTCCACCTCTCTCTGTTCAAAGCTGCTAAGGACCAGTTCTTGTTGAAGGAGTCCAGCTCATCCCGCCATCTCCGTCTGGGCCTGCCACGATGTCGTTTGCCACTAAGAGGGATCCATTGGGTCGTAAGTTTGGCCCACTGTTCATCTGATCGTCAGCGAAACTAAATTAAACACAGTAAAAAATTAAAACGAGAACGGAGTAGAACGGGCAAGAAACTGCATAGACACTCTTTTAATCGGATTCGATAAAACCTTGGCCTTTGATGAGGTCAGAAGTTCGGTGCAAACAAGTTCATACAAGATGCTCTAAGTATTGCATAATATGCACTGACACATAGATAAACCAATTAAAAACTAAGTAAATAAATGAGATAACGGTGTTAACTAAGTGCTGATACACACGAACGACACGCGTCGCGACAGTGGCAACTGCAGCCTTCGACAACATGGCGCTCGTGTATTGAGCACCCACCGTAGTCAAATACACGAGCGACACGTTGTAGACGGCTGCCGTTGAGGCTTGTCGTAAGATGCAGTTGCCTCTGTTGTCGACGCGCGTTGCTCACGTGTATAAGCACTAATAGTCTGCCTTGTAGGTGATAATCACACTAATATTATAAAGGCGAAAGTTTGTGAGTGTGTGTGTGTGTGTTGTTTGTTACTTCTTTACGCTCAAACGGCTGGACCAATTTTGATAAAATTTTGTATGGAGGTAGCTGACACCCTGGATTAACATATAGGCTAATTTTTATCCCGATATTCCCACGGGATCGACATTTACGCAGGTGAAACCGCGGGGCGCAGCTAGTATAACATAAAATCACGACTAATACCCGACGGGTTAGGCAGAGATGTACCCATAGGACACCCACATTTCGCCAGTTATGTAATAGGGGGGCTAGCCTATCGTCAAACGGGCAAAAATCCAGACTCCGGGATGCTTCTGAAAATTTCCTGATAGAAAAACCCAATGACGTATAGAGGTATGAGGAACAGGGTGTAAAGTTCACTCATCCTCCATAAAAAACGGAGGATCCTCCGACCAGACGGGTGTCGTGACTGGTGAGCAGCTGCCCAACGTCCCAGCATCAATGCAGGGACGTTGTAATCATGCTAGTTGCGCGGCAAACTCTGCTTGCGCGATGTAGGATTTTGCGTGACGTCACGTCAGTGTCAAGTGTACGTACTACGTATGCTTAGTTCGCATGTGGCGATGTAGATGCGAGGAGGAGTCGGCACAGACATTTTCCTCGGCTTGGGAATCGAATCCAGATCCTCATGCTCAGAAGAAGCGCTGGCGACCATCTAGACGAGGATACGAGATAACGATGGTAGTGGAAACTAAATAGTCTGACTGTCTGGTCTGTCTGTAATTTTGTTTGTAAGGAAAATATTTAATAACAAAGATTATTTATGTGAACATTAACGTAATGTTGGTTGGTTTATTTCTACATTATGAACCGACTGATCTCTGGGGTTCTTCCGTAAATAATTGAGTTGTGCAGTTCTCATAGCACAACGTGGTGTGGGAACATTACCTATAGGCTGATTAGACATTATGCATATCTATAAATATTCGTTACTGTTTTATCTGACAAAATTTTAATTTTATTTTTATTTAAGTATGCATACACACGTCACGTTGCAGTATAAAACTGATTTACATCCGTCACCTCACACACCAGGTCCAGTTGAAAACCAGCGTCAGGCACTAGTTGTCTGGCATTTTTGCCGAACTGGGCCTTTTTAGCGCAGCCGTGAGGCACACTTTCCTGCTTATTTTTTTTTTTTTCTTTTTATTCGGACTTTATACTTTATTTTTATTTAATCTTTACTTTTTGTTTTTATTTGATGTACGTATCTGGTGTATTGTGTGTCTTTTAGTCTGTGCTAAATAAATGTATTTTCTTTCTTTTTCTTTCATATAAGAAACATTTCAACAGCACCCAGACAGGTGTCGCAATCAGTCGATGAAATATAAATGGCTACTCGATAATACCGAGATGTCCTACATTGGTAGCACAGATATCGGTAGATCCGGAGCACTAGATCACGGTGGAATGGAATCACTGGCGATATTAGATAATTTATTGTTATCGCGATAACCTAAAATTGTCGTCTAGGAACTGTCTGGGCGAAAAGTGATCCTGCACTTAAATATGTGCTGTAATTTAATGATATAAGGCACATTTGTCTTTATACAGGCATTTAATTGCTTAAAAGGACGCTTCTATAACTAGCTGTGTAGTACAAAGCTTGTTAAGGACCGGTACTACCTCAGATTGCGAAAATTGCCTTAGCATTAACGGCTGTAGTTCCAACAGTTCTGCAGTTTTCACTTTGAAATTAATATACGATAAAGATGAGGACTACTGCGAGGTGTCATCGGTTGCGAAAACACGATTGCATACAATTTTCTCGATACAAAGAAGTCTCAAAGTTACCTCTAAACCGCAAAATAAAAGGAGAATATTCAATGAAAATTTTCAAATTAGGCCATGAAAATTTGCAAGCTAATCGAACTATGCATAAAGCAGGTGTCATAGGTTCGTTTTTATTTTTTTAATCGTTAAATTTAACGTACAAAAATAAGATACGAAATATCCAGCTTTATAACCACTCATACCTTGAACCGCTCTGCCGCCCGGCCCCCGACAGGACCCCGATTTAGTATTTGTCAGTACCGCTTCGGCTATCAGACGGGGAACCCGTGTCACTTTGCTTGCGCTCAAAAGACCCGATTGACAACGTTTTATGTTCTGAAGAAATTATGTAATAAAGTAAAATGAAATATAGATGTAAAATATAAGGCCTCGTATTTTTATTTTTTCCAAATTTTGTAGTTTTCATTCATATAATAATTTTAGAAATGGTTTAAAATCGTAATCTCATGTCAATGTCAAAACATTGTCAGAAATTTAGGGAGGTAAACGTACCTATTTTAGACAGTTCCCAATGTGTAATGGTGTTTTGTATATTCAGCAAAACTATTTTTATAAATAATTTTATCTATTTATTGATACAGGGTGTAAAAAGACTTATAGCCGTCGTACATCAAACTAAGTAACATTGCACAAAAGATCTGTGACAAAAGTAATTGCTGGAAATCGACTTTAATTTTTGGTGTGAAAATTTGCTGTATGCGCACTACCACAAACAGCAAATTTTGCACCCGCATGTAACTGTACAGGGGTCCTGGAGGTATTTAAAGTTGTGTTATAATATCAAAACTTGTCTTCGTAAAAAAATATCGTTTATGCTCACTAGTTCCTTCGCGTAGTTCCTTTGAAGGAACTACTGAGAATTTTTGGCTCAGTAGTTCCTTTGCAAAAGCTGAAGGAACTACTGAGACTAGATATTTCCTTTAGCAGTTCCTTTGAAAGAACTACTGAGAACTTTTTGATCAGTAGTCCCTTTGTAAAAGCTGATGGAACTACTGAGACTAGATAGTTCCTTTAGCAGTTCCTTTGAAGGAACTACTGAGAACTTTTTGATCAGTAGTTCCTTTGCAAAAGCTGAAGGAACTACTGAGACTAGATAGTTCCTTTGAAGGAAATAAACATATATAATGCTGCCCGCTGCTGCCGCATGCAGGACCGTAGGTTCGGTAGGAAAAGAAAGAGACGCGCGATGACACAACGGTGGTAATTTATTGCAAATATGAAGCTATTATCTATTTACAAAAACTATTTAATAAAAAATAATCCATCACTGAATGCAGATTGGCATCAGAAATTTAATGGTATATTTTTAATTATAATTAAAAATAAAATACTTTTACAAACCATTAAAGTAAAAATACTTGCATACGAAATTGTTCCATAGACTCTTACCACACCTCGGACACTCCATACAACGCTCGCAAAATAATTACCTATTACTACTACATAAACAAATGACGTTTTTATACGTGCAAATGTGTGCTTGAAATCTAGTAGCGTAAAAAAAATTGGCGCGGAAAGCTATTTGTGTCGGGGAACCGAACGACGACGGCGGTGGCGCTGCCCGAACGTGTGCATTATTATGAAGTGACCATGTAGTTCAATTGTTTATTTATATAGTCGGGTGGAAATAAAAACACTAAAATAGTTTAGTTTAAATGACTTATCTGTAAATAATCGGTTATTAAATCGCATGTTATTAAAAATGCGAAATCTTACAAACAGTTTATGTAAATACGAATTCGGAAAAGCATCACAATATCCAACCATCGTGATTAAAACTCAAATAAAACTTTTAAATCGCATAATTGTGTGTTCGTATCAGCAATACAGCGCTGCGGTTCGCGAGCGGCCTTGCTAAAGAGTCGGCAACGAATACCTCGAAGTGCGGGGTGAGGTGCGGTATCTGATATGAGGTCGAGGAAGGGAGTGTCCTTTCTGTACGTAGTACTATTAAGTATTCTGTGCTCTTACTGATAAGGAGCATGATTGCATTTGCGAAAACAAACGCGGTTGTTGAACTATTTGAGTACCTACGTACTTGTGTGCGTACTTGGAAGCAAATACCTGGTTTAAAAACCCGGTCGCATAAATACGTACCTTCCCTACTCGCCCGATCACACGTTTCCGTAACGCGTTCGCCAGTTTACTCCCCAAGTCAAGCGCGCCTAAAGAAGTTTCACTTCAAAAAATTTTTAACAAAAAAAAACCGACTCCCAAAAATACTACAAAGTGAATAATAACATTAATTTCGGATGTCGGTGTCTTTGGATTTCAATTATATATTACTTTTTTGCCACCGACTTCCGAAATTAAAGTTATTTTTAGTTAAAAATCTTATATATCCAAAAAATGTATGTAATGTGCCGTCCATAAAACATGGAATAGAAAGTGAAACAACTGCCATGGAACAACTAGCATCAAATTTAATATTAAAAAAATAGAGCCTTGTGGTCTTTTTATTGATAAAGAGTTACCTTTTCTAGGTGCAACTCCGGACGGAGTTGTGCAGGGAGAAGACACAATAGTAGAAATAAAGTGTCCAATTTCTGCATTCAGGACTTCGTTGGACGATGCAATAGATTAAAAAAAATAAGGTTTTGGAGGAAAACGAAAGATGGACTTTCCATAAATTTGAAACATCCTTGGTACATTCAGGTGCAGGGACAACTACACATAACTGGTAGAAAAACATGTATTTTTGCCGTATGATCGGGATGTAAAAATCATATCAAAACTGAAATTATACAGAAAGACGATCATTATTGGGCAAAATTCATGAGACCTAAATTAACAAATTTTTACACATCCATCATACATGTTGCCAGAGTTATGTGATCCCAGACATACACGGAATGTGGAAATTAGGGATTTAAGGGAATTCACATAAATGTTCTTGCTTTCGTCATTCTCTGGATTCCTTTTTTTTAATTTAAATGTTTTCATTAATAACAACTTATTTTAAAATTCGTTCTATTCTAAACCTCCGTTAAAGCCAAAATGTATGAAACTTTATAATTGACATCAGTCATTCCGATGACGTATTATTATGCGTTATAACCATTGCGTGCTCTTGACAGTGCTGGGTTGCCAGCTGTTTTAGAACCCAATGGCTCGCGACGATTGGAAGAGACCAGACAGATTGACCATAATGCCTTAGAAGTTAGGTTGGCCTTTGGTGTGCAACATGTATCGACTACCTTGCGCCATCCCATCTTCCTATTACGGTTGGCTGTGCTAGTGCGATTACTGCGGGTGCAGAAAACCTCAAACAGCGCAAATAGATACTCTAATCTTATTCCGACTTATATGTACCAGCCGTTTGGGGCTGATACACTAGGGCCATAAGGTCCGAGTGCCTACTTAATTTTTCGAGAAATCGCCAAGCGATTGGTCGACTCTTCACGTGACCAGAAGACTAGCCTATTTTTTGGCCAAAGATTCAGCAAAAAGAAAGTAATTTTAAGGCTTTGTCATGGCAAAGGATTTTATTACTAATCAAGTTATTTTGAATCTTATTTCAATGAGTTTAGAATTCATGTTACTTTATTTCGATACCACGATGCCGGGAAATGACGCGACGTGCCGCGGGACGCTGCGGCATGACGCGACGCGCCGAGGGATGCTGCGGCATGACGTGTCATGCCGTTTCATTCCACGTAATGCCGCGGCGCGCCATTGCATCCCGCGGGACGTGTGGGTAACGTTTTGTCGAGGAATTATGATTGCTAAGCTAGTTGAAATAAGATTGAAACTTGTGCTGCGGTCATTTCGGTTAATGGGATGCAGTCCGGTCTGTGCGGGCTTTCAGCAGGATGCCACGGAACGCCGCGGGATGCCGCAGCACAACCTGCCGTGGCACGCTGTCAGTGAGCTAAGCGTCGGCTCGTATTTGGCTGTCGATGTCTTATGGTGACAAATATATGGCGGTAGAGCAATGGTCTTTGGTCGGTCATAGAACACTAATGCAGTAGGTATATTGCGGATTTCGATGTAAACTGTATTTGCTATGCGAATGATGAGTGTCTCATGTTTGTTTTGTTATACCTACTTATTATTTACCTGCCCATTTAAAAGAATTTTATATATACTGAACATACAATGTGAATGTAATAAATTAATGTTAAGTTTAATCATTTTATTTCTTGACATCCTTCCAACAATAGTTCGGTTCACCCTAACTGAATCAGTATGTCAGTGCGAGTGGGATAGAATGATACATAGCGCGGGGAAGTGGGGGCAAAATCTGAATTTGAGCTGAACTATTACAAGCCCTTAAAGAAAATAAACTATTTGCATAAGGTCTAAGTATATTTTGGACTGCATATTGGCGTGGCGTGTGTAGACTTTAGTCTTGTCAAAGGTCCGATTTAGGCTGCGTTTCCACCAGAAATGAGCGAGGATGCGTAGCGAGGGATGTGCGTAAAACTAACCAATAACAACACTAGCTTAGCTCAAGCTATGAAAATGAAGCGATGTTATTCGGGTCTCGAGGCCGTCGACGTATGTAATATATGCTTATGAATCCAGCCCCTTTGTAAGGTTTTTTAGTGGGAAATCACAACTCTATTGCCGGCTTAGGAGGGTTGGCAGGCGTTTTGGGCTAAAAACTAATTCGAAAGAACTGATCACAAGTTCCACAACTTGTACTTGTAGTTTGTGTTCGTTCTTTGCGTCCTGTTTATCGCAAATAAACGTATTTCCTCCGCGAAGCGGGGCTCCGTCGACGTAGGATGCTGCACCTAGTTGTCCCCGCCCGGCTAAAACTAGGTGTAGCCGCACTTCGGCTATTAGCCGTAACATATATAACGAAATTAAAAGAAAAACTATCACAGTTAAGTAGGCTTTACAAGTTTACGAGTAATTGTCGACCAACTTACATTTGCGTTGCATGTATAGGAGAGCATGATTTTCAACTACAATGTTAAGCTTGTTCTTGGGATAAATTCATTCCAACTACGGAACCCTTCATTGTGCGTGATCCGACACGCACTTGGCCGGTATTAATTTTATCTTTCGGATTGAGCAATTCGGAAGCGGTTACAAATCATCTTCACATCACGTGTACCTACCTATCTATACGTAGTACTGTGTCTTTGTGATAAACTTTCAGCTAACTAGATAAATAAAATAATGACTTACTTAGGAGTTAGAACCAGCCCCCACTTTTAATTTTATCCCGCACTTGGTTGATATCCCGACTCCCGACTAGGCGTACCTACTCAGCGGTTCTCCTCCACATGTATTATGCGCACAGGCAAAGTGCGGACCTGTTGGCACTGTTTGGGTACAGAACCCTTAAAAAATAGTATCTCGGCCTATAGCGTCTACCTACCTAGTGCTATATCTAGCTGTCCCGTTATCCCGTACTAAGACAAAAGGTCGAAAACTAGATCGATATCCAGCAAACAGGTGTTCCACGAACACAGAATTCGAGGAAACTGTTTTTTTTTTGCTCATTCGTAGATTTTTGACAGTCGTTACGGGTAGTCAGACGCCCAAATGTCTGACAACCAGCTGTGCAGTCTTACCAAGCGGTATCGTGTTTCCCAGTAACTGAGTTGTTGAGGGCAGATGTAAAATACCTACTGGTATTTTGTTGCATTCGGATAAACTGGAAGCCGACCCTGGTATTCCTCTGTTAAACTTTTGAGCTTCTGACTCACTACCCGCAACGACTGTCAAAGATTGAGGCCGGGAGCCGGATTCTTTCCGAGGCACGGTGGGGTCTCGATATGTAATGGAACCCATCCACGTCCACGGTCTTCGATCAACTCGTGCGACTGTCACTACTTAGGTACTTAGCCACGAACTCCTCCAGTACCAGAAAGCATTACTTTTAATATTATAATTTTGTTGAATAAAAAAATTTCTTTACAAAAACCTTTTTGTCCCCAAGTCACAACCAAGGTGATGTGTTATTGACATTACAAGGCTAGAATGATAAATGATCCAACCTCTTGTAGGTACTCCACATTTCACTAAAGCTGACAGAAAATAAGAGTTCGACCTCCATACTTAAATGTTTATAAAATTGAAAGATAACATGCGCACGTACACATTCATAATATGATAGAACTGTTTAGTTATGGTTCAATAAAGTGAAGAGACAGTAAACGGGATCAAGCCGGGTAATTGCGTAACACACTAACAGTAGGATTGGCTTTCATTTTGACAGTTCAACAATATTCATTGCGTTATTTACGTTGTTGAGCAAACAAATTTTTCGAACATATGAAGCAACGGATTAGCAATATCCTTCAAAATGATTTAGATTGTGGTTGATCTTGATAGTGTGTGACGCAATTAGGATGCAGATTGTAAAAAATCCATTTACATAAATACCGATTCAATTCGAATTATTCGATCATTTTTATTTTTTTTGTTATGTATTTCTTGGTGTACCTACAGACGCCAGCACACCAAGCTACTACAATCTGTCAAATTACTTTAATAGATTTTCAACTTGATTGATAAAGTATATGGTTCAAATATTGATAAGTATATTAAATAGAGGATAATAATTATATCAATGGGTTCAAAGTTGATTGGGAAATTTTGAAAGTTTTGGGTAACTAGCTTGATGTGCTGGTCTGTACTCAAACTCAAAGCATTTATTTCAATTAAACCATTACAGGCACTTTTGAATTGTCAAAATTAAGTAGTCGGTCAGTTGGTCAGAAAGTTGAAGCTAGGTGCCCATTCCAAAGCGTAGATCTCAATGGAGAAGAACGGGCAAGAAACTCCATGGACACTCTTTTTAAATCAAGATATTACAAAATCCTGGGTACATTATTCTTGTTGCTTCTATATGTGAGAACAATGTAAAAAAACACACAAATGAAGAAACAATACAAGAAATAAGATTAAAAATAAGCCTTGGCAGTTAAGAGATGACCAGTCTCAACCGACGGCGTCCGTTCACGAACATGACGCATGGATCAGCACCATCCAGCTCAACCATTTTGTAGGGAACCGAATGATCCAACACACGCGCCACCATCAGAGAGACATTTAAGTGAGCATGACATGTACAATAAAGTATCCATACTATTCATATCCATACTTAATATTATAAATTCGAAAGTAACTCTGTCTGTCTGTCTGTATGTTACCTTTTCACGCTTAAACCGCTGAACCGATTTAGATAAAATTTCGTATAGAGACAGTTTGAGTCCCGGGGACTAACATAGGATACTTTTTCGATAGGGCATTTTTAACCTAACGCACTGTATACAGCGTGTATCAGCAAGATATGGGAAACATCCTGCCGGGGTCGCGGGTTGTTCGAAAGAGATACCGTGGCCACTGGCACAGGCAACTGAAGGAACACGGGTGAGGAACACGCCCTCTCACTCCGCCCAGAGCGGGAGAAGTTATTTGATAATTTCCCACCCAAAAAAAAAAAATATGGGAAACATTTAGGGTGTGGTTCAGGCCATCAAATTGAAAAACTTTCACCATCGGACAAACATCGTAATCGTGAAAAAAATATGGGAACCCAAATGTCCTAGACATTTGAGACGGCTGATTATTTTTTCATGATTTCGATTATGGTCCCATAGAAAAAGTTGTTCAGTTTGATGAGAACACCTTTCTGATAAACCTCGTAGATTTTATCCAACAATTTTAACCATGTACCTAATAGTTATTAGCTTACATTGTTCAAGACTTGTAACCTTTCACGGTTTCTGCATCGTTACTTTTTAAACGCAAACTTTTTATAACGACACGTTTACCATATAAAAGCGTGCAGTTCTAAAAACTTTGAGCAAGTATTGTTAAGGACCGATGCACCTGCTGTTCGATAGTACCAACTCTTCAAAGAAAAAGTTGATTTAGTATTTACGCTACATAACAGCCGCACAGGTCGATCGATCAGGTTAAAAGCTACGCATGCCGCGGTTGGTCTGTGGATGGGTGACCATATTAACATACCGAGACCCCTCCGTGCCTCGGAAAGCACGTTAAGCCGTTGGTCCAAGCTGTCATTCGTGGATCTTTGACAGGCGTTACGGGTAGTCAGAAGCCCGAAAGTCTGACAACCAGTCTTACCAAAGGGTATCGTATTACCCAGTCACTGGGTTGTGGAGGTCAGATAGGCAGTCACTCCATGTAAAATACTGGTATTCAGCTGCATCCGGTTAGACTGGAAGCCGAACCCAACATTGTTGGGAAAAGGCTAGGCAGATGCTGAGATTGACGGAGCTGTGTTGTGCCGTAACTTGTGAGAGATTATGAAGGAAAAGGCTAGGCAGATGATGATTTTTTTTTTAAATCTTTATTTAAAGAGCTTTTTCGCTAAATGCGAATATGACACTCTATAGGTTTACAAAAGGTTAACATTAATTTACATTTGTGCATATTACAGCTAGGTTCTGGGCAGATGATGATGCTACACTTACATCTGTGTGAGAAAGCTACGATTTAGAAGGGGAAAATCGGTCAACAGTAAGTGATTCACAGTCAGACTGCGACCATTTCATCAGTAATTGCCAAGACTTCAACTAGCAACCCATTAACATTACTGAGATTGATCGTACGTGGCATATTAACCATATTATGGCCTCGCTGACTGCATACGGAAAGAACCCAAAAAGTTTAAATGTTATGTGACAAACAAGATGTTTAAAGCACATGAGTATACTTCATAGATATAATGAAAGAAGGACATATGCCCGGTAGTCAAAAATGTATCAGAACCCGATGTCGCTAGGTTGGCCCCACCACCGCGCCACTACTACACGTGTAGTTCAGTAAAAGCAATAGATACAAAGTCGCGCACACGCTTGCAATTCATAAATCAGAACGTACTACACAATCAATTATAAACCATTTCTATGGAATACTCAGTGGTTTAAAGTAAGAAACATGGATTATACAGGAGTGCACAGAACGGTTCTTATCAAAAACTAGCTTTTACCCGCAAGTTTATCCGCGTGAAACATTTTTTAACACAAAAAATATCCTATGACACTTTGCAATACTGTAGCTTCCCATTAGTGAAAGAATTTTCAGAATCGGATCAATAGTTCCGAAGATTACCTCCTACAGGGGATCAGGCGCGAATAACTCATACAAACTCACAAGTTTTATTTAAGTACCTTTTTATAATAATAATAGATATAGAAAAATTGTAAGGGTCAAACCGCCAAAGTATACACCTCATCTCTATGCAATCAAAATATTGAGTCATTGGAGTCAGGTGACAGTTGATAGCAAACACATCAGCAGCTGGGTAGCATGTAAACAACGATAGAAATATCTTGAAAGCTATAAAAGTGATAACTTTAATATAAACACCGTATTTCCATGGTGACTTGTCTATAATAAATATTATAATCTATACTTATATGTATACAACGACCATACATATGTATATAATCCCGTGGGAATATCGGGATAAAAAGTACCCTATATGTTAATCTAGCGTGTCAGCTACCTCCATACAAAATTTTATCAAAATTGGTCCAGCCGTTTGAGCGTGAAGAGGTAACAAACATATAAACACACACACACACACACACACTCACAAACTTTCGCCTTTATAATATTAGTGTGATAGTGTGATTATCGCCTTTTACGATAAAATCGATATCCGTGATAAAAAATAATGTTGAAAATCCGACAGAACACATACAATATTCATCATTCTTTTGTTTATATTTTCGCTCCTAGTGTGATAGTAGGATTAAAGGGTCGTTATGGCAACAGGCTGACTACAATAATAAAGCGGGTTGTTTATTTGTTGTGATAACGGGATTCATTGAATCTCATGCGCACTATTAATTAAAGAAGACATCTGTCAGTCATAATCGTGTTGTGTAACTCTCATAAGCGCAACAGTTTTTAATGTTGTCACAAGCAATATCCACTAGAGGAGCAGTGGAGGCGCAGTGGTAACGGGTACTTGTAGGTCGTGGGTTCGATCCCAAGCAGATACTTTACTTTGTGTAATTAATATCATCACCACTGCTCTCAAAACGATGAAGGAAAACATCGTTAGGAAACCGGCATGTCCTAGAACCAAAATTTCGAAGACATGTGACATCCATCAACCCGCACCGATAATAAGAGACACGCACGACAACATCCTTGTGCCACAAAGGCTGAAAAGCCGAAACAGTTTTTTAAAGTGTGTCGTCCCACTCACTGGCGAACCACCACAAGAAAGACTGACGCTGTGGCGAGACAGTGCTTCCTTGCCCAAACCGTTCGTTCCAACCGCTGAAGACCTCCCACCTAGACATGAGTTACCTTGGGTAACCAGGAAGTCTTTAAACAGACTCCGGACCCAGGTTGGCCGAAGCAAGGAAAATCTGTTCAGGTGGAGATTTATAGACAACTCTGCCTTGGAGTGTAAATGTGGTGCTGTTCCACAAACGATGGGGCACTTAATATCGTGCCCTGCGTGTCCTGTCAGCTGCACGTTACAGGAACTGATGGACGCTAGTGATGGTGCCAAACAAGTAGCCGAATTCTGGGCCGAGTACATTTAAATTGCTGTCGACACGCTAAGAAGAAGAAGAATAAGAGAAAATGTGGAGGATGACTATGCCAAATCGTCTTTTTACGCCGATAGATCTCCGAAGCACTTAGAAATACACAAATATTCATACTTTAAGTCACGCGTTCTTCCCATGGGGTAAGCAGAAACTACAGAACGCCACCACGATCTTTACTTGCATCGTTTACGTTCATACTTCTGTACCCTAATTGCGTAACACACTATCAATGACAATCTAAATGATTTTGAAGGACATTGCTAATCCATTGCGTCATAAGTTCGAAAAATGTATCTGCTCAACAACGTAAGTAACGCAATTAATGTTGTTGAACTGTCAAAATGAAAGCCATTGCTACTGTTAGGGCGGTTTCGCACTACGTCCGATCCGAATTCGAGAAATGCCGGTCCGAAGTGACCGTTATAGCCCTATTTATGTGAGGGGTTGCGCACTACATCCGAACTCTATCCGTCAGAATTTAGAACAATTTCCTATTCGGATTGATTTCTCGGATTCGGATCGGACATAGTGCGACACCGCTCTTAGTGTGTTACGCAATTACCCTGCTGGTCATACACGCACGCCGGTTGCAAGTACTACGCACCTGACCTTTCTGAAGAACCTCATCACACCAATAAGGAGGCGTCCCCTCCCGGCGGGTAAAAAATACCTTTTTTTTAATCGCCTTTCATTCATCCTCTCAACAAGACCAAACCATCTAAGCAAACTGTTTCAAATTTTGACATAGAAATAGTTGGAGATAAAACTATTATTAGACAAATTCGTCTCGCGTGTCATTGAAATTATCCACATTGTTTTTACGATCAAGTTCAAGAACGCTGAGAGTTAAATATGCGCAAGATAACTCTTAAAACGATATCATAAAGTTTTTATTTACCTACCTTTATCTCTTTACCTACTGGTTATCGGCCATTCAGCCTCTAGAATGTTTGCGCGACTCTTTTTTACAAGATTTCGGATTAATGCGTGGTAAATCTGGCAAAAAATCCGTGGTTGCGCTTGCGCATATACATATACAGCGTGTATCAGAAAGGTGTGGTAAAAATTAGAGGTGTGGTACAGACAGGGGCATGGGAGTTGGGACCAACATCGTGATCGCGAAAAAATACTTAACGTGCTTTCACGGGCCTGGAGAGGGTCTCGGTATGTAAAGATGGTCACCAATCCACGGACCGACCACGCCAAGCGTAGCTTAACCTGATCGATAGACCCATGCGGATGTTATAACTTAACCACGAGCTCCACTAGTTTAATAAAATCTTTAGTCAAAATAATTAACCTCAAAACTCGCCGGCTATAATGTCGTATAACAACACGCGAAAATGCTAAAAATAAACTCATAATTAAATTTGATTCGTGCGAATGACTCAAAACCGTGCGAAACGACCTTTAACGGTGACTCTCTTTGTATTCAAAATAAACAAGAGGTTACTGTACAAGTTATTTGCGAAAAAATTTACATTTTTTTCGCAAACAAGGTTTACAGAATGAAGGCCGAAAACGGTAGAAGAAATGAAGGACTCACGAGATGTAGGTCCGGTAGGTCGTGGGTTCGAAACTTCGAACCCAGGCAGGCGCTTTAATTTGTGTAAATAATTTCAACACCGCTGCTCTCAAAACGGTGACGGAAAACATCGTGCATGTCCCAAGAACGAAAAATTCGAAGACATGGGGCATCTACCAACCCCGACTGGGCTGAATATGATGATGATACTCTACATTCCGGTAAGGATTTCCGAAGAATATGTAACAGTGAATTTTATGGCCTTGGGAATAGAGTCTGGTATTTAAAAGTAGTCAGCAAACACGGCAAAGAACAAAGAAGTCACGCCAAACTTGGAGATAATTACTTTATGGGGGAAGCGCCAGGGTAGCCCGCAAAATACAAACTTTCTTACAGTTCAGACTATTTTATGATATTGAGCCTTTTCAGGAAGAACATCGTAAGCGCCAAAAATCCCAAAAAACTGTTTTTATATAAACTGCCAGATCAACTGATTTTGCATCTTATGTCACGTCACTTCTTCTGTAAAATATGCAAAATGGCGGTTACGATCTTCTTCCTGAAAAGGCTCGATATATCAATCAATAGGATTATCCATACTAATCCATACTATGCATACTAATATTATAAATTCGAAAGTAACTCTGTCTGTCTGTCTGTATGTTACCTTTTCACGCCAACCACTGAACCGATTTAGATGAAATTTGGTATAGAGACAGTTTGAGTCCCGGGAAAGGACATTGGATACTTTTTATCCCGATATTCCCACGGGATCGAGACTTATGCGGGTGAAACCGCGGGGCGCTGCTAGTATGAAAATAATTAGAGGGTTGTACCTATTGATGATTTTAATAAATATTATAATTCCGTAAAGTAATATTTGTTACGGTCGCGAACGTAATATCGTCGACCGTAGGTTCAATTGAGGTAAGGGACAAAATACGATTTTTCAGGAGTTTTTTTCGGTCGTTATTATGGGGCTGATTCGAAATTTGGATCCAAAAATCATTAGGGTAAGGGACATTTTTCTTAAGCTAGAATTTTTTCATATTCACCATTCGATAGAGCGAAAAATTCTGAACAAAACTGTATACTCAACTCATTTTGGGTATTTTGTCCCTTACCTCAATTGAACCTACGGTCGACGATATATGGTCGCGAAATCAACATACAACCTACACTGGCCCGGAAAACTTAAGAAAATTTGAAAATTAAGAAAATTAGCGCATCCTCCTTAAACAGTTAAGTAATGAGCTAGGAGCAGTTATTATAAATCGAGATAATTATAATCATACCGAGTATTACTGCAAGCTGGCAGGTGTAGGATAAATGTTAAGGATTCAATTAACCTTCTACATATAAAACAGGATACCATTTATCAGATGTAGAAAATAAGAAATCTTTTCTCGCAGTGCGCAATTGATCATGCCTGTCAGATTAGCGAGCTTGCTGAAGTAAACGTCCACATTAAAGCAAGGTCTCCATTATGCGAAATTATGGGTAGTCTTGTAGCTGAATATTATAGGAAAACTCAAGCACAAAACAAGCGCCCCAATTGGTTAACACCCTTTTTACCACAATCCAAAAGATTTTGAAGGAAATTTCTAATCCATTGCATCAAATGGTTTATGTATAATTATAGGTATTTAATCAATATATTTACAGAAAGTACCCCTTAAGAACTTTCATTAGATGCCAAATACGATATTAAAAAAAAAATGTTCAGTAGCATAGCACTATACATTCGGTATAAGCCGCCATTTTATATTTTATGTGACGTCTAATAAGCCTATTTACCCGCGGAACAACATGACGCTTCCTACAATACTTCGTTTATTAAAATACGACGACTAGTTTAGTGGTTATGATGAGGGAACAGATGAGCATACATACATAAATAACCTGTCAAAATCACAACCCTCCTTTGGCTTTGCCGTAGTCAGGTAAAAAGGTATTTTTACCAAATTTTCATTCACCACGTCCGATCGCACCTTACAAAACAATATTGTATTGTTTATGTGCGCATTCTAAACCTTGTAGTATGCTAAACTGTAACGCTGACAGCGTAAACTAATGACACAATTTTTTAATTTATACATTTATGTAACATTTGTTGAATCTACAAACATTTGATGAAACTTTAGGTAATTAGTTGAAACACGTTTGTTTATAAAACGTTTTTGTTATAAAGTAGTAATCAATGAATAAGAAATAAGTTGGTGTCAGCTTCCAGTGTAACCGGATGCAGCTGAATACCAGTAATTTACATGGAGCAACTACCTGTGTGACCTCCACAAACCCAGTTACTGGGTAACACGATAGCCCCTGATAAGACTGGTTGTCAGACTTGTATTTCGAATTTTTCTGCCCAAATGGTTCTTCAGTACAACCCCGTTCAAGTGTTGGCATAATGAAGCATTTTTGTAAACACGCCTCTCAGAAATACTAAGGACCAATATTCTTAAGAGTTTTTCTTGGACCTGGGACCCTGGGAGCAAGGGGTTTTCAAGCACCTTCCTAAAAGATTGGGAAGGGTAAGGAGATTGTTTTTTCTGTCCCTTGTTGCCGTCTCCCAGCGACGACGCCCTAAGCCGGGGTCCGTACCCCACAAGGGGTGCCCTTAGCGCATAATCGCTTAGTTTATACGTTATATGCCCTTGCTGGAGGCGTTAATTTACTAAGGCATCCACAGAATAGCCCGGTTAAGCACCCAACCACCTCATAAGGTGACAAGAGATGCCATTTAAAAAAAAAAAATAGGAGATTGCTTGTGTGATTGAAACCTTTTTTAACAATATTTATTTCAACGTTGAAGAACGATATTTAAAGGGACTGAAACAAGTCTGAAACACATGACATGTTTTACGTTAAAAAATGGACGGATAGCCAGACAAAAGATACTTTTTATTGAGATTATTTATATTTTTTTATTCGTTTAGATTGAGTAGGTATTATTACAATGACATATGATCTTAGGCATAAGATAATTTTTATTGAAACAATGTATGATGTAACGACAGTTATAACAATTAGTTTCTTCTTGTTTCTATCCGATTAATTCGAAGAAAAATATTGAAAAAAATTCTAAAGTCAAATCTGTTTGTAAAACTCTATGGAAAATCTAATATGGCGCGAAAACTTATTGAAGAATGTTACCCAATAAAACGATTAAGTAGGTATTTCATATTTGTAAGTAGGTACATACTTAAATGAACTTAATAAACTCCTAATTAATACTAAGAGATACTCGTACACACAACATTATTCTCGAGTCCGTTAACTTAAATATCATAGAAAAAAAATGGCGCGCAACTCGGTATCACTTAACCCGTTCGTGCTCGTACAACCCAGCGACGATGCAGGTCCACGATAAATTGCACATAATGTGAAAAATGTAGAAAAAAAATGGCGGACAACCGGCGGGCTGTCATTACAACCGGCCTAGCTACACCTGCCAGCGACATCCTTGTATGTAGACCCTAATATTAAATGAGCTAACGTACAAGTTCACATTAATGTATGTAAACTGTTAATAATGTTGACATACCAGTTTTTCCCTAGATCAATTTATATCTTCGCAAAAAAAGTGGTCACTTGATTCGCGTTTGTTTTCAGCGGGGATGAGAAAGAAAGGGTACTTACTATATACCTATTTATTTTACATTCATTGCATGCATGCTATTGCTTTTTCTCCGCAGTTAATTATTGCAAATATTATGCTTACCTAAAGCATTTCTGCACAGTTGTACCGCAGTACCTACCTTTTTTCATTACTATCTTCTACTACTTAGATAATGTAGTTTCCCAGTAATGAAAGAATTTTCGGAATCGGATCAGTAGTTCCGACCGAAGATTACCTCCTACATACATACAAACTCAAAAATTTTACCTCTTTATAATATTAATATAGATTTCTATAAAAGGAAATTGTTGAGTGACATAATATAGGTATTGCGGTCGTTGCCAATTTCATAATAAGCACAAGTATGAGGAAATTAACTGTACTAGTCTGTGGTTTTCTCAAATAACAATATGGGTTTACCTCAGTAGTCACATAAGTTCACATAACTACGTATCTAAAATAGGTTTGATATATGCAAATATTTTTAATATTTAGTTTATTAATTAAAATTATTTTAACACGACGGTTTTTAATTTTGCACGAAAGAAAATTTCAAAAACTCGGCTAGTATTTGTCAAACGTAACCGCAAAGGGTCTCGCCGGGTTTCCATATGAAATCTGCACTGGCATCTTTTTTGACATTGGTGCCTCTAATATGTTGCTAGTAGTTTAAAATATTTTTTGGCCAATTATCAAACCCCTAACTCCATTCGTTTTTGGAAAATGAGGGTTGCAATCCCTAACTTCAAAATTATTTTTCTACGAAACTATGATAGATATTCGCATGAAACCAACGCGACATGAAAGCTCTTAATTAGCTTTACATTACATATTTTTTTTTTATAATTTTTAAATAACAATAGGGCTGCAAAAAAAATATTGAAAAAAATAGGGGTAGTTTTTAGTAGCTATGTCTTGAGGTACACCGACCAAATAAAAACCGTATAATCAGTACGTATCCAACTATAATATGTAATAATTACATAGATGTGAGATAGGTGGAACATATTCAAAAAAAATAAAAATCTCATTTTGTTACTTAAACTTGATCTAACCTGACGTCTGTTTAGATTTTTTCAATGTCGTATCATGATTTAATAAACGCTTTTACAATCTTTTATAATAATAAATAAATCGTCGCAAAAAACTTTTTACCACACTGTCTTCTACTTGCCTCATAGATTTTCCAGAATTAACCGAAAAAGATCTCAAAACACTCTTTACAGGAACATATCAAATGTCACAAGCGGTATGTTACCTCGCTGAGCTGCTGGATAGTGACAACAATATTAATATTGAATACTTAAAAGAAAATGATTATATAATAAGGATGAAAGTTCGTTCTCGACACATCAATAGCAAGACTGCAAGACATATCAATGTTTTATTGAATACGAACCAAATATATTTTTTTTTCTTTTTATTTGAAATGGGCTTGCTCTTGACTCTAGCCTAGGTCAAAGGTGACAGAGACAAAGTCGACGATGGAGCGAGCTTACCCAGAAGAAGCCTGTTCACTCTCACTTTATAAGGGCATAAAGAGATACACCTGTGATTGTGCTAATGGAAATAGGACTATAGGTTGTTACTCACATGTAGCATCAATAATTTATTATTTGTCACATGGCCGTTACAAATCGAAGATCATCAAGCCCGCTGAAATATTAACACATATATTTGATGTTACAAATATTTACTATACAACTATAGAAGAAAATAGTGACGAAGATTAAATTATTTCAATATTTTTATATGGAAAATAAAAGATTAATATTTCATGGAAATTGCTGTTTTAATTTTAATTTAAGTGACTTTTATTGAATTAGCTAGAATTCAATATGTGTCCACTTACATAAAATATTTATTTTTTTGAATATGTTCCACCTATCTCACATCTATGTAATTATTACATATTATAGTTAGATTCGTACTGATTATACGGTTTGTTTTTGGTCGGTGTACCTCAAGAAATAGCTACTAAAAACCACCCCTATTTTTTTCAATATTTTTTTTGCAGCCCTATGGTTATTTAAAAAAATATAAAAATATATATTTAATGTAAAGCTAATTAAGAGCTTTCATGTCGCGTTGGTTTCATGCGAATATCTATCATAGTTTCGTAGAAAAATAATTTTGAAGTTAGGGGTTGCAACCCTCATTTTCCAAAAACGAATGGAGTTAGGGGTTTGATAATTGGCCAAAAATTTTTTTAAACTACTAGCAACATATTAAAGGCACCAATGTCAAAAAAGACGCCAGTGCAGATTTCATATGGAAACCCGGCGAGACCCTTTAAAATAAATAGATTACTTACTTAACCAAAAAAAAAATAACGATCCATATTAAAAATTTTCATAGACAATAAAAACAAAGATACATTGAAAAAAAAATACAACTCGTTTTAAAAAGTGTCACACAAAAAGAAACAACCAAAAATTAGCCAAAAAAAAAAGAAAAAAAAAATACATACAACAAAACATCCCCAGATAGAATCCTGCGATCGCCACAGCTATTTGGACGACGTCGTTCCTCGTGTCATGGTCGAACTTCTTCAGTAAGTCACTCATGATGTAAGCTTTCACTGGTCGAGCGTCACACTGAGTCTTCACCATCTTTCCAAAGCCCGTATCTTTTTTTAATAAAAAAAATAATCCGAATGCACCGATAACCCGCCGACCGATCGATACTTAAAATGCATATAGAGGTCGCATGTTTAAAAAAAATAATTAAGAAATAAATTGACGCGTATGATTGACGCGGTGTCTCGACTAAGAATGATACTGGAATGAAAGCATTCTCGTTGCTGACCCTAGCACAATTTATTATCTATCTAATAAGTAGACAAGCGGATATGTTTATTTTTAATTAAAGTGTGTTTAGAACGTATTTCGTTTTTTTTTTTATTCTTACAAACCCGTTGCTCCCGGGCTCGTTCCCGAGCAGACTGGCTGCAAATGCCAACTTTTTTATCCCTTCTGCGCAAGGGCCGATGTTCGACGCATTACGACGTCCATTGATGGTTTATTGATTACTTTCATTGACAAGGCTGTTGTAGCTATTATTGGACTCTTGAAAATAATGTTACTGAGTAAAAATTGGTTATAATGGATCCTAGGATCTAGGTGCTACGTATCTATACAAATATAAAAAATTAAAATAAAATGCTTTTCGTTGGTAAGCGCAAGCGCATCATTTTGACAACGGCGGCTAGACTGATTAGACGTTTTTTTTTTGTTTTAAAATGTTCTCAGTATCCCGAATTAGATTTATATGGAAAGAAAAATTTCAAAAACGCCCGGAAAGTTAGAAAATTCGAGAAAAATTAAAGTTTTTTTTTTCGTTGGATTTTTGTATAAATTATTGAAAATTGGATAGGACATCTATCGGGTCAGCTAACTCATAATAAAATCGTGTATCTACAGCAGCACCGGTAAACGATTTGGAGCCGTAAATATGCCCCTATAACATAGATTGCTATCCCCTATAATCAAATGAACTCAGCCTATTGCAGTCACAGCTGGGACAAAGGTCTTTCTAACCTATATAATTCAAATATATAGAAAAATCATTCCATTCTGTGAATGAGTATTTAGACTTGTAAAGATTCACACTGACATCTCACTATTATAATTTGAAAATACCACTAGAAACAAACCAGCGCTGGGGCTGTCTTGCATAGGGCCGCAGCATAATGTTGAGCGATAGCCGTTTTGCGTGGATGTGAGTGTGACGCATGTTTCCCCCTACTTTTTTATTTTATTTTTTGTGTCTATGTACTTTTTTGCGTCATTTTCACCGCAAATAAACGTATTTTCTTTCTTTTTTTCTTTCTAAAATTAATTGACATTTTAAATTGAACTATGATTTATGTACTAATTTTATTAGCTTCATTAATGTAATCGATAATTTTGGACGCTAGTTTTAGCGAATTGTTTTAGAAACTGTTATCTCTAATGTACAGTCACCAAAAGAGTTAAGTAACCAAGGTCGTCGGATATAATGAAGTTTAGTAAAAACCGATGGATGTTTTGGAATGAAAGAACAATGGGTAAAGTTGTATGGGCCCCGTACCCAAAAAAAAAGATGACTGTAGCATTATGAGCTATATCGGTATTCGTTGCCCTCATGGAGTAGTTTAATTAATCCTAAGACAGCATGTCTGAATTCGCTTGGAGAAAAAAGATATTTAAGGAAGTTAAATTGGTTTGAGAAGACGGTACCCAGAGACAAGGTTAATTGTAGCATTATGAACTATGTCGGTATTTGTTGACCTCATGGAGTAGTTTAATTAATCCTAAGACAGCATGTCTAAATTCACTTGGAGAAAAAAGATATTTAAGGAAGTTAAATTGGTTTTGAGAAGACGGTACCTACCCAGAGACAAGGTTAATTGTAGCATTATGAACTATGCTGGAATTTGTTGACCTCATGGAGTAGTTTAATTAATCCTAAGACAGCATGTCTGAATTCACTTGGAGAAAAAAGATATTTAAGGAAGTTAAATTGTTTTAATAAAATAATGGGAAAGTTCATTATCTTTATTCATTATTGTAATTAATTACCATACTTATATTGGTTCTTATTCGATACTAGCTGACCCGGCGAACTTCGTACCCCCTTTAATTTTTTTTTTTGTTGATTTTGTGAACGTGTTCAATAAGGCTCCAGCAATTTAGAAAATTAACAGAAGTTGATTAAAAATTAATTAAAATTGATTTAGAACTTGTATTGTGTTTTGTTTTTATTTCTTTTTTGTATCTCATTTTATGCTGCATTGTCGGTTGCCAGCAGACATGCTGACTAAGGATTAATGAAACTACTCCATGAGGGCAACGAATACCGACATAGCTCATAATCTCTGCCCCGAATAGCAGAATAGTTATTAAAACATGGGAAAAAATCAACAAAAAAAAATAATTAAAGGGGGTACGAAGTTCGCCGGGTCAGCTAGTATAGAATAAGAACCAATATAAGTATGGTAATTAATTACAATAATGAATAAAGATAATGAACATTCCTATTATTTTATTAAAACAATTTAACTTCCTTAAATATCTTTTTTCTCCAAGTGAATTCTGACATGCTGTCTTAGGATTAATTAAACTACTCCATGAGGTCAACAAATACCGACATAGTTCATAATGCTCCAATTAACCTTGTCTCTGGGTACGGTCTTCTCAAAACCAATTTAACTTCCTTAAATATCTTTTTTCTCCAAGTGAATTCAGACATGCTGTCTTAGGATTAATTAAACTACTCCATGAGGTCAACAAATACCGACATAGTTCATAATGCTACAATTAACCTTGTCTCTGGGTACAGTCTTCTCAAACCAATTTAACTTCCTTAAATATCTTTTTTCTCCAAGTGAATTCAGACATGCTGTCTTAGGATTAAATAAACTACTCCATGAGGTCAACAAATACCGACATAGTCCATAATGCTACAATTAACTTTGTCTCTGGGTACGGTCTTACTCGTTCTCCTTTAATTTGTTAAATTAACTGTTTGTTTTCTATTAATGAAAATAAATTTCATTCGAAAACATTTATCGATTTCTTACTAAACTTCAACTATATCTGACGACGGCCCTGGTTACTTATCTTCTTTGATGACCGTACCCGTTCCTACTAGAATTCTTGCAAAAAAAATTAATTTCATTTATACATAATGGCAGTTTATTTCCCGATTTAGTAGGAATTGTTGACTGTGTATGTTAATTCACCATGACTCATTAATGTTCCTTGTACAGAGGACGGACTGGAAGTAACCTTTGGATCGGATAAACTAAAGGAAAATTCTAGCTTAGTAACAGGAATATACCTGTTTTTTACCTAGTTGTGAAAAGGTTAGGCAGATTATGTGCCTATCCTTTCCCAACATGTTGAGTTCGGCTTCCACTTTAACCGGATGCAGCTGAATACTAGTATTTTACATGGAGCGACTGCCTTTCTGACCTCCAGAACCCAGTGACTGGGTAAACAATACCCCTTAGTAAGACTGGTTGGCGACTGCTGGGTAATAAGATATCCCTTACAACAGAAGAGAATAGAAAACTCTCCCTCCCCTCCCTCCCCCTACATACCCCTCACTCTTCCTTAGTCAGACTTTCGGACTTCTAACCTAACAACTACCCATCAAAGATCTACGAATGCCAGCTGGGAGCCTGGGACCAACGCGGCTACGGTTTAACGTGCTTTCCGAGGCACAGAGGGGTCTGAATATGTAATGGATCACCCATCTATGGACCGGCCTCGGCAAGCGTAACTTAACCTTTGGTCGACCCGTGCGGTTGTTATTAGTAACGTAATTGTAGTAATCTAATTGGACAATTACCATTTTTTTAAATTTCCTATATCTACAGCGGGGTAATTGCGTAACACACTATCAATGGCAATGTAGCAATGGCTTTCATTTTGACAGTTCAACAACGTTCATTGCGTTTATGAGCAGACATTTTTCGAACATACAAAGCCTACAGTTTATACTTTTGCAGCTATCATCGTTTTACTTGTTGTATAGTCTCGTGTTATTGTTCCGATTATAAACATATTATTATATTTTTAATGGATTAGCAATATTCTTCAAAATGATTCAGATTGACAATTTGACACTGAGTGTGTGTTACGCGTTTAGGGTGCTGCTGTCATCAACCACGAGAAAAGCGAATTTAAAATGGCTTACATTCCATAATAATCATTGACACTACAAATTGCAAAGGACAGTCAAAGACAGTTCAAATGTCGCAGATAACCAAAAGTTTCTGGACAATAGCTAATAATGTTCCTATTTAAGGCATACAATGATCGACATTAAATGCAAGAACCATTTTTTCGGTATAACGACCACTTATGAAGTTATGACGTATCTGTACCTAATTACCTTGATGACGTAAATGAGGGGACGGTTAAAATACGCGGGTAATCAATACCTACCCTAATTTCGTAATTAAACACAATATTAATCCCATTCAGATTTTAATTGCTAATCCATTGCTTCATATGTTGGAAAAATTTGTCTGTTCAACAAAGTAAATAGCACAGTGAATGTTGCTGAACTGTCAAAATGAAAGCCATTCCTACTGTTAGTGTGTTACGTAATTACCCCGCTGCTTTTGAACACAATGGAGCTATAACTAATATTATAAAGAGATAAATTATTTTGAGTTTGTATGTATGGGTAATTTTCGGAAGTAGATACTGATCAAATTCCGAAAATTCTTTCGCTAATGGGAAGCTACAGTTTTGCTGAGTGTCGTAGGATATATTTTAGTTTAAAACATGAAATTTCACGAGGACGAAGTCGCGGGCGGAAGTTAGTAAACTATAAAATTGGAGTTACAGAGCTAATAATAATAAATGGTAAACGCGATTATAGTTTCAATGTTTCATTTCACATAAAAGGTATCCAAACATGTCAGGGTCATAGATAAGGCTTTGTCGGTTTGGCGATATTCCACAAGAACGACGAGAAAAACATTGCTTGCATACATTTTTACTCTACTGCAAAGATGGCAAAGAAACGCTAACGTACCGCCGCGCAAAATTCAAATTTTGTTAGGTACGTTTTTTTGCTTTGCAGGTCAGTGTCACGTTGAATGTTGATCAAATTATGATCCGTGACTGTAACGAATACATTGTTTTTATAGAATTATAATCATTATTAAAATCATCAATACTTTCTAAGTCAGGATTGACCTCAAATGATTGAATGATTTCATCATTCAATAAACAGCTCTCTAAGTTCATAATATTATGCATAATATGAACTTATAATAGAGAGCTGTGTTGATAATGTAAATTATATTAATGATTATTGTTCTGTAAAAAAATATTTGTAACAGTGGCGAATCATATTTTAATTCAACATAAAAATTGACATTTAATCGAAAATAACAAAAAAGAAAAAAAAAATATGCGGGCTACCCTGACGCTTGGGGGAAACGTGCATCAAATGGGAACATGTACCGGCTAAGAATCGTCAAATCATTTTCATAGTGTAAGTAATCAAATTGACGCCAGTAAAAGTTACATTCTCAAAAAGAAAGGAAGCAAGTCTTTGTTTTAGTGAACACGCAGTGTTGGTGTGGAGATTTTTACTTCGTCGCGGGAATTGAACTGGCGACCTTCATCGTAGAAGGCGGTCACTGCGTCTGAATGAGAGATAAATATTGTGCTTGCGTATCAGTGTACAGTTCTAGTCACATTAAACAAGATAATGATCATCAACAATCAACATGCAGAAGGCTACAAGGCGAAAGCGCCATAGGGTAGCCCGCTTAATATTTTTTTTTACGTTTTTTGCAATTTGCGGTTCAATGTCAGCTTTTATGTTGATTAAAATATGATTCGCCACTGTTACAAATATTTTTTTACAGAACTATAAGCATATCCCTGTCAGTCCTGTCACGCATCTAACCAAAGAAATCACCATTTCTTCGAAAATTTTAGACAGAATAACATCATAATAATTGATCGTTGCACTGTTACACACGGTCTTCTTGCCGTGTTAACGGACCACACGAGCCGTGGAGGGTTAACCATAGGCAAAATTATAAGACCTCTTTTTATTGAGTTGCATAGCGGAACGCTTTAAAATTGTGAGTAATAAAAAAAGAACAACATAAATTAAATGGCACAACTTGTTTACAATATTACAATGCATTGCGAATTAATTAATACTCGCATAAAAATTACTGACAGAATTAACACATAGTGGAATGGAAAATCAGGCGATGTGTGAAATGTTATGATATTACATTGTTTAATGATATGATCATATGAATCATATCCGATCACGTAGGGAAACTCCAAGCATAGCCCTATCCGTTGCACTTTGGGTCACTTTTAGCCTTCTAATGACTTTCCATTGTACAGAAGAACCAAGCCCGAAGAATTGCCAAACTTAAGTGGCAGGAAGCAGGGCACATTGCTCGCAGATGGATACGAATAGATGGCCGATGGACCGAAGGTTTCTGGAGTGGCGGTCGCGTATCGGAAGAAGTAGCGTTGGACGGCCTTCCATAAGATGGACCGATGACGTTGTGAAGGCCCCAGGAATCCGCTGGATGCGAGAAGCACAGAACCGGTCGAAGCGGAGGTGCTTGGGAGAGCCCAAGCACCTTGCGGCTGAAATGATGATGATGATGATGAATAATATCATCATCACCAGCCGAAAGACGTCCACTGCTGGACATAGGCCTCCCCTAAGCACCTCCACTTCGACCGGTGAATGAATCATATACTTACAGGCGCCGATTTTTTTGTTCAAAAACTAAACTAAAAAGTTCAGTGCACCTTTTTCTTTCTATTTAATTAAGAAAAGGACAGAAGATAAATTTTAGTTTCGTCCTGTCAAATTAATCAGCGCCTGACGTAAATTGACGTAATTTTAAAAGTTTTTAATCACGTCTAAAGTGTCAGGCGCTGATTAATTTGACAGGACTAAACTAAAATTTATCTTCTGTCATTTTCTTAATGAAATAGAAAGAAAAAGATGCACTGAACTTTTTAGTTTGTGAGCAAGGGAATCGGCACCACTGCCATTGTTTTACAAAGGGATCAGTTTTGATGTGATATAAAAGGAAACGTTGCGAAAGAAGCAGAGACAAAAATCAAAAAGAGTAATACGAGATGGTTTGGTCATGTTGAGAGGATGAATGAAAGGCAACTAACAACAGGTACCTAAGTCGCAATTTACAAGGCAGTTGTGAGTGGAAACGCCGGGAGGAGACGCCCTAGAAGGACATCTTTATACTTTATAGTGTCCATACTGGTGATGTTCTTCAAAAAGGTCAGGTGCGTAGTCTTCGTAACTGGCGTGCGTTCGTAACAAAGCTAAAGGAGTATATGTAAGGAAGTAGCAGGTGGGGTTCTGTAGTTCCAGCCTGCGACCTCCATTCGAAGAAGGCTTGAGTTAATATGTATTTGTAGGAATACAATATACATTGAGTCTTTCCGATGCATTTATTCCCATCGATCAATAAAAAATCTGCCTATCGTAATCCAATAATGAACGATAGCAATAATTGTCGCAACTTGTTATCGTTCACTACTGATACGACTGCCTCGTTGGTCAAAGGCACCTGTTCCACCGCCGACGAGGAAGCGACAAGCAGCACAACGATTTTCAAGAAATGTACAGACGCCAGCACATCAACCTACTACAATCTGTCAAATTTCTTTAATAGATTTTCAACTTTATCACTAAAGCATAAGGATCAAAGTTGATTGGGAAAATCTGACAGTTTCGGGTAGGTTGATGTGCTGGCGTCGCGTCTGTACAAAAGATTGTAGGTAAGTGTGGCGGCATCTACATCGCCAAATGCGAACTACGCATCACACTGACGCCACGCAAAATCCTACATCGCGCAAGCTGAATTTACCGCGCAACTACCATATATACAACGTCTCGACATCAATCTTCGGCTATCAGTCCTCGCCGCCGAGGCCCGCCGCGACGCCCCAGTCCATGTCCGCCACGAGCCCACAACCCTTGCTGGAGCCAGCCCGCGCCGCTGAGCCTGTAGCTTTAAATTCGCCCCAAAATAATCCGTTCCAGCCTGTCCCTTGCTGCCCTCCCCCAGTGACGCCCTAAACCGAGGTCCGTACCCCACAGGGGGTGCCCTTAGCATGTAGTCGTTTAGTTTTTAGTTTTTTTAAGCCCTGGCTGGAGGCCTTAATTTATTGAGGCAACCACAGGCAAGTCCGGTGAAGCAGACGACAACCTCCTAGGTTGAACTGTGAGCGAGATGCCATTCAAAAGTACCTACACCCACATTTCGCCAGTGATGTTTGCATATAAGACATCTACCAACTATATTTTCCAAATATAAGAGGTTCGCGTTCAACATCACACGATATTTTAAGTTAGTAGGCCGTGTGCGTCATGATTAATACATGATCAGTTCAGTATGTTAGCGAGAGGATCAACAGATTGCGTCAACTACACTACGTGTCGGTCGACATGATGGTCGACTGGCGGGTCCAAAGTCCGGATCCTACTGCGGTCACCTCCGAGTCGGCCAACTTGCGGGTCCGAAGTCCGGAATGTTACGTGCGCGGTGAGTGCGTTAGACTCAAACTTAAAGCATTTATTTCAATTAAACCATTTTTTTTCACTTTTGAATTGACAAGGAATCGGTCGGTCAGAAAATATGAAGTTAGTTGCCCATTCGAAAGCGTAATAGGTACCTAAGGAGAAGAACGGGCAAGAAACTCCACGGACACTCTTTTAAATTATATTGTTACAAAAATGTTGGTCACATCATTAATGTTGAATTTATAATTATAATGTGAGAACCGTAGAAATATAAAAATATCTATGGTTAGAACGATGTAAAAAAAGACGTACACGTTATAGCGTCCAGAGTACTAATACATAACAAAACAAACAATCCAAAAAAAAAAATTACATTTAGGATATTATTTTATATTTGCGTTGAACAAAGAGGACGCATAAAATAATATTTAAGATAATATCGAGGTCAACGTTTGTTGAATGGGAATTCCCATAACTTTTAAAGGTATATAATATTATACACGGTATATATTATATACACTTGGGAGCAAATAAATCGAGCCACTTCCTTTTTTCACGTATAATGGTTATTATTTTTGGTATTATGGAACGTATCAAATCGAAACATATATCGCCTAAGAGCTTATTTAATAATCTTTACAATGAGGGTAAATTATTGAATGATAACCTTATTTAATGATAAATTATTGGCTCTGAAAGAAAAACGGTAATTTTGATAGAAAATTGTCGGTCCAGAAAAAAACAATTAAAAACAAAATTATGGTATAAACTTATTCTTAATATCTTGTATTACCCCCCCTTGCCCTGATTTCGATAGATTTTCTGGACTGTTTTAATCCTACAATTTTCTATCAAAATTACCGTTTTTCTTTCAGAGCCAATAATTTATCACTAAATAAGGTTATCATTCAAAAATTTACCCTCATTGTAAAGATTATTAAATAAGCTCTTAGGCGATATATGTTTCGATTTGATACGTTCCATAATACCAAAAATATTAACCATTATACGTGCAAAAAAAAAGCAAGTGGCTCGATTTATTTGCTCCCAAGTGTACATTTAAAATTTACTACTCAAATTTCCGCGCGGTGTCAGAAGACGGGACAATTTGGCGTCCCAGACACAGTAAATATACAGTAAGTTATCTAAGGCCGCCCGCCGAGTTATTAGCCTACTCTTGCGTTGATCCCCAGGGTTGTCACTTTTACTTTTAGTTAATATTTTCGAACAAGCAGCACTTGATCTAAATTTATGAAATAAAAAGCATATTATGATTGAATATTTTACCAATTTATAAATTTAGTAAAAATAAAAAGCCTTTATTCACATAACATTTATTATACTAAGTTACAAATTTGATACCGAGAAAATTTTTCTCCTGTTTCTGCACGTCCGGAACGCTTTATTATTATTTGTTAATGTAAAGTAAATTCTCATTCTTATGTAAAGTTTTTGTAAAAAGCTTTTGGGAAAGCATGGACAGGGCATCTTAAATTCTATATCATTCAGTTGATCGTAAATTGACCGGCCAATTTTAATGTAGATGTGGTCCTTTTCGAACGCTTTGCGAAACACCTGCTCCATCCTTTTTCTACATTATCGACAAAATCATCAGGTGGGATCATGAGGAAATTTCGATCTTTGCCGTAATTCCTGTAATGGGTGTATCTAGATTCTACACTTAAATTACACGCTCGTTGGTTAACGTCGACGTAATTATTTAAAAAAATCGCAGTTCTTATGGTAATCAACACATTTTTTTAACAAAGCGCCACAAACATAAAAAAATGCATTTTTTTCCGGTAGCTCATGTTGTATTGGTACATAGTCAGAACGTAAGATTTCCGACAAAATATTTTCATTTCCTTGTGTTTGATTGCTACTGGTAACTAACTTTAGCTCTAAACATAGTATTCAGAAAGTAAAGGACATGTCTGGTGGAGCAATGGGCGAATGTCTAGGCAGTCAAAGAAAATGTTCAGTAATGATTGTTATATTATTATAATCGTCGTATTTTATAGTTTATTAATTAATAAGTTTCAGGAGTCAGGATCTTGCGTAAACTGGTCAAAATAAGGATTATACGCTAGGGATTTTTCTTAACTTTGTTTAGTATAATGACATCTGTGAGCGAATACAGGTACTAATTGGTGGTATGTCTTTGTGAGGTTAATGAAACATTTTGTTGGTCTGAGATCATATTCTACAGTTTTTTGGATATTTCTATTTGTGTAACAAAAATGTTAAGCACTTATTGTTTGTCACAATATTATAATATTATATTGGCATCATCTTTAATTCCGTATTTTGGTTTCTATCTTCAATACCCATAATATTATTTATACAGGGTGGTCCAAATAGTGACGTCAATAAATTTTTTTTAGATTCCTCACACCGGGGGGTATTCAAAAATACCCCATGTATGTTCCGCGATTTTTTGTAGTTTTCGAGTTATAATTTTTTTTTGAGATATTTTAGTGTATTCTGCCAGCGAGGTTTCAAAAATTCGTATCTTTTTATGTAGTAGGTATTTTGCATTATTTTTTTTTGTGACATGATTGCCTTGAATGTTGTTTTAATAAAAAAAATAATTCAGCTTCCTGAAATTACTTAAAGTTACCCAAAAAAGGCTTTACATTTAGAGCTTTAGTTTTCAGTAGGATTCACTCAAACATTCAACTTCAATTTAAAAATACAAAAAGGACTTTTCGTAGCTTCGGACTAAATTTAAAAAATTTGCAAGGTCCTATACTATCTAAATCATCCAAAAAAAATAGTACTTTATTGGACTTTTTTTTTAGTAATCGGCCTTCAAAGGTGGATGGGCCAAAAATCATTGAAACACGTTTAAGGCATAAAAATTTCTTTTTTGTACTTTATATCATTCTGATGGCAATTTGAACTTAGAAATGTAATTTTAATTGAAATTTTTGAAAAATAACTGTAGCTCATGATTTTTGGTCTCACCACTGATTAAAAATGTGAGCATTTGTGAAAATTACTGCTTGTGAAATTACACGATTTTGGATAAGAAATAAAAGGCACAAATTACTGAAAAATCATTATTATTATGATTACAGATTTATTATTATTTATTACAATAAATTTTCAAAATACCTTCCTCTAATCGATTTTTTTATTTGGGGATTTTACAAGGAGCTGGTGTACGCGACGGAAAGCAACAATGAAACAGAATTTAGACAAAAACTTACAGAAGCGGAAAGAAAAATAAAACAAGAATATTCGAGTAGCTTCAGACGATTAAAAGATAACTTTTTAAGACGTTGTCGTTTATGTATTCAGGTTGGAGGAAGGTATTTCGAAAATTTATTGTAATAAATAATAATAAATCTGTAATCATAATAATAATAATAATGATTTTTCAGTAATTTGTGCTTTTTATTTCTTAACCAAAATCGTGTAATTTCACAAACAGCAATTTTGACAAATGCTCACATTTTTAATCAGTGGTGAGACCAAAAATCATCAGCTACAGTTATTTTTCAAAAATTTCAATTAAAATTAATTTCAAATTACATTTCTAAGTTCAATTTGCCATCAGAATGATAAAAAGTACAAAAAAGAAATTTTTATGCTTTAATCGTGTTTCAAAGATTTTTGGCCCATCCACCTTCGAAGGCCGATTACTAAAAAAAAAGTCCAATAAAGTACTATTTTTTTTGGATGATTTAGATAGTATAGGACCCTGCAATTTTTTTAAATTTAGTCTGAAGCTACGAAAAGTCATTTTTGTATTTTTAAATTGAAGTTGAATGTTTGAGTGAATCCTACTGAAAACTAAAGTTCTAAATGTAAAGCCTTTTTTGGGTAACTTTAAGTAATTTCAGGAAGCTGAATTATTTTTTTTATAAAAACAACATTCAAGGCTATCATTACACAAAAAAAAATAATGCAAAATACTTACTACATAAAAAGATACGAATTTTTGAAACCTCGCTGGCAGAATACATTAAAAAATCTCTAAAAAAAATTATAACTCGAAAACTACAAAAAATCGCGGAACATACATGGGGTATTTTTAGATACCCCCCGGTGTGAGGAATCTAAAAAAAATTTATTGACGTCACTATTTGGACCACCCTGTATGTAGCTACTTGTTGATACTGAATTGGGATTATAATAAATAAAACTATGTATGTATTTATTGCAAAACAAATTAATTTATTGTAGATACATTCTAAAATAAAATGATAAAAAAATTAAACGTCTTCTAGAGACACCAAAACATTGTCCAAAAATGTAGCTGGTGCTAGCACGTTATTTTGATGCCTTGCCCAGCCAAGCATCATGACGTGGCAGACCATTGTATGACCTAATAATCCCTCATTGTCAGCAGCTTTGGTATTTAATAAATTATAACAATCGTGACACTTGCGTATCCATCTAATGGGAGCTGGAACAATAAGACGTCATTGTATTTTTCAAATTATAACACAACTGCTCAATGTACTGCCTTTCCTGCATGGTTTACGCGACTGCCGTAGTATAGAGGCCTACCTGATTTGATAACCATCGAGCAAGTCTCACTTGCAGGGGTAACGCCAGCCTTGACACGATATGTCTGCGAATCCGCAGCACAGCGATGCACCTCATCATAATATCCAAATCGAAAGGAAAAGCAGAATCCTATAAGTACCTATAGCAATAGTCATCGTGTCTAGATGATGTCACTCCGTGTAGAATAGCAATGGTCGTTTAAAGAAAATATCCATAACAGAAAATAATCGCATAGTAAGCAAGGAACGCATACACGCAACTTGGAATTGACAACCAAAAAATAAATGTCAATGCCATGTCAAAAAAGTAATAAATACTTACCTTCATGTTAGGAAGTGGGTATCCGAAGAAAAACACGTTTGATGTGTACACTAAAATATTTTAGTAATATTGTCGTATTATATACGCAAATACGTTAATATATTCCTTTCATCTAAAATAAGCGGCTTATAATTATTGCTCACACTATTTAAAGATAATTACGGGATAAAATGGAACTTCAAAAACATTTTTAGTACTTCCCGTTTAAAATGGCAGAGCGGAAGCTACGATTGAGTACTGTTTTTTTGAGAATTATGTTACGCAAGTAATACTGAATTATTTAATCCATAGTAATTTAAATCTAAATTTTTAAATCTTACTGAAAAACCTTAAATCATGAACATTTATCTATACCAGAATTACCAGAGGGCAGAAACTGGACATGTCCTTTGGGAATACATTTATATGGAAAAATGCGACTCGGCTACGCTCTTAATAAAACAAATAAACTCTGAAATAAACAATACAATACCACGTTTACTAATAATATTTAAGTATAAGTAGGTACTTACATTTCTGGTTGAGTAGGAACTATGAAGAATGATAAGTCCGGGTTTGCGAAATCATTATTGAGGCACCCGAAAACACTACAATATTTTTTTCCCCTTTTTGAAGTCATGATACTCGTAATTTAAGTGGCCGCCGCCGGCGAGAGTTGACGAACGCAAGCGGTCATGTAGCGTACGCGCGTGCTCACAGTCGCGCTGCACAGCCCGCACTGCCGCCACCTTATTCCCTCATATATTATGCTAGCGTGTGCGTGAAATCGCGTGCCGACATGGCGCGCGGCGCGCACGCACACATTCAAACCGAGAGCGGCACGTTTGTATGAAGATGTTTTACTGTATATTTACTGTGTCCCAGAGTTCATTTCGGGGACACCGGGACACGAAAGGGACAGTCCCGTTCAAAACGGGTCGTCTGGTCACGTTTAATATACCGCCCACTGTGTCACAATTTGTAAAATTTCTATATTTATATCTGTAATTTATATGGCAGCCTGGAGTCTGGATTTGTACCCGGTTGACGGCAAAAGGCTTACCCCTTGTTACATGGGACTTAAACATAACTGGCGAAATGTGGGTGTAGGTACTATAGCCTATATTCCTCGTTAGGCAAAGATGTACTCTCTGCCTAACTAGGAATGCAGGCGTGATGTTATGGATTGTTATGTTTATAATAGTCATAGCACTATTTAATGGCTGAAACGAGCATGCATTTATAAGGGAGCGCCAACGAGCAACTTTTGTCTCCGCAACTAATTTGTCTCTCACATAGAATCTACGGGTTTGTATGAAAGTGCGCGCGTGTAGCGACGCGACAGCTGGGAGACTTTTTTGTCCGCGGGTTTGGACGCAACTGTCGCCCGTCTATTGTTTTCAATGCAAGTGAGCGTACTGCGACAAAACAATTGCCGGCTAGCCCTAGTCAGTTGCCGCTCAACCGAAAATTTAACATAAAAGTAGTGGTACTGTCGCTCCCGTGCGAGCATCGTCCAAATCTCGGCGAGGATACAGCAACCAGAGACAAAAAAGTTGTTGAGCAACTAAGTTGCTCCTGGGCGCCCACCCATAATGAATCAGCTCGCTCTGACAATTTCAAGGTCCTCTAAGATAAAAACATTCTACTTGACTTTTAAAAACAAGTTAATAAATCTACAACTGGTATTTATACGAAATGCCGCGGAAAGCACGTGAAGGAGTTGGTCTGACTGTCCTCCGGTCGTAGATCATTAACAGGGTAGTCAGAAGCCCGAAAATCTGACAACCAGTCTTACCAAGGGGTATCGTGTCTGTTACCTGGGTAGTGGGTTGTGGAGGTCCGATAGACAGTCGCTTCATCCATACTAATATAATAAATGCGAAAGTGTCTGTTTGTCTATCACACGCTTAAACCGCTGAACCCATTTAGATGAAATTTTGTAAAGAGCTAGTTTGAATCCTGGGAAAGGACATAGGATAGTTTTTATTCCGATATTCCCACGGGATCGACACTTATGCGGGTGAAACCGCGGGGCGCTGCTAGTGTAAAATACTGGTATTCAGATGCATCTGGTAAGACTGGAAGGGCACCCCAACATACTTGGGAAAAGGCTAGGTAGGAAAAAAAACGTTTGTAGACCAATTCTACAACAACAGAAGTACCTAGAACCTAAATCTCTGTCCTCCATTTCTAACGAGTATTAACTCCACAAGGTTGTAACTATGCGCTGTGCGTGCACCACAAGCCGGTAAAAACCACATAACTAAGCTACCGTCAGAGGGTCAAGAGTGCAACCAATGCCGGCAATGTGGAGTGCAAACATAGGCTAATTATGATGCAGTTTCGAGCGATTGTATTTTGTTTAACATTCTGATTGTATTTTGACATTTTAATAGTATTTTGACATTTGATTAGTATTTTAACATTGGAATTGTATTTTGACATTTGAATTGTACTTTGACATTTTAAGTGTATTTTGACATTTTGATCTTATTTTGACTATTATGTATTTATTAATTGTAAATTGAACTGTTATTTTTTTTATCTGATAATTGTGTTTAAAATATTCTTATTTTTTATTACTTAAAGCATCGTATTCATTCATTTGAATTTTACATGTCGAATCATGGGCAGAATGTACGGCTCAACTTTAATTCTTCACGACCTTATTTGTATCTACTTACCTGCATATAAATAATTTGATTTGATTTTGATTTGAGCAGAACATTGCCTCTCCCAAGAGGAAAGTGAAACCATAAAATTATATTTACATGCGAGCTTCCAAACACAGTACCGATAACGCCAAACATACTGATCCATACTTAACAATATTTATAAATTCTAAAATAAGTTCTATCTGTCTGTATGTTACCTTTTCACGCCTAAACCACTGAACGGATTTAGATGAGATAGATCGGGGAAGGACATAGGATAGTTTTTATCCCAGAAATCATCCTTTAAGGGGGTTAAAAAGGGGGGTGGAAGTTTGTATGGGGAATCAATAACCGCTGAACCGATTTAGATGAAATTTGGTATAGAGATAGTTTGAGTTGTGGGGCAGGATATAGAATAGTTTTTATCCCCGAAATTTTCCCTTAAGGGTGTAAAAAGGGGGGTGGAAATGTTTAAAGGGAAACAATAAAAAGGACTATAATACTTTTATCGCGGGTGAAACCGCGGGGCACAGCTAGTTATAAATAAATGGAATAATTTAAATTCTCAGTGAACTGTAACAGCAACTATGATGAAGGAAACAATGGTTGGTTTTAATATGGTAATCTTGGCCTTTTGTTATTTTCTTTACTTCAAATAGGATGTCCAAGTCTAGTTTCTGTTCTTCTGTGACTTGACAAAACGTCAAGATTTTTTTTTATAATTAACTTTAATATTTAATGTACTATAGTGTAAGCAATCACAAAATAAATCAAAGTATTTCAATGTGAATTTAAAATTTTATTAGTTCGCAACTTGACTTGTAACGGTAATTTAATTCGATAAAATATGATACTGTATTTAAATATTATGTTATGAGTAAATACGGAGTAATTACTTGAATTCAAATACAAAGCATTAATTATAATTAATGCTTTGTATTTGAAACTAATGCAAGTATACCTAAGAAATTTTGAGTCGGCGCCAAACAAGCAACTTAATATCGTTGCGAGTGGTCGTGCGGAGAGCGCATTTTTTGTTTGGAATGCTAAACTCAAACTCAAAGCATTTATTTCAATTAAACCATTACAGGCACTTTTGAATAATTGTCAAAATTAAGTAGTCGGTCAGTTGGTCAGAAAGTTGAAGCTAGTTGCCCATTCCAAAGCGTAGTTTTCTATGGAGAAGAACGGGCAAGAAACTCCATGGACACTCTTTTTAAATCAAGATATTACAAAATCCTGGGTACATTATTCTTGTTGCTTCTATATGTGAGAACAATGTAAAAAACACACACAAATGAAGAAGCAATAAGATTAAAAATAAGCCTTGGCAGTTAAGAGATGACCAGTCTCAACCGACGGCGCGGCGCGGCGTCCGTTCACGAACATGACGCATGGATCAGCACCATCCAGCTCAACCATTTTGTAGGGAACCGAATGATCCAACACACGCGCCACCATCAGTGAGACATTTAAGTGAGCATGTTAATATTTATCGCTGGAGATTTCATGTTGCATTACTAATTTGATTTGGTTATTTCTTTAAATTTAAGGTAATTTAGTGATCTTTGTTCACTGCATTAGTTTAAGAACTTATTTATTAAGGTAAAATAAAAAAGGTTTTTATTTTTTGCTTTTCAGTTTTTTCGGAGGTTTAATTTTTTTGATAAAAAGTTTTTATTTTATAATTTTTTGAGGCTATAATTTAATAATTAATACATGCTTAATTTTTGATTACTTTTAAAATAGCTACCTACCTTACTTTAGATATTAACTGTTATATAATCCTACTTTAACTATTATTTTTTGTATAGTAAAATACTTTAAAAAACAGGCTTTATATACCAACATAGATAGGCCTTTTATTTTAATTGTAATACACAGCTCAGCATTAAAATCTGTGAATGAACAATAAATCACCCCTATTTTCCCACCCTTAGGGTAGGAATTTTTTTCCCAAATTGACATGGGACCAACTTCGAGGTATATCAAAATTATCAAAATCGGACTATTCTGTAAAAAGTTATGCGTGGTCATTCATCACAATCAGTGAGTGAACAATCAATCATCCTCTGTTTTCCTACCCTTAGGGTTGGATTTTTTTTTTCCAAATTTATATGGGATCAACTTCGGGGTATATCCTTTTCAATAAACAAAGAATTAACAAAATCGGACTGCTCTGTAAAAAGTTATGCGTTATCATACATTAAAAAAAAAAAAAACATTTAAAACAATGCATCAAAACTCTGACACATGTAACAATGCTAGATATGCAAGTCCACAAGATAAGTTTGTTGTAGAAACGAATGTGTTCCTAGGTTTATTATTGTGTCCTTTGTGTGTGTATTTTATTGTTTATTTATTTTAGTATTAGGTAAGTATAATATTTGCTGTGTCTACTCATTAGTGATTAGATAATAGCATAGCAAATAGAACCACGAACATGCTTTTTACTATTTCTGCACTTTCTAGACTAATTCTAGACTAAAGCACCATTTCAACCTAGTTCAGGCAAATTAGCAATTGTGCTCTATTTTAATTGCTAAGGTATTTATTGTAAATGCGTCCCTTTTATAGATAATTTTTTTTATTATTCTTTATTTTATATGATTGAAGCCTGAATATTGATGTGGTAATGGCAGTTCCAACTTCGAGAAAGAGGTCAATCGTCGAATCCGACTCGGCTGGGCAGCCTTTGGGAAGCTACGCAATGTCTTCTCGTCCCACATACCGCAGTGTAACAAAACGAAAGTCTTTGAACAGTGCGTGTTGCCAGTTCTACTACTATTCTATTCTATTTTTGAGGTTCTGGCTCCATCGATACAGTGCTACTTAACATCATGAATAAATCATAATTTATTCATGATGTTAAGTAGTCATAAATCATAATTTTGTTTTTTTTTTATCTTATTCACAGTTTACACCACACATACATAAAAGTTGTTGGTCATTACAAATACACATAAATAGTATAGTTAAAGAAGTATGAAATCTGCCTCAACCACTAGGCATAAACTGTGAATAAAATATGAATGAATAAATTAAGTATGATAGTGTAGTCTGTAGTGGTGTCGGAAAAGAGTTCCTGGAAAGACTTTGGGGAGACCTTTGCCCAGCAGCGGAATAGTAAAATATAAAAAAATACTTAATTGTGTAAGTAAATAAAATAAGAATAAATTATTATGCCCTACCGAGTCAAAAAGACTACCGTACTATATAAGGGTAGTAAAGTGACTAAGAGAGGCCTATATTCTACAGTGGACTGTAATAGACAAGTTCATTGGCTTGTTGTAGACTCAATCTGCAAGACCATTTAACCCACTGCCCTACTCTATTATAAAGCGGGTTGCAGACCAAGAGCTAAGCTAAGTTAGTCTAGCTTAGCTTGCGTAGCTGATGTAGTTTTTCATACTTGTGTACAGACCGCAAACTATGAACAGAAGTATGAAAAATTACTACAGCTATGCGAGCTAAGCCAGACTAACTTAGCTTAGCTCTTGGTCTGCAACCGGCTTAAGTATAATACTGCCTTTATGAACAGCCTTGACCAACCTCTATGCTCAAGACGGCATTTAAGTTCTCTTTTTAAAGTTACCTAGATTCAAGATAGAGATATTGAGTATGTTACTGTAATAGTAAAAAACGTTTGTTTGTACAAACTGTAAGAGAATGAGTGACTTATAAAATATGGTGAAATATTTGTACAACTAGTCTCAAGCTATTAGTTCATACAGAATTGTACAAAAAAGTAAAGTTTTTACATTAAATAATACTCAGATCATTGAGCAAAAAGACCTTTGTGAGAACTTCAATAGGAGGACAAAAACAGGATGGTAATATTTTAATCGATAAAGTACAAGGTCAATATAAAAATACCACTCACCTATTATATCGTATATACTGGCCGTGTAATTATCCATAAAATATGAAATAAAACCCATTTTTAAAAACAGCTGATCACAGACTAGGTAAACACAAGACTATCACGTTCACTGAAGTTAAACTTGACATGAAAATAATACTGGTTCAGTTACGAAATACTTTCCGCGCCATCAATTATCAAATTACGCTTTGTTTTGCTATATTTTTTCATTGAATCGTCAGCGATTCGCAAAATTGCTAAACAATTTGACAGCTTGTTATGACAGGTAGCATTGGCTTGGCTTGGCAGTACTGTGGCAGTTGGCACCTTCAGTGACGTTCCAAAACTTAATACGTGCGCCTCTTTCATGCGCTGAATGCGCATTACAACTACAACAATAAATAATATGGTCAAGTAAAACAAAAGCAAAGTAATGTATTTACATATGATTTAATCATAACGATCTTTTAAAACATATTGTTTAAATAAATCTAAGCAATGCTTTTTTTTATGTTGAAACGTAACTTGCGACATCATGCTGTCCTGCGTTTATGTCAATGTCAAATTGTAAACAACAAAATTCATTGTGATTGTGATTTGTGATAAAAGTGATTGACAGGATAAATCATAGATCAACATATGTACTAATAGGATAAATTCACAGAGTACTTTTTGATTGGGATAATTGCTCATAGCTAAATTCAGAATATTCGATACACAAAAAAAAACCTGAAATGTTCGAACTCATTGTATATAATGAATAATCATGCATGACAAATTTTACGACACCATGATGCTGCGTCGCCGATTTATTACAAAATTACTTTTGGCGCTGACGGTCTTTTTATTTTCCTTCTATGTGTCGATCTTTATTTTTGGCGACTGGAAGTCTCCGAGAGTGATGTTTTTGACTGACCTGAACCGTTGTCCAGCTTGTTACGGAATCTCTATATGTCCAGAACTATATTCAAACCAAGTTATCATGGAATCTTCAACAACTTGGTCAAATATGTTCAACGCTAAGAACATTTACTACGGCTACACAAAATCGAATCGGCGAGTTATTTTGAAGAAATTAGCTCACAATTCAGAGTTGAAGGCTTTTGATTACAATCTGTGTCACAGTTTCAAACTTAAACACAATTGTAAGCCAGTACATTTGCTGAATATTTCTAGTATTGATGATAAATTAATCAAACTAGTGGAGTATGATTTGACGAAGCCGGATTTGAATCCTCGAAAAGGGTTAATTATGTGTCCGTATGCGTACAGCTTGTTTGACTTCATCCTGCCTGTGCTGAAGAGTACAAAGGAACAAGTTGATATAGTAAACATTTGGACGATGCTGAGTCTGAACCCAGAACCTATCATTCTACAGGTGAGTTACTGATTTTGTTAACTGGTTAAATGCCATAATTACAAAAGCAATTCAAAAGCCGTTGTGTCTTGTGTGGATACACATTCCCGGCATATGAAGAGTTAATAAACTTATGAGTCAAACTCATCATAGCATCAATTTAAATGAAAACATTAACAAACACTTGAAATGTCAAAATCGGTTAGGTAGTCAGAAATATGAAGCTGGTTGAGTAGAGTATACAGTGTTTGCTATGAATTTAGAACCATGTATTAGAAATTTTGTTGATTAAGTCAAGAGAGGGTCTGTCTCATATCATCATCTGCCTAGCCTTTTCCCAATGTTGGGGTCGGCTTCCAGTTTAACCGGATGCAGCTGAATACCAGTATTTTACATAGAGTGACTGCCTATCTGAGCTCCACAACCCATTTAATGGGTAATATGATACCCCTTGGTAAGCAAAGGGGTATTGGGTATTGTATTTGTTTTTTGGGGTAAAGACTCAAAGATCTATGAATGACAGCTGGGACCAACAGCTTAACATGCTTTCTGGGGCACGAGGGTCTGTCCCATACTAGCCTTAAAATAATGAGAACCTTAAACTGAACTCAACACAATACTGTAAAATAATAATGTAATGTGTAAACAATGAAATATGTTATAATACTTATAATAGAAAAATAAGCTGAATTCCGACTGTCTTAATCTGAAATGAAAAAAATGGGTGAAAATATTTCTTTTTTATTTGAGAATTATCATTTTTATTTTTAGCCAGCTTTCATGAAAGTCAAAGCATATAAAATAAAAGGAAATATTGTATACGAAACAGTTTTAATATGGGTTTCTTAGTAAAACTGCAGAAAAATTGGCGGAACTATGGAACTATAAGTAGTCGAGACTAGGCACTTCAGAAAACCATACCATACATTTTTTTTTAGTTTGGCAGTACCAGGCAGGGGTCAGTGGGTCGTCTTAGGGGCAATTTTTTTTTACATAGTCTCACGGCTTACAACTACAGCAACAATTTCGTTCCAGAAAAGATTTTCCTCTGAGATACCATTTTGGAAGTGTAGAGCTTTTTATAAAAAAAAATCGAAAGCTCCTAACTCGGAAACGGAACGTCGTAGGGCCATGCTTCTCAGAAGGTAAATGGTTTCTATAGTCAAGGTTAAGGCTATTCGATACATGATCTCCCAGCCACTTTATCGCTAGATGGCGGCACATTCGCACTTCGAACATTTTCAATTTTTACGCCTAACTCAGAAAGCTTTGCGAAACAACTTTATTATATGCGTCAACTAACGCATTAACATAATCTTTTAGATATTCACTTTGCTTGTTAACTCGTCACATACAAAGATTTGTACCCCTAAACATTTAGCCGTTTCACTTTATATCTTTACTATGTCTTTACACACACATGTACAGTTACACACTACGTGTATAGTTTTACTTGCGATATAACTAGATGGCGTTGTATTCATAAACTTGGTTTGTGAACTTGTTTTCCAGAGGTGGCGTTAATTAAAATAAAATATTTTTACGAAAATATATTTATGACTGTCCTTCATTCTCTAAAGAAAAGCGTACTTTTTATAGTAAAAACCGAAGAAAAGAATACTTGATTGCTACAAGGGTTGTCAGTTGCTTATTCAATTATTCTAAGGGTGCTTTTGTAGTGTGTTAGGGTAGGTTTAGGTTTAAAAATAATAAAATAATAATAAATCCCCTGACCGATTTCGGTCACGGTGGCCAATTTCAAAGAAGATTAGCCAGGTTTGCAGGAGATATTATAGTGCACAAGTGTGTGCGCAAATACAGGTGCACTCGCTGTTCCTTTACTCTCATAGTTCGATGGGACGGCAATCCGACACGACCGGAGAGAGAACAGGCGCAGGACCAACGGCTTTACGTGCTTTCCGAGGCACGGGGGTATTACGCCACCAATTTCCAAACTCCGGGCAAAAAAAAAGGAAAAGAGTAAAGAAACTCCTAACGGGAAAAACCCAATTTAAATAACACTGTCCGACCTGAGAATCGAACCCAGGACCCCTAGAACGGCAGATGCACTTGTGACCACGAAACCAACGGGACAGTTAAAATTCTTCGTATAATTAAACGCTACTATAAAACAAAATATATAAAATGTTTATTTGAGTCGTGCGCGAGAGATGCAGCGGCGCGACGGAATTCCGCGAATTTCGGTCGTAGGTATAAATGTATAATAATAATGTATCATTCAACCGCAGCCCAGCGTGCGCCGTCGCAGGCAGTAAGGCAGTGTACAGACGCGTGAAATTATTAGGCCGTGTACACAGGGTTGTGGGTATTTAATTATTAGTGTAATTTTATTACTGTTGTGTGTATGTATATGTATATAAGTGTTATGTGTAATATGTATTATGTGTTTACTATTTACGTGTGTTTGTATGTTTAGCCTAAAAACCAACAAATTCACATACACCAGCGTCCACTCAAACCAACAATTCCAATTTCAAATGAGAAAATGAAAAAAAATCAGCTGTTCCCTACATTTTGACGAGTTACCTATACGAACATAAATGTAGGGAACAGCTGATTTTTTTCGCGATTTCAGGTTTGGTCCCATAGTAAAAAAAATTGTTCATAATGATGAGTACAATGACCATGTTAGTGTTGTTCCAATAACCCTGTATATACTTATACTATATTATATCCATACTAATATTATAAATTCGAAAGTAACTCTGCCTGTCTGTCTGTATGTTACCTATTCACGCCTAAACCACTGAACCGATTTAGAAGAAATTTGGTAGGTATGGGGAAGGACATAGGATAGTTTTTATCCCGATATTCCCACGGGATCGAAACTTATGCGGGTGAAACCGCTGGGCGCAGCTAGTTGCAAATAAAGTTTATTGAACTCTTCTCTCTCTTCGATAATTGAGCTTTGTTGGTACCGACTTTGTTTTGAAGATTCTATACATCTTTTATTACTTATTTACACCCTAAGTTACATTAAAATTAGCAAGGAAAAACCGGCCAAGTCCATGTCGGACCACAATGAAGAGTTCCGTAGTCGAAATGAATTTATCCCAAGAACAAGCTTAACATTGTAGTTGAAAATCATGTCCTCCCATACATTGCAACTAAAAGTTGGTCGACTATTACTCGTAAAGTCTACTCAGCTGTGATTTTGATTTCGTGACATATAAGTACTACTGCCGTGAATTTTAGTATTTCTTCTAGTATTTCACAAACAATTTAGGGGATATGACATCCCCCTGTATCACCCCCCTGAGCAGTTGGATGGGGCTGGTTTTCTGATCCTGGATCTGGAAAGTCATCGTTGCAGCATCATACAAACATCTCAACACTTCGATGTAGCACCAGTCAATTCGACATCATTGCAGAGAGGCCAGAACTGCCCATACTTCAATGGAATCGAAGGCTTTCTCGTAGTCCACAAAAACACAGTGGCTGACTGTACTCCTCGGTCTTCTGTACAATTTGTCAAACAGTAGGTATGTACCTATATGGTCTACGCTCGTAACTGCGTACAAAACCATCACATCGTCCGGCGTCCGTTCGTCACTGTGGAGCATTCGAGACTGTTTGTTTACCGAGTGTAAACCGAACTCGCGGCGCGTAGGTATGACTCGCATAATAATATTACCGCGGTAGTAGATTGATGTACTTGCGTCTGTACGTATTGAATTTCATTCATTTTCACCTATTTTTTTTCGCGGAACTTATAACATCAGCTATCTGCCAGTGGAAGTCTCGTCAAAATCAGTCTAGCCGTTTCGGAGATTAGCCGGAATAAACAGACAGAGACAAAAATTAACAACAAATGTTTTTTGTTCAAAGTAGGTACCGTAAATATAAATGACTGTATTCAGATTACTTTATTTGATCAACCGCACAAAACAGAAAGGTAATTTGGTACTTGCACTTTTCATACCTACGCTCGGCGGTCGCGCTGGGGTTGTCAACTTTGGCAAAAAACACACAAAACAAAAAACACAAAAAACTAGTGTAGTAGTGGTACTCGTATCTAGTTATTTGATTCATTGTTAAGAATGAAACAGCAAGAAAGGAAATGATCGTATTTTTTAGCTTATAGGTACTACAATAAATATCTAGGTAATACGGGCTGGTGTCCGCAACTCCACGTCTATGCGCGTATTTTGCGTACACAATAAATATCTAATATAAATTGTAAAAATATTACAACGCCACAAAGTCATGTTCGCTTTTACGGCTCGGCGCCGGGGGCCGGGGCGCTTACCTACCTATCTAACTATTCGAAATACAAGCAAATGCCTACTTACCTCTCTGAAACAACTGGTAGCTTAAAAAACGATAATTCATCGTAATGTTGAATTTAAACAACCATCCACTCAACAGTTACTTATAATTACTTTTTTTTTGTTACTCCATTTTTGCACTTCACAGCTACGCGTGTCTCGCGCGGATGGCAGTCTGTAGGTACTCTCTATTTGTGCCTGTAGGTACTGCGCGGTACAAGTAGGTACTAGGTATTACATTTATATACGGTACGTACCTACATTTTATACAAGTCCGTTGCCTAATTTCAACTTCTTCAATACGTCTATTGAAGAAGTTGAGATTAGGTAACGGAACGCGGAATTAAGAATTTATTTAGGTAGGTACTGCTACTCTACTCCATAGGTAGAATAAAATTATTTACTTTTACTTTTTCGTACTTTATGGAGGTACTAGATTTTTCCCGCAGCTTCGCCCGCGTGGATGTCGGAGATTATCCCACGGAATCGTACTACCGGAATAAAAAGTATCCTATGTCGTAATCCTACCTAACCCAGCACTCTAATTACACCTACGTAACACAATCATTATCAATCTCAATCTGAATCATTTTGAAGAATATTGCTAATCCATTGCTTTGCATTACCTATGTTCGAAACATATGTATATCATTTCTATGGTTCGAAAAATGTTTTTGCTCAAAAACGTAAATGATGCAATCAAAGACATTAAAATTTTATATGTACAATAGACGGGACATTGCGAACAAAATCGTGATCCGATACTTTGCACCTAGTGGTCTCAAGTCTCTCAGTCTAGTGACGTACGCCTGCGCGTCAAGTCGCATTGACGCAATCGTGTCCACCAAAAAAAAATTATTTAAAAAGAAATATGCCGAGTTGCGCATTGCGTTATTGCAAGTCTCGCTATGGTAGACCGACTGGATCTAGCTTCAGTTTATTTTCGTATGCATTATTTATATTTACTGAGTAATTTTGAATCAAATAATTTTCATAATAGATCTAGAAAATTTCCTAATTTTGTAATAAACGCCATCTATTGCTGAATAGCCTTATTATTGCTGCAGTAAAATGAAAGTATAAGTGTTACCACTTGTCAACGAAATTTTTAACCAAATAATCGATTAATTTTAGTAACATTCAGTTCAAAATCGATCATGATTGTTAAATTGATTTTATAAAAGAGGATAATTATTATTAGAAAATGATATTTATAATGAAATACAGGATAATATAAGTTTACAACAAAAACATTGAGCAATGACTAATTACTGTTTTGTCATCACATCAGTGATCGGGTTAGATTTATAAAAAGCGTTCATTCTAATCACAAACATATCTTCTAAATATTCTTATTTTTGAGGTTTTTGGTGTTTTGTAAATAATCCTATAAAGTTAGTAATCCTTTAATTTATTTAAAAAATTGATTTCTTAGATCGGAGTTTTAGAGCAAAAATTGAAACAAAATTATCTTTGGTACCTAGACTATGTATTTACGCTGATTTGAAACTACAACATATATTTTATCCGATCAATACAAAGAATATTTTTTTGTTTACGGTTAAATCAACACTGCTCAATTTCGAATGCCTGTCTAAATTAAAACGATGTTTCATTGCATTTTAATATCATCACTAGTAGAGAGAGTCGGGACACATTGATCGACGGCGTTCGACGGTTTGTCCATACAAAAAGAGAGCATGTGTGCTCCTTTTCAATCGGCAAAGTGCGAAAGGCCGTCGAACAATGTGTCCAGATCCTTAGTGTGGCAAATTTTTTTAACAAAATTATAGTAAGAAGTGTCATTTTACTGCAGCTATTTAAAAGTCGGACTATACTGCCTTACAGAGATGTGATTCTGTTATCGGTAATATTTATTGGTAAATAATAAATAACTTGTAAACAAAAGAGTAATAAAAATAATTTTGCTAAAAACGAAACGCAACCGACAATTGCAAACAACTATGCCCATTGTGACATAATAGGTCTACTTACACAAAAAGCAAATATAAAACACAAAAAACATAATAATTCGGCGGCAAAGCAGGCAAATTTAAATTTATTTTATTTTAACATGTACATTATCTACTTACATAAAAACACACACTGAAACTGATACCCTATCATAGATGGTGACACGGACAATGAATAGTAGCGAATAAAATATTTTTTTGTTTTCTGAGACAAGTTTTCGATATTTTTTTATTTACCTTAATCCATGGATTGAAAATCGGATCTGGCAACACTAGCCACACTGGCCACCTACCGAGCGATAGCTGAATATATTTTGACAAATTTAATTCATGTTTGCTATTTTTGTTTGCATTATGCCGCTCAAATTCTGCTATATTATGCTAGATGGCGTCAGTGAGACATGGGATCACAGTTTTTGTATGACATTTCTTTGCATAGCCTCTCTATTGTACCTATCTTAAATCTCTTTGGATGCAATGAATGTTGTTGAACTGTCAAAATGAAAGCCATTGCTACTGATAGTGTGTTACGCAATTACCCCGCAGGTCATGGTCTACCCATGTGCCAAATTTCATCTAAGTAAATCCGTTCAGCTCAGCCGTTTTAGCGTGAAAGTGGAACAAACAAAGTCAATTGCGCATTTACAATATTAGTTAGGAACAAACATAATATGAAAAAGCTAAAGTATTTGTGTATATTGTAAATAATTTCCATATAGTCAAAAATAACGCTAGTTCGGTAGGTACTGTAGAGGCCGGCTCTACAAGACTGGCTGGTTATATTTTAAAGTATGTTCCATTCGATATTTCAAGCGAGTGTCAAATATTCTTCTAGTGTTTTTATATTGAGTTTAAAATTTGCTATTGTAAGAGGTGGTTCTTATGCAATAAATGCTGTAAAAAGCTTAGAGTGTCTTAATTATTGGTCGTCAGCGCCTCTGCAGCTACGACCCCAGTAGCACGGCTACTATAGATGGTGGAGGCGCCAGTTTCGAACGTTTTCTTTTTGTTGGATGGCGTGTGTAGAGCCGAATAATACTACACAAGTTTCACGTACCTCAAAATTTGCTGCCTAATAAACTTTATTTTCAGCCCAATACTTACGCTCAGGCATTATTAAAAATTGCGTGGTGAGGCCACAAAGTATACTGTGAGTATATATTTTATATGCGAAGAAACGTCGCCAGGAGGATATAAAGCTAAGTGGATATATGTATTATTTAATATAAAAAGAGTAAGATGGCTCAAGTTTTTACGGGCACGGACGGTGTATGCCTGGAAGATTTTCTTAGGCGATTTGAAGTTGTTGCCGCCTATAATAAATGGCGTGAGAGCGACTGGGCGCTCATATTAATGGCATATCTAGAGGGTGCTGCCCTAGCAGTCCATAAATGGAAATATGAGGATGACATGTCATTTGAGGCTATATGTGATGTGTTATGGGAAGAGCTTCCATGCAGATGTCACAGAGACAAAAGAATTAAGAAGGTGCAAGTAGTCGAGATAGCACAAGATCTGTCTGAGGAAAGCAGACAAGAAAATATTGTAAATGTAGATAATGATGCTTCTGTATTATTTAGTGGAAGACAAGATGACCCGCTACAGAACGAGCAGTGCTGCCTAGAAAGCAGCGTGGAAGTTGACGGTGATGGTGTTGAGAACGAGCGCAGCAGCGAGGTGTGCATCCCCGCAGAGGAGGAGAAGGAGCCGATAGAAGTGTTCGAGAGCGAACACAATGATGAAAACAACGAATCGGGTCAGTTCTGTCCAATTATTAATGTAATTAGCAATGTTTCAGAGCCACAGAATGAGCACGATGATCGCGATGTGGGAATAAATAAAATTAACATCGCCGCTGATCATTTTGATGTGGATAATGTGTCGATCGATTCGTCCGAAATGAAGGAGAATGGTCATTTCGATTTTTCCAAAATAGAGAAGAAAGATCACTTCATCATCGACATGAATAATAAGGATAAGATGATTAGTGATGAGTTAGTTGAGGATGATATGAACGTGGATGCGGTCAGAGATGAAGATGCAGCGTCGAACAACTCCGCACAGTTGATAAACTCATTTAGTTTTCCTACGGATGAGGTTGTAGTTCTTAGTTGTAGTGATTTTATATTACATTATGTAGATATCCCCAAAATAAATAAGGTTTTTTCGCAATGTGCTGCAAACAATAAAAGAAAAGCACGAAAGAAGAAAAGAATCCCATTGATTAAAAAAGCGAAAACTAAAATATTATTTCCTAAAAGTTTTTTAATAATTGATAATTTTATAAAAACATTTTTTGTAAAGAAACATCATTTTATAAAGAAGTTTTCAATTTTAAAATATAAATTCAGAAAAAGAAAGTTTAGAGATAGAAACCTTTTTAATTCAGATTATTTAATTAAAACTTTTTCTTATTAGTGTGTTAATAGTTGTTGTTTTTTTTAATTGTCATGTATCTTGTCATGTAATGTAAATATGTCACTTGAATGTAAACATCATATTTTAATGCATTATTTTTGCTTGGATAATATGTTACAATTTATTAATATGTGTCCATTTGTATTTTTTGCATATGCTGAGCCTGAGAGAAAATACATCGGACGCGGCCGGGAGCGTGTGAGGTCCCGCACCTCCCAGAGGGTTGTGAGGTGCGCCCTCACACCTGCAACGGGCCAAAGGGAGGCTTGAATAAATCGTCGGCTCCATTGTTTAGGGATCAAATAGATTGCTCTTACCCCAGCATATTTTGACGCGAATTATGGGAGGAAAGTCACTCTTATAACTGTGGTCACTCCTATAGAAGGGGGGGTGACAGACACTCAGCATAAGTTGTCACCGACTTTGCTCACAGGGGTATAACCCTTGCAAAGTGTGTTTGGTTGACACTTTCGGTTCAACTTGTGTTTGAGGACCAACAGTTTTGATATTAAATAATTGATTTTCGAAATAGGTATTTGACATTCTTTGCTGGAGTAGGAGTATATGATAATTTTCTTCAATGAACCCTGGCCTCTTAAACTTTTCCCTCCCTCTGGCTCAATCCCGTCCGATGGAGTTAAAAGAATCTGATGCTAAGATCGTTTAATTCACTTAAGCCTCTTCCAGGTCGATGTGAACTTTCACATCAGTTGTTCTTATTAGGAGGCCGCGTCGAGCCTTTTAGTCGGGTTTTGACCCGACGAGGCTTAAGCATGGCAGCGTTAGTTTGTTTGAGTGCACGTTGGCACATGTAAATGTTAACTTACTTGACACCTAGCGTGGTGTTGGATTCGCGTTTCGTTTGTCCTGACTTAAGCTTTCTCCTGCAAGAGACGGACCTCATCGTGTAAATTCTATCCCGACATAGGTAGACATTCGATAGGATAGGTGAATAGGGCTTGGAAAGTCGAATGGTGTGAATAAAAGTCATGACCTATGCCCAGACTGTTATTCAAGGGTGGGCGTAGCTCATGTAGAGGCCGGCTCTACAAGACTGGCTGGTTATATTTTAAAGTATGTTCCATTCGATATTTCAAGCGAGTGTCAAATATTCTTCTAGTGTTTTTATATTGAGTTTAAAATTTGCTATTGTAAGAGGTGGTTCTTATGCAATAAATGCTGTAAAAAGCTTAGAGTGTCTTAATTATTGGTCGTCAGCGCCTCTGCAGCTACGACCCCAGTAGCACGGCTACTATAGTACCTAGATTGATAAAAATTCAAACACACATCTCCCCGGCGCGGGGTCAAGCGCTTCGTCCGTACTATAGGTATGTAGTTATATGTACCTGCATGCAGAGCAATTTACAAAACTAGTGCATTTATGCGCGCGGCCAAGTAGCGAGGCGCGTGCGAGGTGCGATGCGACATCATGAATGAATGGCTAACCCACCCAAGCGCTCCAATAGTGCCGGCCGGGCCTGCCGCCCAAAGTCCATGCTGCCGCCTGCGAGTGAGCGGCGGAAGTTACCGAACCCGAACCGAACGCCAACCGACCGAGCGTTCAGGCGCTATCTCTCTCTTTTTGCTTTGCCTCTTTTTCAAACAATGCGCTGGATTGAACAACAAAAACAAGCTTAGCTCCGCTAGGGAAAGGTAATAGTGTTCTGTGAACAAGCTTTTGACTATGCCCGCGTTGACGATAGGATAGACGGTCTGGGAACAGTGGGAACTGGGAAGGGCTCTCTCAATAGGTACTTACCAGCCTAATGCAGAAAGATTTTTAATTCAGAAAATTTCTCGAAGACAGTTCAAGTGTAAGTTAGTACTTACATTTATGTAGGTACAGAGGGTTATAGCAATTAGCTGACCCCCCTAAAAATTACTCGATTTTGCACCCTCCTCTCATAACATTAAAGGTTATTCAATATGTATGAGTTAATCGGACTAACACTACTCGATGAACAGAAACAATTAATAATTTTGATACGCAAATTTGAGCTTTAAGATGTTGGTGTTAGGTCATTTACTATGTATGGGTATTTGTTACGCAATTTTCATTTTTAATCAGCAAGACTTAAAGGTTAGGTTAATGTTGTGATAATTTGTGTCATTGCTACTAATACCTTATTTCATCTATCTTACTCAAGTTAATCTGGTCTCGTGGTTCATGCGTAAGGCTGAGACGTGCAAGATGCGAGTTCAAATCTAGTCTCATGTTTAATTTTGTTTTCAATATATTAATTGTTCGTTAAGTATTTCTTGCATTATTGTAAAGAACAAGCATATCAATTAAGTTGATAAACGATAAACGTTTCACCTTTTTCAATAAGTGGGTAGTTCGACGTCAATATGCGTATTCAACAAAAACTGCTATTGAAATGATTTTAGGAATATGGGGTAGAACAAATTATTGAACAAGACATTCTATGCACAAATAGCAGTGAATACGCACGAACATTTTTATATTGCCTTACTAAGTTGCGAAAATCCACGCCTTTTTATTAATTATTATTATCGGTTTTGATAGTTTAATCATCATGTCTCAGTTGAGTGATTATTTAAAATACAAAATATTGTATTTGCATAAGGAGAATGTTGGTATTAAAGCGATTGCTAGGAAACATAATATAGCGGTAAGTGTATTCTTTTTTATACTTCCTTAAGTCGTTAGTTGGCTTAAAAACGTGAGTATAGAATAATAGAAAATTAACTGTTTCATTATGAGATTATTTATAGGTCTAATGTGGTTTATCTAAAGGTATTTTTGCAAACTTATTCGAAAAATTATGATTACCGGGTTATTAAAATTATGCTTATTGTGTTGTTTCAGAGAAATACAGTCAGACTGTGGCTAAGACGTTTTGAAGAGACAGGGAATATTCAAAAGGATCGTCCTGAACCAAAACCTGCAATGTTACTCCTGTGTCAGAACATCATCAAGCAATTGTTAGAAGGCATACTGAACACCCATTTTTGCCTACTCAATGCAGTATAATGTTTCTGTTCAGACGGTCAGAAAACATTTGCATGTTGCTGGACTGAAACAATACAAGCCAGCACGTAAAATTTAACTGACTGCTGCACATCGCCAAGCAAGGGTCCGCTTTGCCCAAGAATATCTCAATTTTAATTGGGAAGATTATGTTGTCATATTTACCGACGAGAAGTCTTTGTCAAAACCTTATTTATAACTAAACATAACTACATACTTACAAAACAAATTGATATATAGTATACCTAGTAGGTAAAACATCAACGTATAATGCTATTTTATTTAGTTCAACGATATTTAATGTGGTGATGTTATTGTTATGAAATAGAAATACATACCTATATATTTCTAAATATTATAACATGTTGATTCACTACATTAAACTCTGTGAAGTATGTAACAACGTTATTAGTAACTGTTATATCATTTACGTTATTCTTATAATAATTTTTTTATAAAATAAAATCGTTTTTACCATCATTATCGTTTTTTTATTTTCGTTCAGCTTTTTTTTTTGTTGCTAAAGTTATAATTTATTATTTATAACTTAAAAAAAAAATATTATAAAACAAAATGCGCAGCAGAAAATACGTTGGTTTCGAACTCGCAACCACGCTCTTGTCAGCTCACTGCAGCTACCACTAGACCACACGAACATGGTGATTGTCGTTGAAATTAGCAATAATATATTACAAGTTAGAACAATATTCAAGATCATACCTACCTTAACACTGCGTGTTAAATATCAAATTCGAATAACTGTTTTATTAATCGTAGACGTTGAACTGTTCTAGTTCGATAAGCTTACTGCTAACAAGCAGAAGGTTCAAATTCGTTTAATTTTTAAGGGGTCAGCTAATTGCTATAACCCTCTGTACTTAGGTACATAAACTTAGTATGTAGGTACATACATTCATTACAGTAATATCGAACCCAGGGTAGATCGCAAATACTATCAATAAGTAGGTAAAGCATTTTTTCTCACTTCATGATTCAATTGATAAATTGATTTAATATATAACTGCGCGGGCAGAGCCACCGCGCCAGCCTTGTAAGAAATATTGCATACAATGCAATGCAATTGTACCTACCAACGATTCGCAACTTGTCAAAAAAAACACGCATAATTCAACGATTTATTATTATAAAATTGGCTAACCTGTTTGACATCAAACAACGCCATCTAACGAGCAAGATCAATTGTTGTTGATAACCTTAGCAAAAATTTGTGTTCTGCTTCTCGATAGTTCTTTGAAATATCCTGCAGAGGGCGTGTTCCGGCCGCGCACACATAGAAAAAAATATCGATTTTGTCAGGCCTAGATATCCTGGAAATAGTGTTTTTTTTATAGGTTTTTGTCGATATGCGTCAATAATAAGTCATAACAACTTAATATACGTGCTTTTATTCTGCAAAAATCGTTTATTTTTCGAGATTTGTACCCCGAAAGAATGTATGAAAAAGTGTCAGTATCCAATCACCTTAACCCGATACTGCTAGATTTCTGAAAAACGTCCTCGCGCCATAGCGCCCCTGGCTACATGCCAATCGTACCAGGTCAGGGGAAGTACTGTGCTTTTCAAGAGTCTCTAACATGTTTTATTTTCTCAGATATTACAAAAGAACAGTGGATGGCCAGTGCCCGCATATGCAGGTGTTTGTGGCCGGCTGGAGGTGGTGGCGCATGAGGGCGAACCCCTATCATCTCTGCAACATGTATCTTGGCATCGAAAACTGAAGTACGCTAAGAAAATGCTTGACGCTGCTATGGATTTCACTTTTAAACATGACAGGTTTGTGTGATAAAAATAATAAATCATGAAAGCTTAGTTCTCATCAACTGAGCTTTCATGGCATACCTACCTCGCCGCCATTCAGACTTTTTTGCAAAATGGCGGTCACGCCTGAAACCTATACAACATTATTTTTAGTATATGCGAAACCCGAAACACGTGTCTAGTATTTTTATGTAAAGAATCTATGTACAAAATTTCAAAACTGTATCATGAATAATCACCAAGTTATAAGCTTTTTATGTTACCTGTTTGTCCGTATGAAATCATGGGCACCGCGTGCCTAAACGTACCGCGCGGCGATCGCGATTGTATTGTAATTAACGGGTGATAACATTTTCCATCACACTTGCAGGCTTTGGACTGTCGTAATGGTCAAGTGTAGGTAGTTATTATAATGTACTTTATTCGTAAATAAATGCAGCCGTAAGCTACGAATAAGTAATTACTTATTCGTAAGCCGTAAGTGATACAATGTAGTCAATGCGATTTGTTCAAAGTGGATGAAAAGTGTTAAACATCGCATTACTTAACCACAGCAGGCTGTAGGTACAAATAATAACTTTCTACAATTAACCATCTTGGCGTGTTTAAAAATTTTAATCATCACGGCAAAGCATTGTGTTCCGGACACGATATAACTCTGATTGCTCCTCGTACCGCCGCACTGCCACGGAAACGTTATCACTGTTATCGTTGTTTCTGTGTACTGGACGTTTGTGTATGAGAAAGTCATGGTTACACGACACTTTTTACATACGATAGGTAAGTACACGATCAACAGAAACACAACTCGGCCACCGGCGGGCCGCGCGCTCGCGATTATGCAGTTGGACCCACGCGACACGTGCGCGCCAACCAGTGGTACCCGGGTGACTGAGGTTGCTGCACCCCCGCCCCGGTCGCCCCGCTCGCTGTGCGTCCGCGCCGCGCCATTGTGCGCGTATGGTAGATAACTACCTACTTAGTCGCTCCTCGGGGCACAGTATAATATACTCGGGGTGTCCAACTATTAACCTTTTTTAAATATTTTTGGGCCAAAATATAACATGGGGTAAAAATTATTGGAATCGATTCAGTTACTTATTCTGAACAAACTATATTCAGGTTTCGCATATACTAAAAATAATGTTGTATAAAGTCCGACCGCGCCAAATTTGCCAAAGATGTAAACAACAATGGCCGCTCGAAATTGAATAAAGTCGATAAACAAGAGTTTTTATTTTAAGTAATGATAGTTTTCGTCTAAATTTCCGAGCTAACTAGACAAATGCATGCTGTGCTTTTCTGTAAGTGATGAGCCGCTTAGACTTAAGTTTGCAATGTATAAATTATAATGTAACAGTGTACTCACTGTTGAAAAGCCTAATAAATAAATGTACCAGGGATCAACTATGTCGCGCAAAAATATATATATTTATGTTTCCAGATATAACTTTAGCTTATATCTATTTCAGATTCCGTTTCTACCTCATGGACTGGTCTCTAGACAACATAGTGGTCAATGAAAAAGATGACGTCACCTTCGTTGATCTTGAGGACGTAGTTATCTTAGACAAGCACATATTACCTAAGATGGACTTACCCCACTGGTATCAGCGATACAGCAGAGAAGCCTTGGGCCCTCCGGGCTTCTCATTTTCCGTAGAAAATATGTGCAAACATCACCTCAGTGACCATAACATATGGGCTGCCTGTTACATTTTAGCTGGAGATGAAGACCCATACTTGTACCCGATACCCAAGGAGGTTAACACATCTAGACCTCATTTAGAAAAGTTACTAAATGAATGTGTGAACGGTGAAGATAGATTTAAAACTATAACTAAATTGCAACATATTATCGCAGACATGTTGATGGACAAAGACATTCTAGGCTACAGTGCGGTTGTTAGATGATAAAATGTTTAGTTTTTTGGGGCTAGTGTGCTCCAATTGTTTTGTAAGAGCGAAGCCTAAGTGCGTTTGTCCGCCGCAGCCGTCACCAGGACGTCACCGAGAACGAGATGATGGCGCCGAAGTAGCGAAACATTTACGATGGCCGAGTACCTAAGAGTCGTCATCACGGCTGCCTAAGTTTCAAGTAGTGCAGCGCGACCGCGAGAACTCTGCCCAAGATTGTGTCGGGGCGTTGGGCCGATGTGCTGACAATACAAAACACGCTTGATCTTCTCCACACACTGCCGTGGCACCGTCGTCGCCGCGCCGTTCTCTCGGCTTTTGTTTTGTATCAGCACATCAAGCTACTACAATCTGTCAAATTTCTTTAATAGATTTTCAACTTTATCGCTAAATTATAAGGTTCAAAGTTGATTGGGAAAATTTTACAGTTTCGGGTAGCTTGATGTGCTGGCGTCTGTACATAACATGCTGAATCACCAAGTTCGGTCGCGATGGACAAAGTAACGATCGTCGCCATCGGGTCATCACATTCGGTTCGAATAATCTCGTTTCTCGGTGACGGACGTCCCGGTGACAGCTGCGGTGGACAAACGCACATACGATGCGATGCGATGCCGTTGCAGTATATATCGAAAGTTGCAACAACGCACCGCAACGCATCGTTTAGAACCGAGAGACCCTTCGTGTTGTGTGGTCCTGTTTGGTTAAAGTTTTGTACTTGAAAAAGCTCGTAAATTTTATTATTGCTTGCTGCAATATAAGCAATTTTTGTAAAGAATTATAGCAATGGCTTTCATTTTGACAGTTCAACAACATTCATTGCAATTTTAAGGATCCGTACCCGAAGGGTGAAAACGGTACCCTATTACTAAGACTTCGCTGTCTGTCCGTCTGTCTGTCACCAGGCTGTATCTCAAGAACCGCGATAGCTAGACAGTTAAAATTTTCACAAATTATGTATTTCTGTTGTCGCTATAACAAAAAATTCTAAAAACAAAATAAAATAAATATTTAAGGGGGGCTCCCATACAACAGACGTGATTTTGTTGCCGTTTTTGCTCGATATTAATAACGGCAACAGGTAGACGCTTGAAATATTTACAGAATAGCAATATATTCACTTTAAAAATAATTAATGAAATTAAAATAAAATATATTAAGGGGGGCTCATTAAGGGGGGATTAAGGGGATTTTTTATATTATGTAGTGTTAAATATTGTACGGTGGTACGGAACCCTTCGTATGCGAGTCCGACTCACACTTGGCCGGTTTTTTACGTTGTTGAGCTGACAAATTTTTCGAACATGAAACAATGGATTAGAATAAACTTAGAAATGATTCAGATTGCGATTGATAGTGTTACGCAATTAGGGCGCTGGGAGATCCAAAACATAACGAGTTTAATATTAAAAATTGATTATTTTAAAGCTTTAATTCTCATGTGACTGACCGAGTTGATGCCAGTGTTATGCTACTTTTTTATACTGTAATACACAGAGTACATATACAGAGTTGATACGACAGAGGGGCTTTCCTTTAAACTGCCTATACTAGGTACCATTTCCAAGCTCTGTACCAAAAATCAATTAAATAGCAGCAGTAGTTTAGTCGCAAATGATTTTTTAAGTTTTTACCCCGTTTGAACACGATGTATCTTTCGTAACAGCTGAGTATGTCTAACGCATAGGTCATGCACCTTAAAACGATAAATCTGAGTATAACCATACGTTGTTGCCGCTCTGACGCAAGTCACAAGTACAACCAAATATTTCACAAAAAAGTTGGCAATGCAAACAAGGAAGCAATAAATACACATACTTGCTCTTTCATTACGAGAGTGACAATCATAGCAAAACATCCCGCGCGTAAAAGAAATAGAAATAGGTCAGTGTGTTGCTATTGCATCCTAGATCCTTGCGATCGATAAGTGGGGCTTCCCGAAATCCCGACCTTTAAAAAACATGTTTTTTCACTTTCAGTGCGCCGACGCCACCCTTCCGGTACGTACGGTGCGTTTGTCGAACTCGCGACAATTATTATCGCGAATTATTAGCGCGCTGACAATTATTATTGTGATTTTGTTTAGTTATTGTGATAGGACACTAAATTATAAGTTTAAGACAGTATTTGAACTAAAAAATAGGATTATTTTAGCATTCTTAGCGACGGACAGTGATTTAATTAGAAAAATAAATAACAATCTTCTCCGTCGGTATGATTTGTGCATTAATGTGAATGGAGGACACATCGAGAATTTAAAAATTTAGTGTTTTTGTTGTGATTGTTGTTTTGCGCGTACTTCAAAACCTTACCTAACATAAAAGCCGCCTACCGCGCCACTGCCGGCGTCGGACCCCCGCCGCGCGCGACGTTGCCAGTTTTGTTACCCAGGTATCTAAGTTCAGTAAACTTCATTTACAAAGGCTGTTGCGTTTTACTCTAATTTGTAAGCTATTTAGTTTGTTTGAAAAAAACAAATTCTAGTTTTTGGCGCTTTTTATTTTTAGACCGTATTGAATTAATACTAAACACCTATAGTTACGTACTGTAATTTAAAATCCCCTCTGTCATATCAACTCTGTATATGTATACAGGAGATGTGATGTTCTATGTTATGGGTTTGGTTTCCGCAGTTAGTCCTTCAAATGGACCATTGTGCGTGAGCCATGGCGGCCGTTGGTGGTTATTCCAACCAGCCCACCTCCCTCCAGAAGCTGACTAGGTCTCCTGGTCCAGGAGATGTGATATTCATTTGCTAATTTTACTAAAGGCAATATTATTCCGAATGTACCAAACCAAAAATCTTATGTTTGTAATTTGTTTAGGTGTTGTGTTCTGAAATCTGTGATATACCTCCATCCGCTCAACTGTTGAATAATCTTTGATTTATAACAATAGAAATTCAATTGTGTTTGTGTCTCATTAGGCCACAGTTGAGCTAGTAGCTTCTTTGGTGTTTGATAATTTTTTTTAAATCTTTATTTATTTATAGAGGGTTTGATGTGTTTGATCATGTTTATTGGTTGTGAAATATATTTCAATTTACGTATAAGGCGTTTTAATTTGACGATTTGAGACATCGCAGCCCAGTAGAAATTGCTGTCGATCGATCTATACTAGGTACTTAATATTATAAAGAGGTATGTATTTGTGAGTTTGGTATGTAGGGGGCAACGACCATATGGTTGTTAGTAGGGGGTAATCTTCGGAACTACTGATCCGATCCCGTATTGTAGTGTCATAGGATATATTTTATGATAAAACAAGGTCAAATTCGCGGGCAGAAGCTATTCGTTTTTTTTTTCAGCCTACTATGCTGTCCCACTGTTGGTGTAAGACCTCCCCAAGTCCTTCCAGGAACTCCTTTCCTGTTTCCACACAATAGCTGTTTTGTGCAATGGGTGCCTGAAGATAGACGGCGCCGCCAAGGTTGGCCCAGAAAGCGGCAGCGAGATGACCTGGACGCGTACCGCGAGGGCTGGATCGAGGTGGTGCGGGACCTGTTTGTTTATAACAAAATAATCCATGCCCATACTCTTCCCATACTGTATGATCATGTATTGCACAGACCAAGTCTAGTAATGTATTGGTTTGACGGTGACCCATACAGCTGCTCCTGTCACAGTTACTAACTATAAACTAGTCGGAAGCTCCTCTATTGGATAGTAAACATAGAACATATACAGGTACCCTAAATGGCTTGCAACAGTACCTAGGATAGCATAGCACAAGATCCTGCCCATAGACTGCATAGAGATACTAATCCGGCCTAATTATCATCGAGTTTCATATTCCTGCATGACGACATTGACGACCCGCCCCTGCTCCACACGGTTCTTACGATTTGGCAAAACATTACTTACGTTACATTATAATATCGTGTGTGGTACAGTCTCCTTTTAACCTACATATATAATTATATTAGTTTATGACCTACATTGGGAATATTATAATGTACTCTGTGGTATGGGATACTTAGGTGATAATTTTTTAATAGGCACCACTGGTTTAGGATTCGGTAGATTTTTAAAACGGTATGACAACATTCAGTGCAGTGTTACCAACATAGTAGATTTTCCACTAAAGCTGGTGGTTTTGGCCCCCCTTTTAGTGGCGAAATATTGATTTTAGTGGTTGGTGGTTTTTTCTAGTGGCTTAGTAGAATTCAGTTTAAATTACTGAAAATGCTATCACTCAACTACTAAGCCACTAAAACGTTACAAAATACATTATTTTTACTTCATTTAATTTTCAGGAGTTCCAATAATAGTTATAAAACAAATCGGTACCAAAGAATCATATTATTATAAATGTGAAACCGACGCGACGATGGTGCAGACAAAAATTCATCTGAAGAAGACGAATTTTAGAATATCACTTTTATTTTTTTACAGTTGTTGTTATTGAATAATTTTTATGTTCCTCATCTTGACTTGTTGATTTACTAATAATATCTTAAAATGCTCTAAGAATAATATTGTATGTTGATTTACTGATTTCAAATATTTTATTACGTAATAATAAGGAACATTTTTTTACTAAAATTACTACTTTACGTGTTTTCTTTCTTAAAAACCAAAAATTTGTTTAGTTAAAATTTTTGCGATTTTTACTGATTTTTGGAGTATGGCCGATTTTTGTTAGTGGTTTTCTGCTGGTAGTTTTAGAAGTTGAATCTGGTGGAGAGCTAGTTTATCTGTTGGCAACACTGATTCAGTGACAGATGTCAGATTATAAAAATCAATTAAATCTCACTGCACGGTATTTTTGTACTAAATCGCAAAATTGTTCCAAAATACCATCAGAATAAGTGTAAATTAGTTACTTCTTAGCAAGTATGAGTGATTCAGACGACGAGAATATAGTACGCTACGGGACACAGTTAGAACCATTCGAGGAAGGTGAGTTCAGTCTTTATATTTTAAGTTTTATACAAGATTGCATTGATTATTTGAATGTATCACCAAACGAATACTTCTGTATTAGTTAATAAGATGTTCACGCCTTTATTTTATGTAGGTTAAGTACTAATCGAGCGTTTACCGGATTGATCTAATCACATTGATAAAACAACGACAAGGTCGGCATTTTATGAATCGACCGGCTTTACAGAACCATGCCACGCTTGTGTGGTTTTAATGAGGCAGAATGAGTCTTGATAGTTATAGACAAGAAAGGAAATAGATACGTAAAATACTAAAAAAAAAAAGGTGAGGAAATCTTAGTTTTTATTAATTAAGCTGTCTACCTACTTACAGTACAGAAATTATTTAATTAATATTTTAGGTAGGTACAGCAAAATGTACGAAACTTATGATAAATGTCTTTCTTTATCCATCCAATAAACAATCACATAAAAGTTTTTTTTTTTTTTTTTAATTAGCCGCTATTGTCCCCCTGATGCCCCTAAGACGACCCACTGACCGAGAATAGAGATGCCTTTCTCCTTACTCTCTTTCTAACTTTCTCTATCCAGAGCTGCCAAGGACCAATCTTTATTAAAGGAGTCCAGCTCATCCCGCCATCTCCGTTTATATTTATATTGCATAATTCCGTACGCAAAAATGCGCATTGACGTGGAGTTGCGGACACCAGCCCGTATTACCTATTACCTATATTGCATAATTTGTTTGATTCAACTTATACAGTACCTACCGTCAAACGGGGTGAATAGGGATGCAGGGGTGAATCGAGACAAAACTTTAAAAGGGATTTTAACATTAAAATAATATAGTTTGTGGCCAAAAAGGACCCTAATGTGATTAGTGATTACTGTAATTTAATTAACGATTATGTGCCCTCATTGACATCAAACTATATTATTTCAACGTTAAAATCCATTTTAAAGTTTCATCCCAATTCACCCCTGCATCCCTATTCACCCCGTTTGTAGGTAGTAAATATAACATCAACTAAAACTAAAGTTGCCAATTAGAGCACTTCTATAAATTAAGCTGTCAGCTGTAAATACAATCTTTATTATTTACATGCTTATTAAAAAATCTTAAATACAATATACAATCTAACACTAAAATATATATTATTATGTACATGAATAAAAAGAAAAAAAAGGGGAGACCTCATTGGGCATCAAAAATTTGTCCGCATGTAATAGGATTGTTTTTTCATGATTTTGTTTTATTTTACTTCATTTTATTTTATCACTATTGTTTTTTGTCCTCACTGTATCCATCTTCATATTTTTCTGTATATTTTTTATGATTTAAATTACACCTTTTAGCATGTGAACCTAGGGCTACACAAGACTGCCATTGGCAAAATATGGAGTATAAAAGAAACTGCGCCATTAAAGTACTGTGTGGAATAAACACTGCATATAATTTCCAACTAGGCTATAATAAATCCTAATGGTATGCAAAAGAAAGGGCTTTGAATACGATCCTCAAGTTAATTTTGACCAATCAAATCAAATTAAAATAAATATTTTATTTTACATAAACCTACATGGGCAATTATGAAATGTCAGAAGCTAGGTGCATGGTTCCAATTGGTTGTTTCCCATGGAGAAGAACTGGCAAGAAACTCCACTGTTACTCTTTTAAAAATAATTGGCCTTTACAATGTTAACAGAAGTTACTTATAATGTCTACAACACTTATGGTGACCATAACTAGTGGCTTTACATTGACCGATGTTAAAAGGCTGATTCAAAACAGGCATTGAAAGTACAACAATGAGATATAACTCAAACTTAACGCATTTGAAATGCCTGTACCTACTATATCAGAGTTCTTTTTTGTTTACTACGCCAACTAAGACTTAATTGGATAAAAAAAACAGCTGATAAATTCTAGGATTTTCTTTTACTCCCAGATTGCACCAGCGCCATGCCGAAAACCAACACTAAATTGAACCGTTCCGAAAAAAAGAAATTGAGAAAGCTTCTGGCTGCTAATGTGAATGTTAATAAAGCACGTGAAGTGTGTCACTTATCATGGCCAGAGATTTGTAAAATAATTCCTGGAATAGAACACATCGCTCCGGAAACTTCCGTAAATCCTCCCAAGAAAAGCAAGAAAAAACACCCAAAGGTGAGAGTGCGGCCGACGGAACGTCTTTCTAGAGAGCCTGAGCCTAATCAAACACCAATTTGGCATAATCCTTGCGGAGACAGAGTCGCCAGACGAACCTCACAGGATAGAGGCACAAGCCCGAACTACTGGAGGCCAGTCCGACGAAACACGCCAAGCCCTCTTCCTTTTGAGTATGAAGCTAATCAAGAATCCTTCTTGCGTCAACCTTATAGGTCCCCACAAACCTTTACTAAGGAGGTTTTACACTCTACACCCCCGAACTATTGGGAAGAAGCTGGACCATCGCAAGAGAGAGCTTATGAGACGAACCGGCGCAGACGGAGCCCTAGCTTGGGCTATCCCAATTGGGAACCAACTTACAGGGTCACTAAAGACTCGCAGGTGACTTGCGGAGAGCCGAACTACTGGGAAAGAGATCGTTCACCACCGAGATCTCGACACGACGCGACTTCCATAAATTGCAGGTCGAAGAATTCATATGAGCGTACACAGCCAAAATACAGCGATAGTGACGCCTTGCAAGTGAAAGTTCAAGATGGAATGAGGGCTGTCAACCGTCATTATAACGACAACAATAACGTAAAACCTTTTTCTGACCAACCTTACAGAGCCCAGCAAACTTCTTCGGAAGGTGGTGCGTCACTTAACTGTTGGCCGGAGCCTGATCGTCCGTCACGATTAGGGCTACGGAACAAGACGCATCCACTAAAACGTGCTCATACTTACAGCTATTCTGAGGACAAAAAGTACCAGAAAAACTCATGGGACAGTAGCGTTAACCTCGACAGGGAATCTGCCCGACCCTCGCGAGGTGGGCTTCGGAATGAAACACAAACGATGGCAATCATCAGTATTGATGATGATTCTGATGAAGACTATAGGAGTCGAACTTACAAGTCGCGCACACCCGTTGACGAGGGCAGAGGACATTTTGACTTTAGTGAGCCTGTTCGTAGGGAGACTATGTCAGAAATAGGATCCCATTCCCGTTGGGACCAACCTTCAGAGAATCGAGAAACTTTCGAGGATAGAGACGCAAATGGGAACATAAATGCTGAACTGATTCGTGTTGCTATCTGCAACATTACCCCCATGAGCAGAATACAAATGACGTTAGTCCATCAGTATATAAACCGTGCTATAGCCCGGATAGGAGTGCAAGGTGCTGGACCAAAGTTTTCAGGAAGTACTTACAAAACTGGCTGGATTCTCATGAACTGCGAAAACCACATGAGTCGAAAATGGCTTGAGGAGAAGGTCCCGGCACTTAAACCGTGGCCAGAAGCGAATCTGTCTGTAACACCGCCACCAGACGAACTTACAAAGCCATTACACACACTAACCATTTTAATTCCAAACAGCGAGGGCGTCACCGTATTAACAGCTTTGGAACTGCTGCGAATTCAGAACCCAGGACTCGACACGGAGAAATGGAAAGTATTAACAGTCACGAAAACATCTAGAAATCAAATTTTGCTTCTGTCTGTCGACGAGGGGTCGTTTAAAGCGCTAAGTCTTCTCAATTTTAAAGCTAACCTAGGAATAAATAAAGTTAATTTTTGGGTGAGGTCGGGGCCTAGTGAACGGGGCGATTTTGTGAACCCATCAGTGGGAAACGTCCCATTGGTACCGACTTCTGCCTATACCGAGAGAGACAGAAACTCCGTCCCCTACGCTGCAGAAAATACCACTACGAGAGTTTCAAGAAAACGGCGTCGAATGCATAGAAATAACCGCATTTCTCACAACCAGGCCATAGACAGCATGCCAAGCTTGCTTGGCCGTCCTGTTCTTTTGCCAAATGGGCCAAGCTTGCCACAAGCCAGTTCATCCGAAATACGTCCACTGGTGGACATAGACGTCCCCCTAGTATCGCCACTTCGACCGGCAGCAAATAGTCCTAAAAAACGGTGGTACCCTAAATTGGACCAGAGTTATTGTTCATCGGATTGGACTACATGGTAACTTTTTATTAGATGATCTGACAAGTAATGCTCATGTCCCACTGTATTGTTACGACAGATAATCGTACTGTTCAAAGTGTAGTGGAGTTTCTTAAATAAATGGAACTGTTCATGTATTATACGGGGTGGCACATTCAGCACATGATTCTAAACACCATAGCGTGGATTTTTTTGTCGGTTTATAAAAATATCAGCTGATTCATAGAAAAGTGCAATAGCTACGCGGTCAAAATGTATAGAACAGCATTTTTGACGTGATAACGTCTTATAAATCGATAAACGCCGGCTGCACGCACGAAAAAGCATGACTCGTTGTCACGTTCCGCCTGAGCCGCGCGTGCAAGCGAGAGCGTGGAACAAGCGATAGAGAGGCACGATCGGCCTAAGCGTTCGGCTTGTGACGCATTGTTTTCTTATGACGTTAGCACGTAAAATTATCGTTCGGAAACCAACTTTACAGACAACAATTTTTTTTTAAATAATTGACGAAATGTTTCAACGTCGGGGTTCGAAATCATGTACTAAATCCATGGTAACAGCTTGCGCGTCGATTTTCCTGCCCCCCTGTATACCACAGCACGATTATCTGTCCTCCAGGATAATTTTACAGTCCAATTTGTAACTTATGTACTGTGGACACTTGTAGTTTATATACTTCGTACAGCTACAGATAGTACCATCCACGATGACGCGCCCCACTCTTCTTCCTAATCGCTAGTGGTTATCGCTTGTTAATTCCGCTAGTGTTTTAGTTTTTTCAATACACACCAATTACCCACTAATAAGTAATAACACTAGCGGAATGTTGCACACTTGTACTGTAATCGATTAGGAAGAAGAGTGGGGCGCGTCTTCGTGGATAGCACTATCTGTAACTCGTAATCATTTTGCAATACTTGTAGCGTTTTAGCATTATAATACCGGTCATTGACCCACCTACATTTTCTATTTCAAAAACTGAAATAAAGTCCTTCAGTCCTGAATCAATACCTATCGTGATCTTCAAAATGTACCAGTAACGAAAAACCATACATACTTTACTGTTTGAGTTCCTACGGAGGGATATTAGTGAAAGGGCAATGTCCGCTATTGTCATGCTAAAACGCAACAAATATAGTTAACGTCATACCAAATCCCAAAATGGGCAAAAATCTTATTGTTCTCAATATTTTCATATCCAAAGTTAGTTTTTAAGTAGTTACTAAGGAAACTGTCTAAAAGCTTGATCAAACTGAATTGCACTAGGTTATTAATATGCCATACAGTATTATTTTTGTGTCACGAAGCGACGCGCGGTTTACTTATGGTTACCAAGTTAGTGTACACACTTCAGACTTCGCCATTGTCCCAAACGATACCGAGAGTTCCTGCGCTTACACACACTGTTGCTATGACATATAAGGAGTTAGAGGAAGTTTGGATTGTAGAGTCTCGCCTCTGCCACTCATACATACAACCCGCAAGAGTTAACTTGAGACCCGAGCGGCCCCTCCCGACCCCCGCGCTGTTACCGCTCTCGCCATCGACGCCTCAGTATCGCGCGCTTAGGTCATCCGAGCGAAGTCTCAAGTTAACTCTAGCAGGTTGTACTTACATGTGTGAAATTGCACTTACCACTGTTTGTCTCTGCATCACCCAAAGTTTGCCTGGTCGAAAATGCCTATGGCATTCTTCTTCGTGTCGCTGGTACGACTGTTTTTCAGATGTTTTTAGGTCAAAACTTCGGTACTATTCTACGGCGTCGTGGCTGGTAGCGCAGAGGTCACTTTGACTGGTCTTTGTGACATAGCTCCGTTATGGTATTAAGTCTATATTTCTACATAATTATTATAAATCAAAGTCGCTTTTCGTGTCTGTGTGACCGCGTTGTTCTTCGAAACGACTTCAAAGTTTCGCGTTGTTTGCAACTGATTTTGATTCGGTTTTGACCATAATTTAGAGAATATATTCCAGAAGGTTCATATGTATAATCATTAGTATTAAACTTACATATATAATGAAGAAATCTCGATGTTTTGTAGTAGTGTATGTATGGAAATGATTTAGGAGGATTTTTGCGTTGTGGTGCGGCCCGACCAAATGTGCGTCAGCCCTGATTCCCTGAAGCGCAAAAAATTACTATTACCCGTTCGCGCTAAGTTTGCCGCTGACCGTCAGCAAAACTAACAAATATCGGGAAAGCTCAAATAAAGTTCGCTGAATCAATATCGGTCGTGATTTTCAAAATATTCCAATAACGAAAAACCATACAGTTTATTGTTTGGGTTTCCTATGCAGGAAGCTTACTCTAAGTTCCTCAACGAAGATACGGCATAAGAACGGAAAACACATTTATTTAGCACAGACTAAAAGAGAAAAAAAAAAGTTAAAGCTACGGATAAATATTAGGGAAAGGGTAATAACCGCTATTGCCATACTAAAACAATTATCTATAGCCAATGTCATACCCGTAACATCACACGCGGTTGCGATGACGTTGCTAACGGTACTAAGAGGGTGACTCAGGGCTGCGGTAGGCGGTGGGGGGAGGGGACGCGCATTCTACGGACCGGTAAACATAGCGCGAACGGTATATATGTACACCATTAAACTGAATATTGGCAGTGTATTGGCTATGTAAATGTTTGTAAGTATACCAAATAATTTGTTCGACTGTGTGTGTGTTGCCATAAAGACACTGACCTGCGGGTCCTTTAACCTTTTGAACGCCATTGTCACATATATGTGACAAACGAAATCTTACCCTGAACGCCAACGTCACAAATATATGACAAAATACACGTCGCACGGGTCGCACCATATTATGAAATAAACAATTTAATAATTACTTTTGTGAGTTTTCCTTTATATAATTTAAAAGTTTAAGCTTCCGTCTATATTGTATTGCATGAAACTAATATTAGGTCCTTACATATGAAATTGGCGTTTTTCGTACTGGCCACTTTAATCACGAATTTCTCCTCTTTGGTAAGGAATTCCAAATTCAAATTTGTACAGCTATTTACTCATGTATTTGTGCTTCGATGACCGTCATTCATTTGTTTTTTTTCTTCTGTTTTTTCTGTTTGCGTCACTCATTTTACAAAATGGAAAATTTAAAATATCGCATTATTTACGAGTACGAGTTCCGCCGTGGCACTAGTGCTGCGGAAACGACTCGAAGGGTGAATGATGTGTATGGCGGTCATGTTGCAAAAGAAAACACAGTTCGTTTTTGGTTCCAACGTTTTCGTTCTGGAAATTTCGACCTGCAGAACAAGCCCCGTGGACGGCCTAAGACCCAAGTTGATAATGGAGAATTGAAGGCTATTGTGGAAGCGGACCCATCGCAAACCACGTCCGAGTTAGCTGCAGGCTTCGATGTTAGTGATAAAACTGTTTTAATTCACTTGAAGCAAATTGGGAAGATTAAAAAGCTTGAAAGGTGGGTACCTCACGAATTGACTGAAGCAAACCGGCAAACGCGCGTCGACTGCTGCGTTACATTACTGAACCGGCACAACAATGAAGGTATTTTAAACCGAATCATTACCTGTGATGAAAAATGGATTCTTTACGATAATCGGAAGCGCTCAGCGCAATGGTTGGATCCTGGCCAGCCAGCCAAATCCTGCCCCAAGCGAAAATTAACCCCAAAAAAGTTACTTGTAAGCGTTTGGTGGACTAGTGCCGGTATTGTTCATTACAGTTTTCTCAAATCTGGCCAGACTATTACAGCTGATGTCTATTGTCAGCAATTACAAACCATGATGGAAAAGCTAGCGGCTAAACAACCAAGGCTGGTCAATCGCTCCACGCCACTGCTGCTTCACGACAACGCCAGACCACACACTGCGCAACAGACGGCTACCAAATTAGAAGAGCTTGAATTGGAATGTCTTAGACATCCTCCGTACTCCCCGGACCTTGCTCCAACAGATTACCATTTTTTTCGCAATTTGGATAACTTTTTGCAAGGGAAAAAATTCAACTCCGATGGGGCAGTCCAAATCGCCTTCAAAGATTTTATTGATTCCCGTCCGACTGGTTTTTTTAGTAAAGGGATCAATGAACTACCTATAAGATGGCAAAAGTGCATTGAAAACAATGGTTCATACTTTGATTAATTAAATATATTATATTAAAAAATATTCGACTTTTTGTTCCTTCCATACAAAACGCCAATTTCATATGTAAGGACCTAATATAAATAAACCACCAATATCGAGAAATTTGTTGTTTTAAGTGTGTGTGTGTGTTGTTTTGTTAAAGTGGCCTGGCGTCAGGGGTACGGCGATACGTTTATACTCTGGCGTTCAAAAGTTTAAATTGATACTTATCTATAGTCTATTCAAATACTTGTTTCCAATTGATGTTATTTCCACTTCGACGAATATCAACCTTGTATACGTATAGTTTAAGTCGATTTTAGAATGACTAGTAGTATTGTAGAAGTCTTAAAAATGTTTAGGTTATAGCGCAAACTGAACTTTGTGTGGCTGTTAAAGATTTTTTTCCAAAATGCAATATATTTTTAATTATTTATTTTTTGTTTATTATATTAAAATCGTGGTGTATATGTCGCAGCCAACAGGTTTAATTAGCCATTTAGTTAAACCTAGCCTAGCATTTTAACTAAACTGCGGCCGTTCAACTAACGGCCTGAATGATATTCAATTATAGTTTAGATTGGAACAGTAACCAATCACGAACAAGCCGAATTGGTCGCAGTAACTAAGCCAGGGCAACCTGACCAAATGCGTTAGGTTAGAACTGTGATCAACCGCGTGCGAGCCGAGAGAGCGAAGCGAGGCGAGCACTACCTTCAAAGGCCAGGCGGTTACCTAAACGGCTAATTTACCCAGTTGGCTGCGACAAATACACTCAAGTGAATATAGTTGTGACGTTGCGCGAGCACTGTGGGCGCGTTCATAACCGTTCCGAATTGTTGACAGCTCTCAGCTCATATTCCTGATATATCCAAATCGGAACGCAAGTTATTGATGTGAGCGCTGTGAGCGATTATGGCATAATTCGGAATGTAACCCAAATGGTGACATGAGGCGAGTGTGAGTGAGAGAACATGCGCGAAAGTTAGGAGAGCTTGTTTTCAGACTGGCCATGATGCATCGGCCCTATTGTACTTCTTTTACCTCCAATTTATTGTAACATGTAATCTCAGTATTAAAGTCGTAATTCCTAAAACTGTTTTTAATGCCACTCTTCAATAACCCATACCAATTAAAACACTACGGTGTAATTGACACCAAAGTAAGTAAATAAATTATATTTTTATTGCCCCGTAAAGCCGTTGGTCCCGGCTGTCATTCGTAGATCTTTGACAGTCCTTACGGGTAGTCAAAAGCCCAAAAGTCTGAGAAACAGTTTTACCAAGGGGTATCGTGTTACCCAGTAATTGGGTTGTGCAGGACAGATAGACAGTCGCTCCGTGCAAAACACTGGTATTCAGCAGCATCCGGTTATATTGGAATCCGCCTCCAATATAGTTGGGAAAAGGCTAGGCAGATTGGTTGAAGTATTCCAGTAATGCCCAGTATCAAAATATTGAAGTATTCCAGTAATGCCCAGTATCAAAATTAATTACTAAATAAACGAGCTGTTGGATTTTCAATGCTCGGCTCGTTGAAAACGTCGTTACATAGAACGACTGCCTATCTGACCTCCACAACCAAGTTGTTGGGTACTACCGTACGATAGCCCTTGGTAAGACTGGTTGTCAGACATTTTGGGCGTCTGACCACCCGTAACAACTCTCAAAGATCTTCGAATGACAGCCGGGACTAACGGCTTAACGTGCATTCCTTATTCCCACGTCTAAAACGTTGAATTTCCTTTACCATCAGATGAAGTGCCATCAAAGCGCAAGTACCAACAGGCGCCAGACCAGTTCGCGGTGGACGACCATGGTAGACGTCGGTTCCATGGAGCCTTCACTGGCGGCTTCTCAGCGGGGTTCGGGAACACCGTGGGCTCTCAAGAGGGATGGACCCCTAGTACCTTTAAAAGCTCACGAGCGGAAAAGGCGTCGTTTTCGGTAAGTTTAAATTAAAAAACCGTAATAATTAAAGAAACAGTTATTACGTACTATTTTTAGCAATGGAGATGGAAAAGGAATCCGACTCCTTCGATAGCATTTTTTCAAAATAATTCTGTGTGTAGACTAGTATGTAGTATTACTGACATTAACTACGTGTTTTGGCCTCCTTATCTTTTTGGGTCGACTTTTTATTATGACTAGCTGCGCCGGCGGTTTCACCCGCATAAGTTTCGATCCCATGGGAATATCGGGATAAAAACTGTCCTATGTCCTTCCGCGGAATGCTATCTATCTCTCTGCCAAATTTTATCGAAATCCGTTCAGTGGTTTAGGCGTGAAAAGGTAACATACAGACAGACAGAGTTACTTTCGAATTTATAATATTAGTATAGATGCTATTTATTATGATGCTAGATCCAGCCCGCGACTTCGGTCGCACGAAATTTCTTGATCCCCCGACCAACCCTGTCGCATCGCATCGCTTGCCCGCGCTATTGCTTCGTTTTCGCTTTTCTTTTCGACTTTATTTCTTTTCGCTCGGCTCCCGGTCTTAGCGTGATGTCTATACAAAAAGATTTTTTCAAATCCAACTGGTTAGTTCTACAGATTAGCGCATTCAAACAAAGAGACTTTTTATTATTAATATAGATTTCGGAGTCTCCCTCTGTCTGAGGACAGCAAATAAGAATTTAAAAACCTGCGCGTTTTGAATTTCTGGTTCTACTTTCAACCTTTATCCAAAGTTTCTCAAACACTCGATTGAGTTCATCAACGGGTTTTTACTCGTCTGCGCGACAGAAAATACGGGGTCCGAGAGGCGATTGCCAAATATATCACAAAACGTCAAATCTTACATTAAACTAAAAGAACTGCCACAAACTGCATCAGATTGCTTGAAAAGTGAGTTTGTTTTAAACATTTTAATTGCAGTCAGGTTTTTATTTTTATTTATTTTTTTTTCTTTAATCCCCATATTATTAACCTTTTAACCGCTTATGTCGGATTAATCCGACAAATATTTTCGTGTCCATTCCGCCAGAGTCGTATATATACGACCAAATAACACAGCTCGTTTAATCTGTATTATTATTACATCATCACAGCTCGTTTCATCGGTATTTATTTTTCGTATTTTTTTTTTTGTCGGGCGTTGGGGGCACGACAACTGATATAAAGTCCGGCGGTTAAAAGGTTAATGTCACCTATAGTCCAAAATCTACATCATCCATTGCAAGTAAACCATAACTATTAATCAACAGCTACTGCTGGTCGCATGAGGTCCTGGATTCGATTCTCAGGTCGGGCAAAGTGCTATTGGGTTTTTCCAACATGAATTTCTCAGTCACAGCCTGGAGTCTGCATTTGTGCCCGGTTGATGGCAATAGGCTCAACCCCTATTACATGGGACTTCCACATAACTGAAGAAATTTGGGTGTTATTCTAAGTACACTTCTGCCTAACTCTTCTGGGATTACTGGCGTGATGTTATATAAATTATGAACTTATTATCTTACCGTTTATACTATCCACAGAACCAGCGTCCCGAAGACTTTATGGATGAGGAGGACCGCGGAGAGTTCGGCATAGCGCCGCGACAAGTACAGACACACCACGAGTTCTCTGGACAAAAGAGGCCGCATCGGACGCAGTACCACGACGGTCCTATACCTGGTAAGCCTTCTACAGGGTGAAATTGAACACATGCGACAAACCGAAATGGGAGATTATACTCATCATTATGAACAACTTTTACTATGGGACCAAACCTGAAATCGCGAAAAAAAAATCAGCTGTTCCCTACATTTTGGCGAGTTATGCGAACATAAATGTAGGGAACAGCTGATTTTTTTTTTCGCGATTTCAGGTTTGGTCCCATAGTAAAAGTTGTTCATAATGACGAGTACAATCTCCCATTTCGATTTGTCGCATGTGTTCAATTTCACCCTGTGTACTTTATTGCTGGTCTCATCATCTTAAAAAAAAAAGTGTGGGGGACCCCGGTAGAAACAAAGTTCAAAATAAAAATACAAGGTGGTGGCTGCGAGAAAATATGTGCAGCAGCCATCTTGGGTTTTTATTTTGACCTCACTATCGGTTAAGCACCCTCCAAAACCATGAGAACTATATATATATATATATCTCTCTCTCTTTCCTAACTCTCTATTATATGTAATAAAAAGTCGCATTACTCTTTTTCGTAACGTGAATATTTCTCCAAGTTTACTCCTACCGCAAGCTCCGCTAAGGAACTTCGTTCCAAAAAAACAAATGACACTATAATCGGAATATATTTTATATTTTTCCAATATTGGTAATTCGGTCAAAGAATCGCTGAAATCTAGTGGTATAGGTTACTTTAAGGCAAGCGGAGAGCAGTGGTGGCCCAGTGGTAAAGTCCCCGACTTACGAGTTGTAGGTCGTGGGTTCGAACCCAGACAGGCGCTTTACTTTGTGTAAATAATTTCACTACCGCTGCTCTCAAAACAGTGAAGGAACACATCGTGAGGAAACAGGCATGTCCTAGAACCAAAAATTCGAAGACATGACATCTAACAAACCCGCTCTGGGCCGGCGTGATTGATTGCAGCCCACTCCTTCTCAAGGGGTCCTCCCTTTGAGAAGGAGTGGGCTGCAATCAATCACGCCAGTGGCCTGTGTCCCAGCAGTGGGAACATTATAGGCTGATTATACCAGGCAAGCGGGCTAGCAATTGTCGACTACATCATCGCTTAGCATCAGGTTAGGCGTTAGGCGGGCCTCCCATCATCTCCCATCATAAAAACATTTAAAATAAATGACAATTTCAATGTTGATTTTTTAATTGTTTGAATTTTGTCAAAGAATGATTGAAATCAAGTCAAATAACGGAACTGTTTTAGGACGCACCTCCTCTAAACAGAAGTCAATCAACGATTGATGGTTTTACCTTACAATTTTCATAAACTGATTTCTTTACGTCTTTTTTTTTGAGTTGCTATTCAGAAAGCCGTTCAAAATCATACAAATAAATGTCATATCCATTTCACAGGCCAACCAGTACTACAGCAGCTAGTCCGCGTGGTCCACGAGACCGCTGCAGTGCGCATGCTCCGCGCTATGGGCTGGAAAGAAGGGCAGGGCACGGGGGAAAGACTGAGCGGGAGGGGAAAGAAGAAAGCGAAGGAACAACATAAAGTTTACGGGTGCTATATGCCTCCGGAGTTGAGACAGGTAAAAAAGACAGCCTATTCATTCGTTTCTTAGGGTAATTACATGCAGAAGATGACACACTGCTGCAATGCGAAAAAAAAAACGAATGAATTTGATACAATTACGTATACTGGTGCCGATTCCCTTGTTCACAAACTAAACTTTTAAGTTCAGTGCATATTTTTCTTTCTATTTAATTTAGAAAAGGATAGCAGATAAATTTTATTTTAGTCCTGTCAAATTAATCAGCGCCTGACACTACTCCATACAAGTTTAGACGTGATTAAAAACTTGCCTACTAAAATTAAGTCAGGCGCTGATTAATTTGACAGGACTAAACTAAAATTTATCTTCTGTCCTTTTCTTAATGAAATGTAAAGAAAAAGATGCACTGAACTTAAAGGACACGGCCGGAATTCTTAGAGAGCTGTGCCCTAACAAAAAATATTCATGTACACTGACTTAAAGTACGTCATATTAAAGCTTACAGGTATGTCTTTACAATAGTTTAAGTTTTATGATCAGAGAAGAAGCGAGAGATACTACAAATAAGATACAAAAAAAAGCGCCTAGACATTTTGAATAGCAATGATCAATCTTTCCGAGTTTTATAGACAAGACAATACGAGAAATACAATATTATCAATGGATATAAATGCCGTTTCTTCACTAGCCGACATGACATTTATTCACATCGATATCAGTGAATATCTAATTCTATGAAAATGTATGAAATAATCTAAACGCGACGTGTCAGCTAATGACGAAAGAGCCAAAAATCAAAATACCAAGTAAAACTTATTAGAAATCATATTATTGATGTATTGGTAATAGTCTCTGGCTAGACCATTCAATCGTTGTAGGCAGGCCGCGATAGCGAAGAGCTCGTCGTCTTACAGATATTTCTGGATATTATGACTTCCTCATAGCAACTTGGCAAAAAATATACAATTGGATTGGCAATAAAACACTAAAATAGCACTTGAATTTTTATTTAAGTACCTATCTAATTAAGTAGCTAGAATAGACACTTGCTTATAAAATGTATAGCTACTTGTTTTACAGACATTTTTAGAAAATCATCATTGCAATTACTCAGACAAGACACATTCAAAGTCAAAGTCAAATCATTTATTTCAAAAATTACAATAAAACGAAATTGATTCTAGTCGCCCTTTTCAAAAGCTAGTTTTCGTATGGAGAAGAATGGGCATTCAATGTTTTTACCTACTCTTGCGTTTGAAGTCATTCATCTTCAAAGATCAACAAAATGTTATCAAGGAATGAGGCTGGTGCCGTTATATTTGCTTGATGCCTGGCCCAGCCCAAATACCATAACAACGTCATGACCATTTTTTTTATGGATGGGAAATCTTCAAATGACCCCTCCCGCTGTGTGTGGAGCGGAAGGGAGTGTCAGACTCTTACTGACTAAAACCCATCCGTGTTTCTTCCTTAGCCCTTCATGTTCCGGGGTAGTGGTAACCCTTTCGGACAATCCCGCACCCCCGGCAGGCTTCGGCCCTGGCAGGCCTCTTCCTTTCTGCTGACATCTCTTTGAGGCGCGCGTGGAACACGTACGCGCCGTCCGGCATGGGCCTGGTCCTTATCGGACGGTAAGCTGCCCATTACTCTCCGTCCGCAGGCCCGCGCCTACGGTGGCCGGGAGTCCTCACGCGGCTCCCGACGCCCGGAGCGTCTCCCGTGGCGGCTGGGACGTGAGGCTCTCTCCCTCAGCCATCCCGCCACCTCCATTGCTAGCATGACTGCTTCTAGATGGCTCCCTGTCATGTCATGTATTTTGTAACTGGAGTGTTAGAGTGGTTGCCTTCGCATTCGATTAGTGGCCACAATACAATTCAGGCACCTTGACATCGTGAGCGTCAGAATCCAAATAATCCAAATCGTAAACAAAAAAGTCCAGTAAGCACAGCAGAATATTAACGTTAGAACCGTAAACGAAAGTCCGATAAACGATAGCGTGGGGTCAAGTTAAAATATCCAACAGAGTAACATAAACAGAATACAGTAATACGTGCTAAGGTCAACGCAAAACTACACAGAGCACAGGCACGGTAATGTCACAGTAGGTAATATCATCTATTATCATGGTAATGTTATCATATCAGTATTCTGTCTTCATACAAACGGTCGAAACGCGAGTCATACCTACGCACCTCGAGTTCGGTATACCCTCTGTAAACAAACAGACGCGAATGCGCCACAGTGATGAACGGACGGTGTGATGATTTTGTAAGCAGTAAGGCTATCTACTTACTTATGTACTTAGCTACTTACATATATTATTGAATTAGACGAAATATCATTATGAAATGATTATGATAGTAATAAATGGTAGGTACCTACCTTCTGATTTACATTATAATTTACTTTTTAAATAAGAATTGCCATCCAACGTGGAAATGCTGCCAGTCTTTTGGGCACTTATCCCATTGACAGCGATGCGGACGAATTTTTTGATGCCCAATGAGCTCGTCTTTTTTTATTTTTATTTGTATATAGTATATATATATTTTAGTTTGTGTGTACATATGTAAGTAATTATAATCATTTAATAGTAAGATTGTGTAGTAGGTAGTTAGAGGTTTTGATTCGAATTTACAATTACAAAACTAGAAAGAAACTCAAGTAGGTTGATGAAATTAAAATACTGTGGGCGGGCAGCTCTATCGCGTGTTTACGTACCGCGCGGGTGTAGGTAATTATTTCAAGAACAAGACCGAGTCACAATACTGTTAGATAACATTACCGTGGTACAGGGCACTGAGTGACAGGTGACAGACGTGAAAAAAATAACTAGGACGTTCGGATACACACTCTTGAATATAATTGTCGATGCATAATGCGTAACGTGATCAACATCATGACACGCGGGCCACGGCAGCTCGAAAAATAATGTGTGCGATAATCGTGAAAACGTTGACTTCTACAGGTATTTACTTTAGCAATACGATTCTGGCAGTCGCGGGTGTTTTTTATTTTAATGCAACCTTCAAGCGCGCTACAGATACGGTGTTTGTCTTATGCATGTATCCAAACGCACATGCAATTTGTATTGAATTGCTAAAAACCAAAAAATCAATTAACCCACATATTGTTTTGCCATTTTTTGTCGCCTGCTCTAGAGAAATGTAATTGTTGCGATTAATTTTAGTTTATTTAAGAAGTAATTTTCATATATTAATAATTACTGTACATTTATGTATTCTGAATTGATTTGAGGGCAGAATCCGGCCATGTCATTTAGTTTAGTTTGTGAACAACAAAATCGGCACCACTGTCAATTTAATGGATTCATAGCATAATCAGCCACCCCGATGTTCCCACTGCTGGGACACCGGCCTCCTGTCTGTGAGAGGGAGAGAGCCGTAATCCACCACGTGGGCAGAGTGCGGGTTGGTAGATGTCACGTGACTTCGTTTTTTTTTGTTCTAGGACATGTGGGTTTCCTCACGATGTTATCCTTCACCGTTTTGAGAGAAGAGGTGATGAAATAATTTACACAAAGTAATGGGCCTGTTTGGGTTCGAACTTTCGAAGTACAATTTGTAAGTCGCGGCCGCTACCGCTGGACTACCACTCCTCAGTTGATTTTAATTATTGACTTTTTGTTGCAAGGCTTAAAACTGCCACAAATTTGTCCTGCCTTAACATATTAATTAAAATCCTTCAATAAAACCATTACAGAGCCAAGAAGAACAGAATCAAGATGACGAAGACGACGCTGACAGTTCAGACTCAGAATTCGACTTCGACACTCTCTTCGCGCCAGACGATTATGAGCCTTATATCCTACACCGCAAGAACGATCGCTTCGGGCTCGGCTACTCGGGTCTGAGCCGGCATTCTGTGTTGGGCAACTTGACTGGAGAGTATGGGAGTGAAGCTAGCTCTTCGAGAAGTCACCTACTTATGAAGGATAAAGGGAAGCGGGTAAATACACATTGTAATAAACTAAGCATAAGGATTCATCATCATCACCATGGGATGGGATGGTGGATTTGGGATGCATGAAGAAGCCTCCTCGTGTAGCGCAGTTTGTTCCGCCAGTTACTCAACTGAACCGAGCGCTCGGCGCATCCTGGACAACCACACTAACACCTTATTTCACTGGCCAATATTCTTCCCTTGCGGTGGTAGGGCTAACGCCCGCCTGGTTTGCGACCACCCCCTCCCACCGGAGTCAAGCAGCCTGCTGTGTTTCCTCGATGCGTAGGAGTTCCAGTGCCTTAGGCATCTTCTGGGCACTCTCGTTCCATCATAGACCTCATCCATCACTTTCAGGCGTGATAGAGGTCAAGAGCGTGCCTATTCAGAAATAAAAAAAAAAAAACATTTCAACTGAAATGTCTACTGCTGGGTCATAGGCCTCCCCCAAGCATCGCCACTTCGACCAGTTCTGTGCTTCTCGCATCCAGCTGTCACCGGTCCACCTTGTGGAAGGCGTTCCAACGCTACGTCTTCCAGTACGCGGTTACCACTCCAGAAACTTTCGGCCCCGTCGGCCATCTGTTCTGCGAGCAATGAGCCCTGTCCACTGCCACTTAAGTACTAAGTTCTGGTGTGGCGATCGCGTACTGGAAGATGTACCTTAGGCGTTTGTAATTACTCTGACACACATATGCTTCAAACTGGAACCCACCAATGCATTTTGTAGGTATGATAAAACTTTGACTTATGTGTGCGTTCACGTAGCAATACGTATGGAGAAAAATGTTAATAAATATCTATGCAGCGATTGTCGTATAAATTATTTTTTGTTTTTGTGATTTTTAACTTTTAAAGTCTAGTTTCAGTAATAACTGAAATAAAAAAATCTTTGTCATTACTATCCGTTTTACTCAGAGATCTATGGTTTTTTTTCTGTAAATAAAAAAAACGAACTATAAAATAATTCTCTTCCTTCTCTTTGTAAGAAAAAGCCCTTTTCCCCGTAGACAATTACGTCCCATTACAATAAATGCTCAACAAATTCCCCAGGTATCAATCCGCGGCCAAGCGTTCGGCGTAGGCGCCTTTGAGAAGGACGATGAAGACATCTACGCGAATGAAGACATGTCTCACTACGACTTCTCTATCGGAGGCCCCGCGCCCGTCAGCGATAAGAAGAAGCCTGTTCAGAAGAGTGGCCATGTAAGTACCTGTCCAATACTTTTTTTTTTTTCAGGCTCCATATGAAATTCTTTCGCCATTTATGTTACAAGGGCCGTGTAAATGGAGGCGGGACTTTTGCTACTAACTGGATACAGTTTAGACTCCAAGCTGTCACTGAAAGTCTCCTAATGCATGAGCCATAAAGCACTTTGTCAGGCTCCTCGAATCTGGACTCTATGCTCAGCAACAGCTAGAGTTTGTTTGAATTTGAACGCGCTAATCTCAGGAGTTACCGGTCAGATAAAAAAAAAATTGATTGTCTCTAAAGTCGGTTTACGGACGATAATTTTACATGATAACGTCATAAGAAAACATCAGATTGATGGGTCACAAGCCGAACGCTTAGGCCGATGGTGCCTCTCTATCGCTTGTTCCGCGCTCTCGCTTGCACGCTCGGCTCAGGCGGAACGTGACAATGAGTCATGTTTTTCGTGCGTGAAGCCGGCGTTCATCGATTTATAAGACGTTATCACGTCAAAAATCTTTTTGCATTTGGCAGTTCAATTCTCAAGGAAGGCTATAGGCTATTTAACATCACGCTATGACTCTTAGGAGCCGAGTAATAGGAAAAAAAGTCAGAATGTACGCCAAGCGAAAATGAAGTTATAGCGCGGATATAAGTGATGCGATGCGACGGGTTGGGTCGAGGGGGCAAGAAATTTCACGCGGACAAAGTCGCGGGTAGAAGCTAGTAATATTATAAATGCAAAAGCGAGTTTGTTTGCTACGCTTTCACGTCTTAACTCCTCAACCGATCATCTTGAAATTTTGCATACGCGTTGTCAGAGGACAGAAAAGGACATAAGATACCCTATACCCACGCGGGAATAACTTTCCAAAATCTACATTAACGCAAGCGAAGACGAAAGTTAGTTTACAATAAATATTAAACACCCCAACAGTAATAAATACCGCCTTTTATTATTTAAATCAATCTCTTACCTACAACATTCCTATTTTCAGGTAATAAAAGGGTTCGTGAAAGCCAGCAAGCCATTACCTTCAGTACCTACATACGCTGCGCCCGCACTACCGCGCGACTACGTACCCGCAGTGGCCGGTGCAAGACGTTCCCGGTTCGAACCTACCACGCAACAACCTAGAGACCAAGGTATTGCATTATCAGCCTATAATGTTCCCACTGCTGGGACTCAGGCCTTCTCCCTGTGAGAGGGAGTGGGCCGTAAGGCCGTAATCCACACAAGAACCTAGAGACCAACGTATGGATGGATGACGCTGAATAAAAACAAAGAACTAAAAAAGGTTTTCTTTTTATTCTGCATAAAACAAAACGCAGATTTAAAAAAAATACATACAGGGTGAAATTGAACACATGCGACAAATCGAAATGGGAGATTGTACTCGTCATTATGAACAACTTTTACTATGGAACCAAACCTGAAATCACGAAAAAAAAATCAGCTGTTCCCTACATTTATGTTCGCATAACTCGCCAAAATGTAGGGAACAGCTGATTTTTTTTTCGCGATTTCAGGTTTGGTCCCATAGTAAAAGTTGTTCATAATGATGAGTATAATCTCCCATTTCGATTTGTCGCATGTGTTCAATTTCACCCTATAGTAAAAGCATACAAAGTAGCCAAAAGCCTCGTATTCAAGAAATAAAAGGTTGACTATTTTGTCCATTGCTTGCTTTGCTTGATGTCAGTTGATGAAACATTTCCTGGGAATTGAAAAAGATTGCTCCACTATATTTTCCAATACGTCCTATTATTCACTAACATTCACTCTTATCTTTCACAGGACTAGGGCGCCACGAATTATCAGCGAAAGCCCGCGGCGAGTTGTTGGGTGAAACTCCATTACCCACACCCACACAACCCCTTACGCCTACACCCACACTTACATCCATACCCCCAGAAGATCCCATAGCCAACCTCTTTGGAAAAACCGTCAATTTCGTCACACTAACAGAAAAAACCGAACTAGATTACATCTCTATAAAAGATTCTGGAAAAGACCTAACAAGGGTATTCAAACCTTTCGTTGGTAACCCTGAAAAACAAAAGAGGTATGAAAGGTTTGTGGAAAACAAGGGGGTGGTAGAAAGAGACGGTGATGTGGACAAGTTGCAGGAGTGGGAAAGAGAGAGGGAGATGATGGAATTTGAGCAGGCTGCGAAGTTGTATCGGCCTTTGAGTGGGGTTATGGGTGATAGGTAAGTTAACGGTTCGGATGTCGATTTTACATATTACTTTTATAACTATAATCTCAAAAAAATGTTCGCATGGAACAACATCACACAATCACACTAATATTATAAAGGCGAAAGTTTGTGAGTGTGTGTGTGTGTGTATATGTTTGTTACTTCTTCACGCTCAAACGGCTGGACCAATTTAGATAAAATTTTGTATGGAGGTAGCTGACACCCTGGATACAGGGTGGTTGGTGGCAGGGGTAAGTTTGCCGTATGTCATTACTTCCCAGAATTTGATCCTTATTAGGAACACTATCGTATGGTGTAATAATACAGGATGTGTTTTTTTTTTTCAAAATCAACAGGTTCGATTCCTGGCTAGAAATATTGATTTTTAAAAAATCCAATGATGCAGTTTTAGTTTTCATCAAAATCGAGCCCGCGACTGCTTTGAGTACTTTTCGCTATTCCTCATAGTTTAGAATTTGGCCATCCACGCCCACTTGGAAAATTCACCCTGTATAGGCTACTTTTTATCCCGATATTTCCATGGGATCGACATTTACGCGGGTGAAAACGCGGGGCGCAGCTAGTTATACATAATTGCAGATTTAACAACTTGATACAGAAAATGATGATGCTAGCTGATAATAAACTATGATTCGCCTTATGGTGAATTTGTGCATTTTTGCAGACCTGAAAATCAAGAAATAAACTATTTATTTAATCCAAATTCATAGCGACATTATTAAACAAGGCATTTAACATCTGAGAGGGGCAATTCTCGGAATTTTTAGATCGTTCAAAGTATCAATCTGTCAAAAATACTACTAATTTCCGAACATTTTTGACAAGTTTTTGTCATTGGTTATCGCTGAGATGAGATTGCGACTACATTAGAAACATTTTTAATTACGAAATTTGGACTTCTTGACTCCTTGAAAATGCTAATAGCTATTCAGAAAATAAAATATCAAGTACTAGTTTGAATACCATCCTGAATATTATTGCTAAATGCTATTCGCATTATTCACTAAAGCAAAACTAAAGAACACCCTAATGTCCTTTATCTACACTCATGCTATAAATCCTCTATAAAAGTTTCAGAAACAGCTTATCGCCAACATTAAAACAACCAGTGTCATAGTAACCATAATTTAATATCATCCAAAAGAGTGTTATAATGTTGTACTAAATTTCATTATGCAACTCGTTTTCAAACAAAAAAAGAACATTGTCATGCACGCGCGTTTCTACCACAGAGAACTTATAAGTTATTCGAATTCACGTCGTATCCCGCCGGCCGCCATTTTTTTATTCCATATTAGTATTGCAAAAAACTGTTTCAGAACCTTTTATAGAGGATTCATATCATGGGTGTAGAGAAAGTCTTGTATGCAACTGTACATAATTAGGTATTAAAACACTAATGTGATACTATTATCTAATACCCCTTATTATAAAACAGTTGCATAAATAACTATAATAATGTTCCCAGATTCACCCACGCATCCGAGCCAGACGAAGGCACAAACCCTCTTACAGCTGTAGCCAGAAGTTCCACAAACCATGGCCTAGCAACTAAGGAACAGATGCAGGCGGCTCAGCAGGGAATGTACGGCGTCATGACACGCCAGCAGACGACGTGGCGGCCTGAAGCGATGCTGTGCAGGAGGTTCAACGTGCCCGAGATAGGGGGCGCTAGGTAAGCGGGTTTTACACGACAATTACTATATAATCAGGAATTAAAAATAACCTATGTTGTTCTTAGGGTTTATTACCTGTCTCTATACAAAACATCATGACGAACCGACGCTATCTTACTCTATGATGTGACAAACATGTTTCGAAAAAAAAAAAACTTTTCCATCTGCGTAAAAAAAATACAAATATCTAAGATGAAAAGTATCCTAGGTCCTTAAGCAGGTCCCAGGCTAACTGTCTGTAAAATTTCATAACTGTCGGTTCAGTGGTTTAGACGTCAAGCCACGAGTTACTTTCGTATTTATAATAAAGAAGTATTGAATTTATTTCAATTCTAAACTACACCACTTGTCCACAGAACCGAGCAGAAAAAGGAAGACCGGCCAAAAGTTTCCTACTCAATATTCTCATACTTAGAGTCTTCAGTACACGATAAAGATAGCTTCGCCAAAGAACAGAGCAAATTCAGTGGCTCCAAGTCTTTAACAACCAGTATTTTACCTAAAACCGATCAGACCGCTCAGAAAACTGATCAGGTAAATAAAGTTGGTCAGAACATCGAACAGAATGATAAAGAACTAATTAAAGTGAATGAAACAGCATCAGGATTCAGTAAAAGAATGACAGTAGCAGAGCTTTTCCTAAAAGAATCAGAGAAAACTAAAAATCAAGGCGCGGAAGTAACTGACACAATAAATAAATTCGATAAAATGGACCTCTACAAATCCATTTTTCTCAGCGACAGTGAAGAAGAGGAAGACAATGATAAAAGCAACAAAAATAATGAAGAAAAAGATTTTATAGATACGCCTAAAAATGTCGAAAGAAATACTTCTCCGCCGCGAGGAATATTTGCGAACATAGATTTCGATGAACTTAACTCTTGGAGAAGAACAAACGAACAAACAAAGAAGTCTGATGACTCTAGCAAGAAGGTTATCAACCTTCTTGCTAGAGTACAACCTCTAACAACACAATCTGAAGAATCTAGCAAAAAGGTTGAAAGTGATGAAAAAATAAACGAAGATGAAGCAATGTATGGACCGAAAATACCAGAAAATCTACAAAAAAGGTTACAGTCTGATGCTAGTAATAATGTGAACGAAACTATAGATGTAGGATCTTCGTCGAGCGAAGACTCGTGGGTCGATATGAATGAAGTAAAGAGTAAAAAGCATAAAAAGAAAAAATCAAAAAAATATAAGTCTAAGCATAAGAAAAAATCGAAAAGTAAAAAGAAAGATAGATAAGTTTAAAATGGTGATAAGTGAATTTTCAAAATACCAATATACAGGGTGGCAGTCCCCATCGACGCGTACACTGTAACCATGAATTTCAGCACACGATTTTACACCTCATGCTTTTAAATTATTAATAACCGACGAAAAATTTCGACGCTAGGGGGTCATGTACTGAATTTATGGTTACCGTATGCGCTTTGTTTATTTTTTAAATTTATTATTCACAAACATAAGGTCCGGCGTTTCCAAATTTGCCAAAGATGTAAACAACAATGGCCGCTCGACATTGAATAAAATCGAAATACAAAAACATTTATTTTATGTAATGTTTGTTTTCGTCTAGTTAGCTAAATAAATGTTCTTGTATATCGATTTTATTTAATTTCGAGCGGCCATTGTTGTTTACATCTTTGGCTAATTTAGAAACGCCGTACTATAATTATTTTGTTGTTGTTACAATTTTGCTCGCCAAACTTCCCTTCCTCTCGTTTGATGGCGAGAAGCTGAGATGTCTGCCTCCTTGTATTTCAGGTCGACTCAGCAGGTCTTTTTCTATACTAAGTATATTTATCAGTCGTCATCGCAGTAGTTGCCCCCTTTCTAGCCATACATCTTTCACAGTTCATAAAATCAACCTTTCCTCAGTTTTTGTAAGTATATTTTTATAGCCATCATACTCCAAAACTTTCCTAATTACATGTCGCCTTATCCTTTCAATTTTTATGATGGCGCAGGCGACAAAGTATTTCTTATTCAGTGAAAAAATTAATCTGCATAGACTTTTCTAACTATGTTTGGGTCGGCTTCCAGTCTAACCGGATGCAGCTGAATACCATTATTTTACATGGAGCCATTGCCTATCTGACTGCGACGAACCAGTTCAGACTCGTGCGGCTGTTATTTTTTAGCCACGACCGCTTCTTTTTCCCTCTTTCTTATTTATGCTACAAGTTGAGTGCTACGCTGACAAAATGGTTTAAATTTTTTTTCGAGTGCGATGATAACATAAATACTTAAACCAAACGATATTCTAAAATCAATTTATACTTATTTATGTGCAAATGAAATATTATTTTCAATGTGATAAATCATTTTACCTTATTACATGTTTTATCTGTTAAAAGAAACCTTCTAAAGGCGATAAGTACCTATATATAGTGACCTTTTTATTAGTGATGTTCTTTAAAAAGTTCAGGTGCGTAGTACTCGCAATCGGCGTGCGTGTATGACTATAGTCCGCCGGAACTAGTTGGCCGCTGAGGTGAGGACAGGGGTGTGGCAGCGGTTCGCAACGCACGTACTGAGTAATGCGCCCCCGCCCCTCCGTCCCACAGCTCACATACCTAAGGGGCGGCCAACTAGTTCCGCGCGGACTATAGATCTATGAACATAAACGAAGCGACGAAAGGAGTATCTAAGGACCGTAGCAGGTGGCGTTCTGTAGTTACTGCCTATTTTTTTGGACAGAAGGCATAAGTTTATGTATGTATGATTTGTATGAAACCTTTGATCACCGTTTTCCTGTTAAGGGGTCATTGTACTCATCATTATGGTCCCATAGTAAAAGTTGTTCATAATGATGAGTACAATGACCCCTTAAGAGGAAAATGGTGATTAAAATTCCACCCTGTATAGCTCATAAAATTAACATCTCATATTCCACCCTCGTGAAATAGGTACCAATATGAATAAAACATTATTATTTACATCGAAATCTGTTTTATTTCCATCCGACAGAAAGAAAAACACGAAATAATCTGCCGAGTGCTGGTCTAATTATTCTGTAAAAACCTCGCCGTGAAAACGAAGCTGTTGGGGGCCCGGACCGGTAAAACAAAATGAGGCCCGCGGTCTTCTCAGTTTATATGGGCACTTGTATTTCTAGTAACATTTTGCAAAAAATGAATAATGCCTAAAAAAGAAATTATAACGTGTGTAATAATTATACTCTTACCTACCTTATCATGGGCCTCGCAAGCAGCAGGATAATTTTCATCCTCCTCATTACACTATTCAAGAAAAGCAAGCAAGGATGCGACAGCGAGCGACAAGAGCTCAAAAATCGAAATAATACTCGGTCATGTTTCTTTTGAACAATCGTATTCGTACGGAAATAGGAGTTGCATTGTCGACTTATTTATGCAAAATTTCTTAAAAATAAGAGAGCGGCCGAAGCGAGCTCGAAAATTTTTGGCACCAGATATTTATGTTTTGCATAGGCACAGACGCCAGCACATCAAGCTACGACAATCTGTATTTTTTTTAAAACTAGATTTTCAACTTTATCGCTAAAGCGTAAGGTTCAAAGTTGATTGGGAAAATTTGACAATTTCGGGTAGCTTGATGTGCTGGCGTCCGTCTGTACGTACAGGGCCTCATAACTCGAACTACTGAGTGCTTACTGAACATATTTTTACATTGTTTGGGATTGATTAAAACGTACTTCTTTAAGAGTTGGGGGCCCCCACTGGACCGGGGATCCGAGGTGGGCCACCCCTGCCCCCCCCCCCCCCTGCTTAGTCCACCAATGAACGAAGGGTGCTGTCTCATTAGGATAGCAGTAGCTGCGCAACCATGGTTGCGCCACCGATCGGACGCCTGCACCCTAATTGCGTAGGTAACACTGTCATGGATCATTTTGAAGGATATTGCTTTATATGTTCGAAAAGTCTGCTCAACTATGTAAATAACGCAATGAATATGTCGTTGAACTGTCAAAATGAAAGCCATTCTTACTGTTATTAGTGTGTTACGCAATTACCCTGCTGGTGAGATACCCACCATAAAGCTGTGTATATTTTGCTGGCAGCGCGTCTTAGGTGAATTGTGCTGTCATATAAGCTAGGGATTGACACTTTTGACAGTTCACTTCAAGGTTACTTCACGCAAGTTTTTCACGTTGAGATATTTACAGAATACCCAATGCTGCTGTTTACCATCCCGTGCAATCATTAAAGAATGCTTACGATTGTAACAATACGTTGTGTTGCCAAATTATTTCTAGAGGTATTTCGCACCTTTGAGCGGATGATAGCGCATAATAGGATGATGAAATCATCGGCTCCTGGCTAATATAGCTCTCTTAATTAGTCGGTAAGTATTCTAAAAAAGAATCTATACCTACGAGTCATTCCCGCTCGTCCACACTGCGGACGACTGGGAATGTAAGATCATTTAGACAACAGAGGCTCTAGCACGCGGAGTAAACAAGTAGGTAGGTATTTACATCGAGTAGGATATTTACTATTTTAAAATCGTTCGCACATCATAACATTTACTTAGTCTTAAGAATTTATTTATTTATATCTATGGGTGATGACTAATTGTGTGTGTTGCAAAAATTTTATCCAAAACAGCTATACTTAGGATAGTTATTATTTTCGATACTAAAATCTTTCTTATTCACTTCACAGTAACAGCTAGGGCCTCAGGGCTCAGGGGCCTTATCGACGCCTTAGAGTGAAAACCTCGTAAGTGTAAAAGGAGTCATTTTTCAGGAGGAAGATACAACTGCGAGCTGTACAATTTTTGTACGGCGTCTTTTATGTTTTTTTTTTTGTTAATTTATAGGTAAATTTAACCCGCTTTCATATCCAGAACAGCCATATTCTCGAAGATTGACCGAAAAGCATTAAATGCTATTTACAAGGTATTCATACAAAAAACTATGCAAATGCATTCCCGAGGTTTTCACTCTAAGGCGACGTTATTCTCTATGACACACAATGAACGAAATTAACGCGAGATTGGCGGGATTGGCTACGTCATGACTCATGCTCTCTGGTGGAACCACCTTTGCTGTAACAAGTATTTAAGTTACATGAACAATTGATAACAATTCTATGGAATGTCTATAAAATTCTAGTCCTATTAAAAAAAAAAACAGGTATTGACGTGGTTGCGAAGTAAGGAATCATTGAGTGGTCATAGTTAATTAGGGCCCGTTGGTACGGTCAGCATCAAAAGTTGATTAACACTTCAGTTTTTTTAATCTTAGTTATTGAGCAAAATATTTGTTCAAAATTGCAGCAGAAGAAATTTTTTTAGAATGTATACTCTTGTCTATTATGTGAAAAGCTAAAAATCAGTTTATTGAAAAAAGTTGTTGTCAATTTAATAACATGTAAAAATGATAGTGTTAATCGACTTTTGATGCTGACTGTACCTGAAAATTCAATTTCTCTGCTTGGCACTGGCAGGCCACGTTCACAACACGCGTAGCGCGTAGGTCGCGTAGGTAGGTCTACTCGCCTCGCCTGTGATCACTCCACTACTATAATTTTTTTGGCTAACTGACAGAATCCCACACAAAGTTCCTACCTTTAAAGTCTAAATACTACTTATTTTTGAAATGCTTTGTTGTCTCGTTCCTTAAGTCTAGCTAGCCAGTGGTCGCAAGCGCAATAGCTGAGCATTGAGGTCTTGCATGGGTTCGATTCCCGATTTGAGCAGTGTTATTGGGTGTTTCCATGAGGAATTTCCCAGAAGTCATATTGTGGCCAGTTTATGCAATAGATTCATCCCCTATAGTGATATGGGTGTACTGTATGTACCTATAAGTACCTATACATGTGACCCCCTACACTGTAGTAGGTAGGTATGCAGCCGTAATGCACATCCCTCTGTGTAAAATGAAGAAAGAAAGAACATTTGCTGTTACTATGTAGATAATTCAGAAGCCGAAAGCAAGAACCACGTCATGTATGAATTAAATATGTAATAAGTACTCCGTGCAGTTGCGTTCTAACCACGTCGCCCGCCTACGTCACTATGACGACCGAACGTGCCAACAAAAAACACGCAAAAGGAACAAAAATTATATATCGTTGGCAAAAACAAATGAATAGCTAAACTCTACCACAGTATAATTAATATACAGTAGAACATCTTCATACAAACGTGCCGCTCTCGGTTTGAATGTGTGCGTGCGCGCCGCGCGCCGTGTCGGCACGCGATTTCACGCACACGCTAGCATAATATATGAGGGAATAAGGTGGCGGCAGTGCGGGCTGTGCAGCGCGACTGTGAGCACGCGCGTACGCTACATGACCGCTTGCGTTCGTCAACTCTCGCCGGCGGCGGCCACTTAAATTACGAGTATCATGACTTCAAAAAGGGGAAAAAAATATTGTAGTGTTTTCGGGTGCCTCAATAATGATTTCGCAAACCCGGACTTATCATTCTTCATAGTTCCTACTCAACCAGAAATGTAAGTACCTACTTATACTTAAATATTATTAGAAAATGTGGTATTGTATTGTTTATTTCACAGTTTATTTGCTTTATTAAGAGCGTAGCCGAGTCGCATTTTTCCATATAAATGTATTCCCAAATTTACTTTCTGAATACTATGTTTAGAGCTAAAGTTTATTTTAAGAAGTCTAGTTTTTAGTGTCCTTCACCACACAATCCTCACTTTTGAAAACTTCTTATAAATCAATTTTGAGAACGCCAAAAAATAGTCAAGAAATAGTCATAAATAGTCACCAAGGTCAAAAAATTAGTCGCATTATGATTCCAAAGTTATAGCTATAGGTTGGTGAGGATTGTGTGGTGAAGATCTCCACACAATCCTCACCTCTAATGCAACCAAACGGCTGGGAGTATCGACTTGGTTTCAATTCCAAAAAGTAGTCAAGAAATAGTCGTAACGCTATGCCAAATCTCGAAAATAGTCAATAAGTGATTCCAGAGATATAAAGGTGCCTTGGTGAGGATTACGTGGTGAGCCTTTCTCGCCACAATCCTCACCTGATTACCGCGGAACGCTTAGGTTTTTGAATTTGAATTTGGTGTCAAAAAATAGTCAAGAAATAGTCGTCTCCAACCATGATAATTTCGACCTGGTTTACTATATGGAAGTATGTTAAATATCCACGTGAACTTCTACATACATTTTCGAGTCAAGTACAGTCGAGCACAAAATTATTAAGTACTTTTTATGGTCATCTTATTTTTTGGTTGTATTAAAAACGGTATAATTGTTGGTTATGTAGCTATTTTGGGTAGTTATTTTATTTATTTATTTTATTTATTTATTCTTTACTAATAAATAAGGGCAACAAAGGAGCTAAATCAATAATAAATACAAACTGATGAGTTACTTGCTTGATATTATTTTGAGAGCTTGTCACATCACATCACTCAGAACTACTTACTACTGAAGTCTCTTGTGCGAGATCTAAGCCGGAACTGATTAAATACACAAGCAAACTATCAAAGACATATTTCTATCAAAGGGTGCCGACAATTTGGTTTACAATACCAGCAATAAAACATGTTGAGAATAATAAAACAACACAATGAATTTTAGTTTTGGGAAAACCAATAATTACCCCCAGCACCGTGGGAATTCTGCGTGATCATTATTTCAAAATTGCATAAAATTGGGTTTCCCAACCACCGAAAGTAAAATTAATGAAACTAATAGGTCGATCGTCCTGCACACTAGGTATTTTATTTAGTAATATAGTTAAGTAGGTAGATAGTCTTAATTAAAATAATAGGTGATAAATATTTTTTACATATTCGCGAAAATACGTATGGAACTCTCTATTTATTTCACTTAACCAATTTGTTTAATTGTTTCAGACGCTTACAGTGGCTACGGTTAATTGTAAATTTTCTCGGTATCAAATTTGTAACTTAGTATTATAAATGTTATGTGAATAAAGGCTTTTTATTTTTACTAAATTTATAAATTGGTAAAATATTCAATCATAATATGCTTTTTATTTCATAAATTTAGATCAAGTGCTGCTTGTTCGAAAATATTAACTAAAAGTAAAAGTGACAACCCTGGGGATCAACGCAAGAGTAGGCTAATAACTCGGCGGGCGGCCTTAGATAACGTACTGTATATTATACTGTGACTCTACATTGCGAAATGCGAGCACTTTTGTTCTTCTTTAAATTAAAGACACTATACACGTCTATCTGTCTGCATGGTTTTCGTAACTACGCAACGGATTTTGATGAAGTTTCCACCATCATTTAGTTGGGAGAATTTATTCCGGATGGTTTACCTACATTACATTAATTTTAAACTTACATACATGGTGGCAGGCAGGGGTGTCGATGCGTAAGCTGTTATCATGGATATAATATTCATGATACTGAACCCACTGCGTCGAAATTATTCGCCGGTTACTAAAAAAAAATGCTGTGTCATACATTTTGATTTTGACCGCGTAGGTACCTATTGCGCTTTTCTATGAAACAGCCGGTTTTTATTTTATTTTAATACTAATAATCTACGAAAAATGTTTCGCGTCTAGAATCATGATTCACGATGACTGTTGAATTCATGGTTACAATTTGCGCGTCAATATCCCTGCCACCCTAGCTGTACTAGTGCTGAAATCTCGATGTGTTGTCAAGACGTACCTAAAAACCGTGCGAAGCCAGGGGCGGGTCACTAGTTATTAAAAAAATAATAATTTTTCATGAATACCTACGGAGTACGATTGATACCACTTATGGCTGCAATATAAGGCTCTATACATACAGTTTAGGGTCAGGGCCTTTGCCTTTGCTAAGTAAGTGGTTCATACGAATATGAACCTTATTCGCATCGTAATTATAATTATTCATATTTAAATAAGCGAATGTGTGCAATCACTTCATAGGTAGGTACGAATAAAGTTCATAAATGTCAACTTGCGATCTGTAGATCTTACCCTTAGACCTGCAGCGGGGTAATTGCCTAACACACTACCTATCAGTAGCAATAGCATTCATTGTGAGAATATACCATAGATATTATCCTATCCAATACCAACCTCTTGGATACAAAATACACAGAACCATTTGCAAGCCATCTTCTTCCCGTCTCTGATGGAACCCAGTGCAGCCCGAAACTACCTACTTTTAAAATTATTCCTTTGTCATAAGCGTCGCACGAATGCACCCGGAGAGATGGGCAAAGGTCGACACTCACTGGACTTCGAGGGAGGACATACGCCGCCGAGGTAGACCGCAGCGAAGATGGTGTGACGATCTAATCATGTTTGCGGGGCCAACATGGCCAGAGATCGCAAAAAATAGAGAGGTTTGGAAGGAAAATGGGGAAGCCTTTGCCCAGCTGTGTGACCAAAGAGATAATTTTAATGTCTTTGTGTGTGACTCTATGGGACACACAACGCAGGCGAGCAGAAAAAAATACATGGTTCCTCTGTCACGAACTCGCCGCTATCAGCGGCAGGTTAGCGCGGGGCGGTGAGCGGTAAAAACAAATATACCAAAATGTGCATGAGCATGGTTCATCCATGCTACGACGCACCGCTCGCAGCGTCAACGGCTAGACAAAAGAAACCGCGCCGCTTGCCGCTAAGACAAAACTCGTGGCCGGGCCTTACCATCCATCAATAGCTAGAAGAGGGTAGGTAAGGTACCTACTTACTTGTCTTAGTTCATCGATGACTTGTGAGTTCGAGTTTAACCATAAGTTATAGGTAAGTACCCCTATCTGATCGAAATCAATCTAACACAATACTATACTTACTTAGTCGTATTTAGTTCAGCATGTATTCAAATAGAAATGTAAATTAAAACATAGGTAAAATGATCTAGTAACTAAGAATAATTAAACGTAGCGAGTAATTTTCCGCTGTCAGCTTGTCCCTGACGCGCACAGCGTGAAGATTTTACTGTAGGTAATATTTTCCTCACTCAAAATTTAGGTCACTGTCGCTCATGTTCACATCGAAACAAAACCGAAATAAATGAAGGGAATCTCTTGATTAGTTCAAAGTCCTCTGACGACTGTTTATGCAAAAAATACGTGATTTCTATTTCGAAGTAAATAAACATGTTATTGTTGTAGACGCCGGTACTGAGCTTCACGTGGACTTTGACGGGGTGGAAGAATGATGCAAACTTGATTTTTATAATTACTGGTTTAATGACCAAAAGAAATTTACAAAAATTAAATATGTATGCATATGGCGGTTCCAACGATCTATGGGCGAGTGGCGTGACATCGTCGCTCGCGGCTGTTGTTCCTTTCGTGTCGTACGCGTGTGTGCGTGAGACGTTGGTGAGCGCACACATGCAAGGCGTTAACATGTTGCCGCCCCAGGAACGCAGTTCTGGTCCATGACTGGCAGCGGGCACAGTCGGTTGAAGGCTCGTCGAAGAGTGCCCGAATTGGTGAACACGTCGGCCACGCGGGTCACGCCGTCGGAGCCGGGGTACAGGCGCACCACGCGCCCTAGCAGCCACCGGGAGGGAGGCAACCGGTCATCTCTCACCAGCACCATTTCTCCGAGCTTGAGTTGCTTTCCTTGCTGGCGCCATTTCTGTCTTTTTGGAGTTCTGTAATATATTCTATGTAATAACGTTTCCAGAAATGGGCTTTTAATTGCTGGATTCTCATATATCGTGAGAGAGTAGGTATCACCGAAGGTTCTGTGTCCTGAGGAGAAGGTAAAACTGTTAGCGTTCGTCCAATTAAAAAATGTGATGGGGTGAGCGCTGTGAGATCAGAAGGATCCGATGATAACGGAGTAAGAGGTCTAGAATTCAAGAGACCCTCGATCTGTACAAGAACTGTATTCATCTCTTCGTACGTTAAGTTAGCGAAACCTAAAACCCTCTTTAAATGGTATTTTACAGATTTTACGGAACCCTCGACTAATCCATTAAAATGTGGGCTATACGCTGGTGAAAATTTGAAGTTTATATGTGAGTTAGATGCTTGAGAACTAGTTTCGTCGGAATTTGACTTTAAAAATCTAGCCAACTCATTACATGCGCCGACAAAACAAGTACCATTATCAGAGTAAATGGTTCGCGGTCGTCCTCTGCGGGCAATGAAACGGTCTAATGCAGCTAAAAAAGTTGCGCTACTCAAATCGGTGACAAGTTCTATATGAACCGCTTTAATGGCCAGACAAATAAATATACAGAGGTAAGACTTCATGAGTCTGCTTCCTCTGCCCTTTCGGTTCAGTATCATGACAGGGCCGGCGTAGTCGACTGCCGTGTTGGCAAACACATAATCTGTATGCAGGCGACTAGAAGGAAGGTTCCCCATGATAGGTTGAATACTCTTTCCTGCAAAACGACAGCATTTAATGCATTTTTGAACAATCTGTCTGGCTAGGTTTCGACCAATAATAAACCAGAATTTGTGACGAAGTGTAGAAAGTAATGATTGCGGTGGTGCATGCAACAAAATTATATGATAATGTCTAAATATTAATGTGGCAAAATGATGCCTTGAATCGAGCAGAATAGGGTGTTTCGTATCAAAATCATAAAGTGAATTATTAAGTCGACCACCTACTCGTAATAATGCGTCATTTTTGTTATAAAAATTTAAGTAATTTATTTTTAACTGACAATTGCTTGTTATTTTTTAATAAGTTATATTCTAAGCTGAAAACTTCAAGTTGTACAAATCTACATAATGAGTTTAAAGATTAATTTAATTCATGGATTTTATTTAATGACATAATTATTATGATTTAACGAAATGTGCTCTTTAATAAAATTGCAATACTGCTCCTTAAAATGTGGTTCACGTTTAAATCTACGTTCCAAGGACAAGAATCTGGACAAAGCTTGTTCGTAAGAATCGCCCAGCTTATCAGGCGAATCCTTTAATGGAATCGTCACTTTAAATCGCCCATCAGGCAACCGAATGGTATTATGTATAAAGCTTTGTTCACATTTGAGCTCTTCCTTGGATATTTGTTTACGTGTAGCGACTGTTTCCAATTCAAAGAATTTAGATAATTGATTATGTAATTGATCATCATTATTTTGTAAAACAAGATGATTGCAGTGGACTGTATTAATAAATTTTGTATGTTGTGTTGGCACTGGGCCTGATATTAAGAAACCCAGTTTAGATTTATTTAATGTTGGTTTATTTTTACCCAACGATATATTTTGAGAACCGAGTATTGTCCAAAATATATCAGCTCCAAGAAGCATATCGACTGGAGCAGGTATGTGGAATTTGGGGTCTGCCAACGTAACGTATGGCGGTATATTTAATGTTGTGTAGTCAACCTTTGTAGTTGGCAATAACTGAGTGATGCGCGGAACGACAAGACAGGAGACGCTTTCGCTATAATTGTTAAACAATGACGATATGAGTACGTCACAACGCTTTGTTAAGCATGATATTTGGGAATTTAACCCTTCGATTACGGTTGAAGTAGAAGAAGTAGGTAAGTTAAGTTTAGAACATAGGCTTTCAGTTAGAAAACTTGAGGTACTTCCACTGTCGAGTAGAGCACGTATTTTATGGCAATCACCATTGATGTCTGTCACATGGATTACGGCTGTGGACAGTAGAACACAATTATTGTGAATGGTTGACAAAGCAATGTCTTGAGGAGGACTAGGAGGTTGATCGTGAACGTCAGGCTGTGGCAATGCGTGTAACATGACGTTACTTGTTGAAGGTACAGGCGCAGACGGCGCAGGAGCTTCATGCTCGTGTAACAAGCTGTTGCGCCGCAGGCCGCACGAGCGACATGGCCCTAACTTGCATACATCGTCAGCATGACCTTGACGTAAACAGTTTAAACACAATTTAAGTACCTTAACTTTGTCAAGTCTGGTTTCTAAGGGTAATGATTTGAATTTTTGACAAACATAAAGTGCATGAGTACCTTTGCAATATGGACAAGGGTATTTACGAGCTGGGGGAGAAGATGAGTTAGCCGCAAATGTTTTGTGACGAACATGTGTAGTGTCACTTGACCTACGTTTTTTATTGAGCTGAGCATTCTCCATTGTTTCCAAAAAATCAGCACGATCTTTTAGAAAACCATTAAACATTTTGAGCGTAGGCAACTCTTTCAACTTACTACGATATGATTCCCACTTGTTGCTCGTGTCTGTGTCAAGTTTGTTTGAAATTATCTGAATTAGTAGTACATCCCAGTGCTCAGTAGGGAGGTTGAGTTTTTTGAGTGCTCTGAGGTTCCTATTGACTGTATCGATTAAGTTGTGTAATGATTTAGATGATTCTTTCGCTAATTGTTCCAAGTTAAAAATAGCTTGAATGTGATTGTTTACTAATGACCTTTTATTATTATAGCGATCGCAAAGAAGTTCCCAAGCTACTTCGTAATTATCACTTGAAAAATCTAAAGACTGAACTACTACAGCGGCACTGTCTTTCAACGCGGCACGTAAATAATGGAATTTGCTAATGTTTGGTATCGACTTGTCTAAGTGTATGAGACTGCAAAATGTGTCACGGAATTCCAGCCAGTCATGATACTGACCCGAAAAACTAGGCAAATGGATAGTAGGAAGTGCAAGTTTTGGCCCACCTTCAAGCGCAGTGCAACAAGAACCTGTCCCCGAGCGGTCGCTGCCCGCTACGCCGGCTGCTGGAGCCAGCAGATCACGAGCGCGCGCGATCGTCCTGAAGTACTTAGTCTCGAAGGCCTCACGTTCCTTGTACTGCTCGTCTGGAATTTCCATATAATTTTCTATGTCACACTGAATTGAATCAAAATCGGTATAGATTTCTTCAATTTTAGATAAACGGACGTTCAATTCATTTATTTGCAATCTACTCAAGCTGTCACAACTCTCGACGGTTTGCAAATAATTTTCAAATAGCGTAAGCTTAGCTTTGAATGATGCACGCCTTTTAATTAACGTTTTATCTTCCATTGTGAAGCATGTATGTAAATGGGTATATTTATGTAAGAAATGAAATCTATGTTTAAAGTGACTAAGTATTGAATTCAAATGCAAGCTAAGTTAAGTCAAAGTAAGAATATATTATGTTTATTATACCAAACAACGCGATGAAATGAGTTGCTAGAAAGAATCACAAACAATTATTGCAATGTAATTAATTTAAAGATAAGAAAAATGGAACGATTACTTAAATCAGCGTAATGACGCGAAGTGAGGGTACGCGTAAAATGTGCAAAAAGCAAGAAGCGGGTGGTGCGCAGAAACAGCAATCGCGCGGCTAGCCGGTGCGGCCCGGGCCCGCTGTCAGCGCGGGCGGTGGGCAGCGGTCAATCGAATGCACTAGAACATGCGAAATAACAATAGTTAAATACGCGATATAATACAGTTCCTATACACACCAATGGAATCTGGAATACCTGGAACCTCTGAAAAGAAATTTACGTTTGATTACGAATAAGTTATAAGCTTATCTTTTAATTTCTACAATCTGTCAAATTCCTTTAATAGATTTTCAACTTTATTACTAATGTATAAGGTTCAAAGTTGATTGGGAAAATTTGACAGTTTCGGTAAGATTTTACTGAGCGTAATAAGTAGGTAATGCAGGAATAAATAAGAACAGCACATACCCTGTTTTTTATGTATAGGTTGGAATGTTTGTTGCGTAATGCAATAAATGACTGAATGATATTTAGGTTTATAAAATGGATCACAAAATGAAGGATTTGTGAATATTTTATGATATTTAACAGCACTAAATGAAGGATTAGTGACCGTTTTAATGGGGATAAATACAAGAATCACAAAATGAAGGATTTGTGATTATGATTTAAGGCTCACAAAATGAAGGATTTGTGGGGGAAATTTAGAAGATTTACGGGGCAAATGGACAAATTGGAACGAACTTACAGTACCGCTACCCTCAGGACTCACGTGTGACCTTCGTTGTAGGTGTAGTTCTCTTTGTCTCAGCTACCCACTCCAAATAATTCGATGTTCACGAAATTCTTCTATAATGATGAGATTACTTGTAGAAGAATCGTTTGATGCTATATGACTCGTTGAATGTTGAACCCGTAGTATAAATCTTCCACGTGACGGCCGCCTTCCAAGTCAGCGCAGTATTTCCTTTGTTCTTCTTGCTTGTGGGTGATTCAATAATCTGGGGTCGCAAGCCAATCCGGCTTCGAGGGACCAAATGTAGACGCCGGTACTGAGCTTCACGTGGACTTTGACGGGGTGGAAGAATGATGCAAACTTGATTTTTATAATTACTGGTTTAATGACCAAAAGAAAATTACAAAAATAAAATATGTGTGCATATGGCGGTTTCAACGATCTATGGGCGAGTGGCGTGACATCGTCGCTCGCGGCTGTTGTTCCTTTCGTGTCGTACGCGTGTGTGCGTGAGACGTTGGTGAGCGCACACATGCAAGGCGTTAACAATTGTGTAATAACATTACGTAGTAAGGCAAGTGGGCGTCAGAGATCGCTTCAAGGTTATTTGAGAATGGCGGGAAACCGAGCGAAAGCTGCAGCTCTACAAAACATATCAGTACCATCGATAAATACACATAAATTTAGTTCTAGAATGTTATTTTAGACCTAGACGTGCTGTCTAGGTCGTCCTAGGAACAGTGATTCAGGGACGCACGTACCACCTGCATAAATAATGCACTTTTATCCATGTCGATTTTTCATTATATTATACATCTCTGGCTCTGTTTTGTCTGTTCAAAAACTACACTTTAGAGGACGCGACATGGACACAAAAAAAATAGTGTTGTGGATAGGTCACAACATCTACCCAATTATCAATAACAAGTCCGACAGATAGAGACAAAGCGATAAGTTTACAATGAAGCCAAAAGAGACGGCATGTAAACTGTTGATAGGAAAGAGACGGTATGGCTTAATTTGCCAGTGTTAGAAAGAGATGTCTATAATACAGAGTCTACAATATTATTTCTTCTGTCATGGTTGGTACGCATGCGTCACTCGGTTTTGCCAGGACTGAATTTGAAATAATTTATTTAGTCTAGACATTGACTTGAGTGTTTATGTTGGGTATTCATGTGACCAGTCAAGGTCTTCTTAATTTTCTAATTTGTGTAGTGTTTAGTTAAATAGACTGATTTAATTAAACGCAAGAACTTGGGTTTACAAATTAATTTCGTAAATAGACAATAGTATTTGTAAAATATAGCCATAATATTTTTTATTTAATAGTATTCCCTTCTTTTAACAAAACAATGAACCGTAAATTATTTAATAACCGTATTTTAGTGTGAAGTGCTATGTGAATCGTACAAGAAAAAAACAAACCCTTCCAGTTCGGGCCTGGCAAAATACAATCAGCTGTTTGTAATGACAGTTCCTCTGACAAATACAAAATGGTTGAAAACTAAAGTTGGCAAACAAAGAAAAGGCAGCGTAATAGCGAATTTTAGCGTTAAAAAACGTTTTTTTAAAGTGAAAGTTAGTTAGTTTAGTTTGTGTTAAGTGTTTTGTGCACGATGTTGGATTTGGAAATCGTCCCTGAACGCTCTCTGGGCTGTGATGCCTGGGAATTTGTTCTAGGTAAGGACCGCGTATGTTTATTTCTTACGTCAAGAATTTGCGCTTTATTTCTACGGGACGAGTCTTACGCAATGGTGTTTTTAACGAATATTTATCATATTTAATGAATTAGATTGAATGTGGGATAGGCATAGTAATTCTTATACCCTTGTATAGCATTGATTTTTTTTCTGTAGAAGTGTCACGATCAGCCTTTGTTTCGCTGGTCTGTGCTATGTTTATTTTTTTTTATTGCTTATCTTGACCGTGAAACTAGTGATTGCGTTGTTTTCGTGTTTACTATGAGAATTCGTATGACATCTATTTAGATTTCAGTATTTATAAGTTGTTTATTTACATCTGATAACACTTGTACGTTTCAGTTACCTGTTATTGAGAAAGAATGATGCAATTTTTATACTTACGTAAATATTTTGGTGAATTTCTTTATCTTATGAAATAAGATTAGGAAGCTCTTGTTTGTTATCCTTGGCAGATAGTGTCCTTTTGTAATTTTTAAAAAGATAACCTTATTCTTGGCAGTAGAATTTCAGGATTTTAGGTAATATCCTTTTAATTAAAAAAAACTCTCCTAAGTTGATCTCTTATACTTTTCCCTGCAATACAACTAAGGTATATTATAAAAATAGCAAAAGAGACATTTAATAAATAATATTCAAAATGGTACAGACATGTAGATAACATAACCTGGTTTCTCGCTAACTAAGTCACGTCCAAAATATTTTAATACTTATTTTCTTCATCACATTCCTTATCTTATTTAAACGTAATATTTAATTATAAATAAACTTTTTTTAAATAAAATTAGCATACCAAATCAAAAGTTTTCAAAGTAGATATTGTTTTGTTTGTAGGGCCAAAATGGCCAGAGATCGCACAAGACAGGGAGGTTTGGAAGGAGAATGGGAAGGCCTTTCTATGCCCAGCCGTGGGACCCTATTATAGGCTAACAATAAAAAAGCCTATTACAACAGGGAACGAATAAAACAATATTAACCGGTTGAATGCCGTAATTACAGACACAATTAAAAAGCCATTGTGTCTCGCGTGGATCTACGTTCCGGCATACGAAAGGTTAACCATTATAATTATTATATACATATTTTGTTTTTATTCACTAAAGTTGGAACATAGAAAGGTTGCCTTTGCCTTTCTCTGCCACGGAACAATAAAAACGAACAGAAATCTATGGCCGAACTGATTGGCTGAATGTGCTCCATTATAAAATCAAATTTAGAACAGCAATTTTCAAATTACACTAAAAAAGGTCTATTCTATCCAAAAAAAATACCTACTATCAAAATTCGCCAGGTGTGGAGGTACAGTGGTTCCATCAGACAGGCTGTTGTTCCATGTAAAATACTGGTATTCAGCTCTATCCAGTTAGACTGGAAGCCAACCTTAATATAGTTGGCAAAAGGCTAGGCAGATTGGTTGATTGATTGGTCCTAACAGGCATGATTTGTGTTTTTCCTAAAGACAGAAATACTGCAGTGTTTTTAAACAATATTTACTAATAATAAAGCTTAAGAGTTTGAACACGCTAATCTCTGGAACTACTAGACACTAGACAGATTTGAAAATTTATTTTACATTTGATAGCCCAATTTTTGAGGAAGACTATAGGCTATTTAACATCACACTAGGACGACAAGCTTAAACGAAGCTATAGCAGGCGATGTGATGCGACAAGCTGGGTCTGGTCTGGTAAAATACAGCAGTGAACAGAGATAAACTTACAAACATACAAAAGCTTTATTCATTTAGTTAAAAAGTGATTCAGTTAAAATAATAACATAACAAAGAAACAAAGTCATTATCCCTGCACTGGTTTACAAACTTGCATTTGCAGTTAAACTGACAACAGTTTGTATTTAAATGCGTTGTTATAAAAAATGTGTGAACAGTAATATTAACTTTGTATATGGTGGTGTGCATTATCACTTATCAGGCGATGATGACTGTTTCAAGTGATTGCGTCATTCATTATTATGTCTTTTTTTATTGTTGTTACAATTTTGAATGTTAATTGATTTATGGTTATTATGAAAGAATAACTTTTATTTAATACTAGTTGCACCCTGCGGTTTCACCCGCATAAGTGTCGATCCCGTGGGAATATCGGGATAAAAAGTATCCTATGTCCTTCCCCGGGACTCAAATTATCTCTATACCTTTCATCTAAATCGGTTCAGTGGTTTAGGCGTGAAAAGGTAACATACAGACAGACACACATTACTTTCGAATTTATAATATTAGTATGGATTTAATTTGGTATACCTACTCTTTGTTTCTGACTATTTCATAATTTAGGGTATAAAGACCAAAATTTTAAAGTACTTACCTAAGTAATAGGAACTTGAGATAAACCTTCTCTTTCGTTTTTCCCTCTTTTTTCTTTTTGTAATAATGTTTACTATCCAAATCAACCAAGTAAATTTACCCTAAAAAAAAATTAAAGAATGATTTTTAAATGTAGAATATGTATTCTTTTATTTTGATTTTTTTTAAACCGTAAAGCGTATCACATGTGCAAATAAAAAAAAACAATGTTCTTGTTAAACCATTGACAAGATTTTTTTTGTTGTAAACCTATTGTCTTTGTTTATGTATGCAGGCAGGCAGGCAGGCTTGAAAAAAAATGAAGTTACATTACCTACATACTTTATTGATGACATGTACATTGTCTGCTTACTGGCTAATTAATGGCTATCATGTAGTTTAACAGATACCTACGTTAATAATATAAAAAAACGCGACGGAAGTCTTACGTTGTTACTATTCAATTGGCAAATCCATTAATCATATATCTTAACTTTATGTTTGAGTTTGACATTGGCCTTTCCCAAGTTGCAATACAACAATTGGTCCTTTGTCCTCTAAAAAGTCTCAAATCTTCAAGTGGTTCAAGGTCCTTCTGGCAAAATGATGGTTTTTTATTTAGTTATTTATTTTTAAAAGAGTATTCTACTGCTTAGAAACTAAAGGGCGCCTAAATAATTTACTAGCTTCTGCGCGCGGCTTAGTCCGCGTGAAATTTCGGCCTCCGACCCACCGCGTCGCATCCCATCGCGCTATCTTCTTCTCTTAGATTTCTTTCCGCCTTTTTTCTTTTTGCTCGGCTCCTAAGGCGCCGTGTCCACGAGCGAGAGAATCGCGGCGATATTATCGTCGTTCCACGTATTTCTATACACTCTTAGAACGTGTCTCCACTCCACACGGCAATTTCATCGCGGCGAAAATTTGATGGCGCGACGAGACTATCGCCGCGATTCTCTCGCTCGTGGAGACGGCCCCTAAGGTTCGTAGCATGATGGTAAATAACCTTCCTCTAGAATTGGGCTAACAAAAAAAATTTTTTTTTAAATCCGACTGGTAGTTCCAGAAATTAGCGCTTTCAGACAAAGAAACTGTTCAGCTTTATTAGTAGTATTTGTATACAATAGATGTCAGCCCGGAACTTAACTACAGTATCAGTAGCATATATTGTGTTCTGAACTCATTAGATTGTAAGTTCCAGTTATAGTAAGCATTACACATAGTTGTTGGCAACAGTGCCAAGTGTCACTTCTCATTAGCCACCACCAAGCTTGCTGGACAAAGCGTCGGAGCATGATAGCATTTCCGGTGGCATGTGGCAGAGATTTTAGACCAATTAAAATGTGCACTTTTTTTTTTGTGTTGAGTGTTTAGGTTTAGCGCATAAGTTAAGAAATATAATAATGACGAAAAGTTTAAGTTACCTTTTGGTCTTTCCAGTCACGATTGTAGGTACTTACTTACTAAATTAGTAAAAACTAAATTATAATATGCTTTGTAAGCATCAGTCCGATTCATCGAAATACCGAGGTAAAACTACGCACCTAAACATGTTTAAAATCTATAGTATTGTATACAATTCTAAGTCCTGACTGACTGATTTATCAACGCATAGCCTAAACCGCTGGTCCTTTACATATACGCTGGTCCTAGACATGCAATTTGGAGGGTGTGTTCTTTGCGAAGAGTAGGTATCCACTAAGAAAGGATTTTTCGAAATTTCACCCCTAAGAGAGTGAATGGGGGGAGGATAAAATTTCACGCGGACGAATTCGCGGGCAGAAGCTAGTATTTCATTAATTTAGTTCAAACAGTCTTTTTATCTAGTCTTTAAAATCAAAATCAATCAAAATCAAAAGTCATTTATTCAAACTAGGCTGAGAATCAGCACTTTTCGAACGTCAAAATTACAAAAGACAGTCCCCCAAAACGCCCGCCCTTCGCCACTTCCTAGTGCTTTCATCACTGTAGAGGAAGCACTTCATCATCATCTTAGGTGTAGCCGTCTAGGCACAACAGTCGACTGACTGCTGCTCGCCTTTTTATTCGATCCTCGACTCCTCATCCAGACGCTGCTAGGCACCTTGTGATAAAATCGTCGCTCCAACTAGCCTGACGGGGGATAGGATGCCCAGATCATTTTTACAGGAACAATTTTACACCCCCACAAAAGCAAGATTTCGGTCTTTCAAGTCTTGTTTTTTTGATTACCTCGTTGATGTAGTAGTCGCAAGTATAACTGCTGAGCATGAGGTCCTGGTTTCGATTCGCGGATCGGGCAAAGTGTTAGTGGATATTTCCATCTGCAATTTCTCAGTAGCAGCCCGGAGTCTGGATTTGTGCCCGGTTGATGGCAATAGTCTCGCCCCCTATTACATGGGACTTAAACATAACTGGCGAAATGTGGGTGTACTACAGGCACACCTCTGCCTAATCCTTTGGGGAATAATACAGGCGTGATGTTTTATCACGTATGTAGTTTTACACCCCACAGAAACAAGATTCTGGTCCTTCGAGTTTTTGTTTCCCCATCATCAGCCTACAGCCTGCAGTCCACTGCTGGACATAGGCCTCTCCAATTGCACGCCATTTAGCTCGATTCTCGGCAACTCTCATCCAGCTGCTACCAGCCACCCTGCGAAGATCGTCGCTCCACCTACCCTGAGGGCGTCTTACCTTATGTTTGCCGATTCGCGGCTTTGTTTCCCAAAACCGCATTTTATGTTCTAACCACTTTTTCTTTACGTAATTCTGTTGTTTTTATGTCAATCAGAAACTAGTTATCTGTATAAAAAAGTGATATTACAATAAATTTAAATACATATGAGATAATATACTAAAACGGATCGTGAACTTGCTGCACCTGTTTGTGCTGTTGTTAGGTACATGAATACACACTGATATTGTTTCAATATTAATCCTGCTGGTCTGAAATCACTTTGCTGGGTAATCAGAGAGGGAACGGCTCTGAACCGATATGTTGAGTACAAACACCTTCTTTCCATGGGGGTAGGCAAACTGCCTGATACGATCCTTACATACATAAGGTCCGACCGCGCCAAATTTGCCAAAGATTTAAACAACAATGACCGCTCGAAATTGAATAAAATTGAAAACATCGTGAGGAAACCGGCATGTCCTAGAACCAATAATTCAAAGACGTGTGACATCTACCAACCCGCACTGGGCCCGGATGGTGGATTACAGACCACTCCCTCTCACTGAGAGGAGGCCTGTGTCCCAGCAGTAGGAACGTTAGGCTGACTATTTTATGATAAAGACGACTTAAACAGACAGCGTCTCCTCGATCGATCTCAGCCAGACTTAGTGATTATTCGACATCAAAAGCCGTTGGTGAATCACTCTAAAAGCATCTTCTTTAGGGTGATTCACTAACCATAAAAGAAAGGAACAGTTTAAAAGCACAATTCAAAGTGCTAAAACTTAAGAATGGCCCCGAACGACCGATTCTTGTCCTCTCCCCTCAGTCTGTGGGAGATTAATTATTTAGCAAGGAATCGTTTCGTAGCCCCTAATAAACATAATTATAGATACAGCAACGAACCAGTTCACGTGGCGTTTGCAAATAAGAACCGAATCGATATTAGTTAGCTAGGTGTCTGTCTAACATAGAAAAAATGTTTAAAATAGCTGTCTAGTGTCCTATTTGTCCTTTGGACTTGAAACTATGAGGCGTGAAGAGTTTGCAGACAAAGGATTTTGTAGATATCTTGTATCTAGGTATTCAGTTTATTTAATGGTCCGCAATATACATGGTTAAATTAAATTAGCTAGCGAAACTGCAGACGTGGCTGGTATCTAAACGAGATAAAATAAAAAAGATTTGATGTTCTTTTTGGGGGTCAACGACCGCTGACAGTTTTGTTGCTTGAAGTTTGAGTTAAGAAAATCTGTTTTCTTTTGTTTTATCGTGTTTAGATATAGATACCCGCCACGTGAGCCATAATCTACCAGGCGGGGCCAGTGCGGGTTGGTGAATGTCACATGTCTTCGAATTTTTTGGTTCTAGGACATGCAGGTTTCTTCACGATGTTTTCCTTCACCGGTTTGAGAGCCCTGATGAAATTAAATATACAAAGTAAAGCGCCTGCCTTTGTTCGAACCGTAGATATATTTACATTTCTATGGTTCGAACCTACGACCTACAGCTCGTAAATCGGCGCCGATACCACTGCGCCACCATTTTCTGTCTTGAATCCTTGTCAATGTATTATGTAAACCAATACTAAAGGACCATATTACAGAACATCACTCAAAACTCAAGCCTTACTATAAAAAAAAAGAAAAAAAAAAGTTAATTTGGAATAACTTAAGTTTACAATTTACAAAGGAAAACGAAGTTAGCCACAAAAGTAAAATACTGTGGCGCAGATCAACGCCCAAACTCAAAATATATAAGGTCCCATTAAAATAGATGAACAAACTTTTAGAAATCATTCAGGCCATCAAAATAAGGACGATGGTAAAAAATATAATAAGAAAAACGCATTAGATACTTACAAGAAAAATAATCAGCTAACGAAAATACACTAATGTGTCGGCAATGTATTATTTTAGGTCAAAATAAAATCACTTTAATCAGTGTTTTTTTTGCTTGGATATCTTTGGTTACGACGTACTGAGCGCTGTGTTAAAATTTGTCCATCTATTTTAATGGGACCTGTATACAAAGAGGTTCCAGACTTCTCAAAGAAAGTTAATTAATAATTGGGTAATTGAAGAATTACTAAAAGCTTGTTTAAAGCCATTTGAAACTAGTTTTAAGTAATGCTTGAATCTTGTGTAAGCTTCTTTATGGCCCTAAGTCCTCTAAAGATAGAGAGTAAAGTTTTTAGAGTCATCGCAATATTCTTTACCGGAGCAGTCAGCCAAACTACTGGCTCAGCTGTTCAAGAAACGCCAAGTACTAAGTAGCATCTGAATTATTCATTAGCAAGCAGTGTGCCTGATAGGATTTCCCAACGGCAAGAATTACGAACTTTCATCCCTATTTAAACCCTTTAGGAGATGAATATTTCAAAAATTCTTCCTCTGTGCTCACCTTTCATAAGTGAGGAATTCTTGTGTAAAATATGCTTCTAGAGCCAGCGCTTAGGCTCTGCTTTATCCGTCAGTCAATTTAAGATTTTTATTAAGTAGAAGATGCTTTATCGATAACAGAAGAGGAAGAAGAGGCAGCAGTGGTAACGTTATAGGCTGATTATGCTATACAATAACAACTAAAATGTTCATCAAAACAAGTCAAACTCATCAATTGACCTGGTCTTTTCCCAACGTTGAGGTCGGTTTCCACTTCCAGTCTAACCGGACGCAGCTCTAATCCAGTATTTTACATGGCCACTGCTTATCTAACCTCCACAACCCAGTATCTGGGTAACACGATACTCCTTGGCAAGACCGGTTGTCAGGCTTTCGGGCTTCTGACTACCCGTAACGACTGTGAAAGATCTCCTACGAATAACAGCCGGGAACAACGACTTAGAGCGGTTTCGCACTACATCCGATCCGAATCCGAGAAATGCCGGTCCGAAGTGACCATTGTCCTATTTATATGATAGGTTGCGCACTACATCCGAACTCTATCCGTCAGAATTTAGAACAATTTCCAATTCGGATTGATTTCTCGGATTCGGATCGGACGTAGTGCGAAACCGCTCGTAACGTGCTTTTCGAGGCACCAATAAGCTCACGTTCGCACGGACGCCGGACGTAGAAATATCGCGGCGGGGTTGTATTGCGCACTGGATTTTCAACTGTCATTGTTGAGCCGAGCGTTGAGAATCCAACAGAGAGCATCTCAGCGCGTTGAACAAACAGAGTTGGATTTTCATCTCTCGGCGCAAAGCAGAGCGTTCAAAATCCAGCGTGCGATAAAATATCGCAGCCGGAAAAACTCGCTCGTGCGTACCTAAATGAAAAAATTAAAACAATAAGCCAATAAATAAAAATTTTAAACACGTGCACTCTCACGCGGCAAACTGCGTAGATACTTATTCAGGGTTCCCAGGCTCAACACAATATTAGGTAAACAACATCGCAAATTCGCGATTGTTATTGCAGAGTAACCTTGATCGGTATCATAGTAAACATGTTTTTGATTTTCAAATTTCAGCCTAAAATTTACCTCCTTGATAAAATTTTATACGTAATTATTATAATCTTTATCCATTCGTTGCGTCGTAGGTTGCGTCACCTTTTGTTTTGTAAGGTGCGTTGACATTAAACAAACATACATAATAGCCTGCTTAAGGCGCAGCCAAAACATAGGTCACCGTAAAACGCTCAGTTTCTTGGCGCACAGTTAGGCGTATTTTGGTACATATTACAAACCAGAAAAAAATTGAGCGTGTTGTCAAATGTTCAAAGAAAAGACATTCAAAAATATTTCATAAAAATAAAGTAGTATCATGATAAAACTATCGTAAAACAAAGCTCAATTATTTTTTCGTTGCCTTATTCACAAAATTTTGAGCGTAAACTATCATATTTCATGTAATGATAATAAAAGGAATTCAATCAACTAAAGAAATATCTAACATTTATTCCACTGAGCCGTGCATTTAATTTTTAATTTAATGAAAACTGCAATGTAAATGAATATTATTTGATTCAACTAACATCAAACACAACGCTGTTTTGAACCTTATTTGTTGCCGCGATGCGCTATTGTCAATTGCCTAAAATTTACTTCTTACCGCGCCCTAAAAGTAGATTTAAATTAATTAGGCTTCCAGAAATCGAATGTTTCATGCCAAATCACCTTTTAGCATAGTGCTTTAGGGCAACACTTGATAATAAATTAAGTATACAATTTACGGTTGCCGGTTGTTGACCCTGCACCGTATCAATAAAATATCTCTTTTTTCGGTCAACAGTTTACGACTTGACACTGAATACTAAACAGCTAATTCTGCTACCTTTTCCGTATGAAAACCAATAAAATATTTGTTTTGTAAACATATCTAGGTACCGGTTTAAGTTTATCTAAGTCTAGATATAGAGTCTACTGTCTAGATATAAAATTAACTACCTAGTATTGTGAAAGCTTGTTATTTTCCTTATATTGACCAATTTTGGAACGTAGGACCACTGTTTGAGTTTAAAGAAAGCTTAAGATTGTGAAAATCAAATCCTTAAACTCTGTGTTTAGGACGGACGGTAGGCGATAGATGAGGGAATTATTACCCAGGGAGAAAATAAAGGAATACGTTAGTATGGAATGAACGCCAACGACCACGTGACTACGTTTCCTCTCAAGCGCTGTAATAATTTGGTCCTAATCGAACCCAAAACGTCCACTGTTGCCATGTGAATATTTTGGTCCTTCAACCCGCAGCACTTACAAGGCTTGTAGTCTCGTGAACTTTAAACAAATACCGTCGAACGTTCCGAATATTATTCGCTTATTGTAATAAACTTTTCCTTATCGCAACAATGTAGTTTGGCAACACGAGTCGAGATTCAGAAAGCAAACAGACAGACCAATAAGAAAGGTTTTTAAGAATTATTTTATCCGCTAACAAGTTTTTGTCCCGAACTCTCGACCGCAGATAAAGTTGCGGTGCTCTTTGAAATTGACACTCTTTTGTTAAAAAAATAACATAACATATTTCACGAAGGGTCAGACTGAAGTGCATCTATAGTAAGTACACCCGGATTTCGCCATTTGCGTTCAAGTCTTAGGTCTATAGGGGGCGAGCACAGAAATTAAGATTTCTGTGGGGGCGAGCCTATAATATTGCCATCAACCGGGCAAAAATCTAAACCCGGACTGCTAATGACAAATTCCAAATGGAAAAAACCCAATATTACTTTACTTGACCCGGGAATTGAAGTCAGGACCTCATACTCAGCAGTGCCAGCGCTTGCCACCACTAGAGGAGATGGACCTATTATTATTAAAAACCTGTGATGTCCCACTGCAGGGCAAAGGCCTCCGTACTCTTTTTCCACTTCACTCTGTTTAAAGCTGCTAAAGACCAGTTCTTGTCGAAGAAGTCCAGCTCATCCCGCCATCTCCGTCTGGGCCCGTCTGTACCTCCCTAAAAATATTCCTCGCCAACCATGGTGACTTCGAAATCTTCGCGCCTGCGAACTCTCAACCGCAGATAAAGATGTTTGACATGATTCTCTTTGAAACTGACACTTTCTTTGTTACTAAAAAAAATAATATTCATAATAAAATGTTATTTTTCAATAGCCATTATATTCTACAGTTTATCAATACAGGAATAAGTAGTAGAAACTTTCCACGGCAACTGTCTATTTATCAATTCATTATTGTCGCAATCAGCACACGTGCGGCTCACGTGTTTCATTTTTATCTGCTTCATAACATAAACATGACGTCACGCAAGACAAGACTGATGTTAGGAAGAATAGTAAGTGTAGGGAAATTGTTTTGTACAGTTGCAAGTTTACTTCAAGAGCAGTGGTGGCCCAGTGGCAACGGCCCTGACTTACGACGTAGCTTGAAGTAGCTTCGTACCCGGTCAGGCACTTTACTTTGTGTAAATAATTTCATCACCACTGCTCTCAAAATGGTAAAGGAAAACATCGTGAGGAAAATGGCATGTCCTAGACCCAACAATTCGAAGATATTGTGACATCTACCAACCCGCACTGGGCCCAGGTGGTGAATTACGGCCCATCCCTCTCACAGAGAGGAGGCTTGTGTCCCAGCAGTGAGTACGTTATAGGCTGATTTTGTATTATTACTTCAGCGTGGGTTACTCTGCAACAAATAATCACTTGCTTACAATAAATTGTTTAAGTTACTTGCTAGTTTAGTTCGCGTCAAACTCCTCCTCACCCGCGGGTGATGGGTGAGGTACTGCGCAGCGAGTAGCGCACTTCAGAGCTGCCATAAAGTTTGAATCGAGCTGTATATTGAACGTCTAATTAAGGGTTTTTTTTCCTAAAGAAGCTTATGCGCTTCCGATTCCATTCAAAATTCGAGCTCCGCGAGTTCCATCTGAATTGCAAATGATCTAAATTCAAACGGACGGAGTTCATATCTCCTATTTGTATGACTGTTTTCATAGTCCTCATACAGCCCGATTCAAACTTTATAGCGGCTCGGACCATGAGGCGAGTCGCTGCGCAGTAACAAATTCACCTGTAAGCGGGTGAGGTACTGCGCAGCGAGTAGCGCACTTCAGAGCCGCCACAGAGTTTGAATCGAGCTGTATCTATGGCTACTTTGGGCTCAGTCCGACATTTCTCGGTCGATTCGGATGTGGAGATCTACTTTCTAGGTCCATCAACAAAGATACGGGCCCGTCCAAAAGTAGTTGACGTCAAAACAAGTGACGAATTTTTTCAACGGACAAATAAAATTGCGAGTAGGGACTAGGTACTGTCAAATTTAATCGTGTCGTCATTCATTCATACATAGTTCGGGTTCGGAACTAATCTTATGTCCTCAGGTGATACGGAGCAGGAACTGCCCGTCATTTTGACCGAAACTACGGATTTCTTGCTTAGGAAGAAGTAGGTAGACCCTAGATTCGGTGCGTAAGGCTCGTAAGATAATTCCAGAGCGGATATTCAACCGTAGAATGTCCTTTGAGGCGCATTTACAGCGCTGTTGTATGCCTAATCTGTAACACAAACGTAATACAAGTAGCCTTAAATGCAAAGTCAACAAGCCGACCAAACGCAAGGAAGAATAAGAGAGTACTTGAACAATATTACATCGTAGTAAACACTCGAAGAATATTGCTAAGTGAAGGACCTGATACAAAACATGTTTTTCTTTTCATATCTACATAGAAATTGTACAGAAATGAATAACAGAAATATGTATAAGGGAAACTTTTAGGGGTCGCCGAGAGGGGACGTACTAGTATACACACTGACTTTATTGGTGATGTTCTTTAGAAAGGTCAGGTGCGGAGTACTCGCAAACGGTGTGCGAGTATGACCACAGCCCTGATTCACAACCATACGACAGGCTATCGTATCGAAAACCTGACATTTCGGTAACCTGATTTGACTTGCCCTCAAAAGCAAATATCTGTTGGAAGAATAGCGGGCGTCTATTTGATTTAAACTGACATTTTCGGGTTTTGGACTTGAGAACAGCGTTCAGAAGACTCCTATGATAGCAATGATTAATGTTCGATACGATACGGAAGCGTATCGAGTGTTTGTGAATAGCTATGCTGATGTATGAACGTAAACGTAGCAAAAGGAGTATGTTAGAATCGTAGCAGGTGGCGTTCAGTAGTTTGTGCCTCCATGGGAAGAAGGCGTGAGTTTGTGTGTGTCTTTAAAGGGCCTTTCGGCTTTGGGTCTGTAACCAGAGGCGGCTGGGTATCAGTATCTTTGGAGCGTTTAACATCAGACATGTGTTATCCAGTTACTGGGCAATTCTATTTATTTTAGTTCACCTCTTAGACTGTGTCGACAGTTTGTAAACGCAACTGCTGAACTGCCCACTGAACCCAGTACGGTTCAATGAGCTATAGCCCCAGGTTGGACAGCCCTAAGTGGTTTTCTATCAGGATTTTTTCAGTAGGAGCCCAGAGTTTGGTCTCTTGCCCAATAGATGGCAATATATGGTTACTCCTCTGGCCGACTTGGAAATCTCTGATTTCGAACCCAAGTTGGCCGGAGCAAAGACAATCTCCACATATGAGGTTCAAATTTTCTTCCTCTTTTGGCAATTAGCAGGTCCGATCAGTGTCAGGTTGAATATTGATCAAAGAGAATGTTGACTAGTTATTCAATAGAGTTTTTATGTATGAACTAAGACTTGTATTGATGATTTTAATGATTATTATTCTGTTAATACATATACGTGTTACCGTCGCGAATCATATTTGATTTTTGCTTCCCCCTTAACCTTTCGTATGCCGTAATTACAGACACAATTAAAAAGCCATTGTGTCTCGTGTAGATCTACGTTCCGGCATACGAAGGGTTAAACATTACCCTAAGCTCCTTCCGGGGTAGTCGGGCAGTAAATACATGTTGCAAGGAAGACTCAACTGACAATTTTTTGTTTTTAATTTTCAGGGATGCATTTCTCTCAGTCAGTGGCCATCATTCAGAGTCAAGTGGGCACAATAAGAGGAGTACAAGTACTTTATAGTGATCAGGTGAGATATAAACTTAACTAAGTAGGTATATGGTTTATTAATAAACAGAAGAGCGAGGGAAGAAGGTCCTAGGCCAGTTCGTGACTAGTAAATATGGCTTTAATATATCTTGTCTTTAACACACTAATATTATAAAAGTGAAAGTTTGTGAGTGTATTTGTATGTTTGTAACTTCTTCACACACATACGGTTGGACCAATTTTGATAAAGTTCGGTATGGAGGTAGCTGACACCCTGAATTGACACATAGGATAATTTTTATTCCGATATTCCATTCCCACGGGATCGACATTATGCGTGTGAAACTGCGGGATGTAGCTACTGTAAAATAAATGCCGTAGATTGTAATGTCTGAACTGTGAGTTCGATTAATTACTTAGAAAAAGGAGTATTCGAATCTCTCTTGATTTTACTATATTGGCAACAATAGCTGTTCATCTTAATCTTACCGGTTAGTTTAAATTTCGAATTTTTCCGGCTGGCTTATCTGTTATAGTCTTTCTAGGCCTACCGATAAAGTTATCTATTAGATAACCGTTTCGATAATCGTTACTAGGAAAGTTTGCAAAATGAGGTGTAACAATATGCATACTTTTAATTCCTGATTAAGTGATACCATAGACTAATATTCTGACAAATAAATGAATGATTTGAATGTCTTTTAAATTCAGAATGTAAAAACAAAATAACTAACAGTTTTGTTTTCTCATTGCCACCTTGTTACTAGCTCTAAAGTAAGGTCTTCGTTCGAGGCCGAAATCAATCGGGCTATTCCGAAACCAACAATATTATGCCTTTTTTGTCAAGAGCAGTGCTAGCCTAGTGGTAACGGCCGCGCCTTATGAGTTGTAGGTCGTAGCTTCGAACCCAGACAAGCGCTTAACTTAAAAACGTTGACGGGAAAACATCGTGAAGAAACCGGCCGCGGCATGTCCTAGAACCAAAAATTCGAAGACATGATGTGACATCTGATCATCATGTGAGAGCACATAAGAAACAGGTTGAAACTTGTCGTACAATTTTTCATACCGGGCACTTGTGGGTGGATCAGTAATTAGAGGTAATTGCGTAATACACTATCAGTAGGAATGGCTTTTATTTTGACAGTTCAACAACTTTCATTGCGTTATTTACGTTGTTGAGCAGACAAAGTTTTCGAACATATGAAGCAATTTTTTATAATTTTATAATAATATTCCACAACTATCACACAACGCCATCTAGTCCCAAGCTAAGCAGAGCTTGTGTTATGGGTACTAGACAACTGATAAACATACTTATATATTTCTAAATACATACATATTATAGATAAATTACACCCAGACACAGAACAAATGATCGTGCTCATCACACAAACATTTGTCCTGGGTGGGAATCGAACCCACGACCTCCAGCATAGCAGTCAGGGTCACTAACCACTAGACCATCGCCTGTCAAATGGATTAGCAATATCCTTCAAAATGATTCAGATTCTGATTGATAGTGTCTTACGCAATTAGGGTGCTGGGCTGTGTCCCGGCAAATAGGAACATTATAGGCTGATTATAATGTATTGTTCTTTAAATTATATTCTCTCTAATATGCTTTTTTTTTCTTCTTTTCAGAACCCGTTATCAGTAGACCTAGTAATAAATATGCCTCAAGATGGGATCCGGTTAATATTCGACCCGGTAGCGCAACGACTTAAAGTAATAGAGATCTACAATATGAAATTAGTTAAACTTAGATATAGGTAAGTCTGATGCACGATTGTAATTACTTTTAGAATTCATTAATGATGCGGATCATTAGGTGTCGGGTTATAGTCTTGTGGTTTTATGTGTGTGTGTGTGAGCAAGAATATGTATGATGTCATTGTCACACATAACAAAGCAAGAAAAGTAATATTACTTCGGAAAAGAGTTCCTGGAAGGATTTGGGGGAGGCCTTTGCCGAGCAGTGGGACAGTATAGGCCAACAAAAAAAAAACTTCAATACCAGCGGGGTAATCGCGTAACACACTAAGCGCTCCCGCGCTCACGTGCGGTAGTTGAATTTGTATGTAAAAAATCACGCGCGGGGGCGCGTTATCTGCTCACCGCGACGGAGCGCGGTGCAGTGTGTGGAGCGCCTATGTCACTAACCCCCTTACAGTTCGACACAGATGTAGCATCGGCAAAATTCGTAAAACCGATCACATCCGAACTAAGTGCGTCTTCAAAATCAACAATCTTTATTACTACTAATAAAGATTTACGAATACTAATTATGAATGAATTACGAACGTTTTACGAATTTTGCCGATGCTACATCTAACTTGTGTCGAACTGTACTAATAAACGTTGTATATAGCGTCTGTACAGTTACACAACGCTTTGTCTTCTTCTTTCGAAAGTCAAATTACTGACGACTGAAAGTGAGAAATCGGTGTGTAAGTATTCATCTGATATAATACGTTTATTTGTAAGGGGATAACAGTAGGAATGGCTTGCATTTTGACAGTTCAACAACATTCATAGCGTTATTTACGTTGTTGAGCAGACTTTTTCGAACAAATGAAGATTGTGATTAATAGTGTGTTACGCAATTTGAGTGCTGGATTAGAGGCTGGTCAGTATCATTTAGGTTCATGGTAACATACTTCGTTAACCAAACGATAGAAAAAGAATGAAAAGAAGAATGAAAATACGTTTATTTGCGGTAAACATGACGCATAAAGAGAACACAAACACAAAAAAAAGAACAGTGGCACTCCGGGAGTAACGACAGAAGTGAAAACTTGAACAATTATTTTGAATCGTAATACTTTCGTTATCTAGGTCTATCTATATCTGTGGCTGTGACAGTTTTTGGATCCTCACGAATCCAGTTCCTTAGGGAAAGCGCCAAGATAGCCCGCGAAATTAAAATATTCTTACGTTTTTTTGCAATTTGCAGGTCAATGTCAGTTTGTATATTGATTAAAATCTGATTTGTGACCGTAAAAAATATCACCATCACTCATCATCAGCCTATAGCAGTCCACTGCTGGACACAGGTCTCTCCAATTGCACGCTATTCAACTCGATTTTCGGCAACTCTCATCCAGCTGCTACCAGCCATCCTGCGAAGATCGTCGCTCCACAAAGCCTGAGGGCGTCCTACCTTATGCTTACAGATTCGCGGTCTCCACTCAAGACCACGTTTACCTCAACGGTCATCGGTAACAAATATGACTGTACAGAATTAGCCTGATGTCTTCTGTAGTAAAAAAAAACCGAGTGTGCTTATGACCACACGACTGAAGTGAAACTTCAAACGTATTTGGCAATGAGAGGAAGAGAGAAAGAAAGTGCGCGCGCACTGCTTTCTCTTGCTTATATCCCCCACTCAACTCCCGTTCGCCTCGCCCGATCACACTTCGTAACGCGTTCGCCAGCTTACTCCCCAAGTCAAGCGTGCGTAAAGAAGTTTCACTTCAACAATCTTCACCCTTCTTTTGTAATTCTTCATTTGCTAAATCTCAGCAAAATATCCTCAGCACAAAACCTACCTAAACAAAGCATTAGTATTCTATCCAATAGAATCATTAGCAAAAATGTGCTAAGGCTAACGTCACGTCTAGACTAGGTACTGTAGTCAAAGCTCTCATTGTGCCACAAACGCGAACGGAATATAAATTAATTTGTTACTGAACAGGCTGCCAGTCTTGTGAACATGATTTTGTATAGTTGTTTATCTTTTGTATTTTGATTAAAAGCAACATCCTGTATTAATTATGAAGATTAACACGCTATAGGATCTATGTTCTATGTTACGCTTACATCTCCTGGTCTGGTGCCCCGAGGATTTCTGTCCTAATCTGGGTGACGCCTGTGCATTCAAAGAGCACATGCGCAACGGTTTCCTCAGCCTCCATGTAAGCCATGCGTAGAGGAGTGTCCGTTATGCCTATCATCGCTTTCCATCAGGCGTGCGTGATCGAGACAAGAGCAGGCCCATTCAGCAATAAAAAAAAGTGCAAGTGTTTATTTAGCGAGCAGTGTTTCGTGATGTAAGGCTATAGGATACATTCATACATATATGAGGCATATAGAATCAAAGGTAGCTAAGTGCCTCCATGCCAAATTTTCAGGAACCGAAAAAAAATGTTTTTCTAATTTAAGTGTCAGGGGTTTTCATACTCTCTGAGTTTATTCTCCATACTTAGTAAATTTTTTGAAAGTGTGGCGCTTAGCTGCCTTTGATTCTATTCTTCTTTTTATGAAGGTAGGCAGAAACTTATACAGAACGCCACCTGCTTCGATCCTTATACAGGGTGTTACGAAAAGGGTATATCAATACAAACGGGTTGAAGAGTGTATCTGGTCTAGAATCTCTGTACAAAATTTTGAGCTCAAAAGCAGTAACTTTGAAAATGCTTAATATTTTTTTATTTCGATAGTTTATTAAATTGAAATCATAACAAACGTGTCACCGCACTACGAGGGTCATTATCCATTATCTGTAGTGTGTCTGTGCGCCTAGTACACGCACATCACGCCGCCGCGCGCCAGTGCAGCGCCGTGATGTCAAAATAAAAAAAAAAGCATTTTCAAAGTTAATGCTTTTGAGCTGAAATTTTGTACAGAGATTCTAGACCAGATACACTCTTCAACCCGTTTGTATTGATATACCCTTTCCGTAATATCCTGTATATACTCCATTTGCTTCGTTTTCGTTCATACCATCTGTGAAGTAATTACGTAACACATCATCAATAGCAATGGCTTTCATTTTGACAGTTCAACAACATTCATAAAATACCAAAATTATAATTCTATGGTTGGCCTATAGGCGTACACGGCACGGTTTCTTTACGCTACGTCGTATAAACCGCGTCGTAGAAAAAGCGTGTCTGTAAACAAGCTTTCAAAGTGATCCATGCAACACTGACGACCGTGCCTACACACGGCGTATAAAACGTAGTTTTTCACGCCAAGAAAATCGTGTAAGGGCCGAACAGTTACTTTACATCCACTCTATGTTTATATGAAACAAATAAATCACAGCTATATTTAGTAAGTTTAACATCATAAAACATTACTATCTTCATTACGCGACGGTATCGCCGTTCGACCTAATGACATTATAATGCGAGCGACTGTTTCCATGTCCCACTCAAGGTCAGGTTAATGTGAGTGTGCTCGTTTGAGTACGTCTTAAATGTTAATGTACTTCGGTGTTTTGATTTAACGGCATTTCGTGGTGAGAGTTTTAATAAGTTAGGTGATAATTTGAATATTCTTTCCTTTGTAAAATTCTTCGGTGGTTTAATATCGTTTTACAATGCAATTCGTGATACAGATCTCTTAGAAAATGTTTATGCTTCGACAATAATCGTTTATCTTCGGTAAAAAAATCGCGATGATGAAATCTAGTATAGAGCTCCGGTGTAATTGCATAACACACTATCAGTAGCAATGTCTTTCCTTTTGAAAGTTCAACAACATTCATTGAGTTATTTACTTGTTGAGCAGACAACATTTTCGAATATATGAAGCAATGAATTAGCAATGTACTTCAAAATGATTCGGATTGATTGTGTGTTACGCAACTAGGGTGCTCCATGGAAGTACTTAACTATTTTGTACAAAGTTAGAGATTAACAAATCTATGCAATTATAATAAAATTTTGGGCGACTGGAGGAGGTAACCCAACAGAGGGAAAGCTTTATACAAACGCGAAATTATAAATGCACTATTATAAAACGCGGCAGTACAAAACTTGCAGAAGCTTGCCTCTATGGGCGTTTACTCTGTGGCGCGACGTTCATACTCATTTGGAAACACGAAGATTAGCGAAGCACAAACCTCTTCTGCTTCTACTTTTGATCTTATAGTATACAAATACAGAGATCTCTGGCTTACCTTCTAAAATGTGTATTGTGTTCAATTAGAATTTTAATATATACGTACGTATATATTAAAATTCTAATTGAAGTGAGTACGTATACTTACAGACACGTTAACACAGCAGTTAAAACTACGTGTGATTTATTTATGTATCTGGTCTCATAAAATGTAACTGTTAGATTTCAAAACCATTTCGGCCTTCAATAACTGATAAATCCTTGTTTGTTAACTTTTAACGCTGAAAATGGATCAGCCAAAGCGCCACCTTTACCATTTTTGTTGACCACAGTACTTAACTCAAATCACAATGCTGTCCATACTCTTAGATCTCTTTTCACATGCTCTGACTGACCCATGACTGCCGGATAGTCCGCGACGCGGTCCGGGTACCCGGAACACAAGGACGGACATACTATTGCATCATGTCGTTCGTGATCGTTTCGACGATTCGACGTACTGTCGAAAACTACATAATTATTATGAGGTTTATTTATAAACATTGCCTAAACTTATGTAATGGTTAGTGACTCAACATACCGATCCAACTATAGTCCGCGCGGAACTAGTTGGCCTCGCCTTAGGTATGTGAGCGGTGGGACGGAGGGGCGGGGGCGCATTACTCAGTACGTGCGTTGCGAACCGCCGCCTCACGCCTGTCCCCACCTCAGCGGCCAACTAGTTCCGCGCGGACTATAACCAAACATTTGACGTTTAAACGTCTCTTAACTTTAAGCATCGTTATAAAAAGGGGAAGCGATACATAAAGGGGTTGATGGCCACATTATTGACTGTAGTACAAAATCGAAATATTTTATTTCGCATAAACCTTCATGGGCACACATGAAACGTCCGAAGCTAGGTTCCCGGTTCCAATTGGTCGTTTCCTATGGAGAAGAGCCGGCAAGAAACTCCACGGTTAGAGCGATTATGCACTACATCCGATCTGAATCCAAGAAATGCCGGTCCGAAGTGACCATAGTCCTATTTGTATGAGGGGTTGCGCACTAGATCCGAAATTATCCGTCCAAGTTTAGAACATTTCCAATGCGAATTGAAGTCGGATCTTTAATTAGGATTCGGATCGAATATAGTGCGAAATCGCTCTTACTCTTTTAAAAATAATTGGCTTTTACAATGTTTTCAAATTACAGTAGGTATGGGAGGACAGGCGGCAAGGTCGTTAAAAGATGCCCATCCATAGATATAATTACCCGTCTTTCCACTAGTCCAATGCTTACTCTAGGATGCATATCCGGTAGGCTCTTAAATCCTTACCTATCCCTCGGGCACGTATTCCCTACCATTACCGCGCCCCCCGGTCTATTCCTTGATATGCAATGGTCGCTGTAGCACCATGAAAATGAGGCTACAGGAGCTAGTGCGAATCTTGGGGTTCATTCGATTAATCGAGTCTGGTTTAACCACGCTGGGATCGGTGCAATTCATTCATTCATTCATACAGTAGGTATGGGAGGACAGCGTAGGCCTGCCAACAAGTACCAGGTACTTAGTTTGCTAAATAATTTGTTCCAATGTTACAGTGGCATGTGTTTCAACTCCCCGGAGATCTCGCCGTCGATCGAGCAGGTGGAGCACTGCTTCGGCGCGACGCACCCCGGGCTGTACGACTCGCAGCGGCACCTGTTCGCGCTCAACTTTAGGGGACTCTCCTTTTATTTCCCTGTTGATAGTAAATTTGAGGTAAGGATATAAATATATTTTTATTTATATTTAAATGGCTAGTCAACAACATCAACAATGATATTTATGTTTATGGTTTGGCAAGTTCGAGTTGGACTCGATCATCACGAAAAAAATTAGTCTTTGAAGTCGGGATCCGAATTTAAAACTTTTTTACAAAAAAAAAACAATCGACTTCAAAAAAACAGTAAGTACAAAGTGAGAAATAATTTTAATTTCGGAAGTCGGTGTCGTTGGTTCCACATGTTCGTTTTTTGACACCAACTTCCGTAATTAAAGTTATTTTTCACTTTGTAGTTTTTTTTTTGAAGCCGGTTAAAAAGTAGAGTTCCTTAGAGACAAATTTTGGTCCTTTTGACCCTACATGAAAAGATGGAACCAAATCTTAACTGAAATGAAATATAAGCCTTACCTATGAAAAATTTTGACTATACAATTAATGAATTTTCAGTAAAGTTCTGAAATTAATCATCGGTTTAGTTTACCGGACCGATCTACCAAATAAATCCATTTTGTTTTTATTATGTTTCCAGCCTGGCTACGCTCACGGGCTGGGCTCCCTACAGTTCCCTAACGGTGGATCGCCCGTCGTCTCGCGAACCACCATCTACTATGGATCTCAACACCAGGTCTGTTCAATATTTATAATCAAAAATATGCTCCCTCAGACAAAATAAACTTTGTATAATCTTTCTCTTTATAATGCAGAGAATAAAAGTTAATTGCCATAGTAAATCTATACAGAGTCAAATAAAAGTAGGTAGCGAAACTCCGCGAATGAGATGGTATCGATATTTAAATTTCGAACTGGCTTGCAAATAGAAAGCTGTTTATTGAAAAAAAAAACAAACACTAACGCGGGAAAAATTATTGTTGTTCGTTGTTTGTGATTGATTTTGAAAAGAAATTGTATTTGGCAAAAAAGTTCTGCCTAGGAAGGTACTACTTAGTTTTAATTTCCGCGCATTATTTGAAAAAACTTTTTAAAAAAACTGAAAAGCTAAAAACAAGCCTATTTTAAATTAAATTAAAGTTGGAAGCAGGCGGGCCGCGGGACCCATTTGAGTTTGAAAATATAAAAATGGAACACACATACATACAACGAACGAACATACATACAGGTCAAACACACAACCCTCCTTTTGGGCTTCGTTTCAGTCGGGTAAAAAGAAAGAAAGAAAAAACGCTAAGCGAATACGAATAATAGCACGGGCAGGCGATGCGATGCGACGAGGTAGATAAGGGGACAAGAAATTTCACGCGGACGAAGTCGCGGCCAGAAGCTAGTTATATTATAATTAGGTTTGACTTCCATTACTAGAAACACAACTGCTTATCGTTATACCATTACGCTAAGTGTTACATACAATTTGCAGGCTAGCAATACAAGCAGCGGCACTGTCTGCGGGGCGCCCCTCCCGGAGTTACCTCTCTCCTGCTACCGACACCAGCTGCACCTGCGTCGCTGCGACGTACTGCGCACTGCCACCGCCACGCAAGGACTGAGGCTGCATATGTTCACTGAAGGTGAGTGATGTACTGCTAACACAGGAGTCCTGGATACCAACTGCACCTATGAACAGTCAACAAAAGAGAAGTATTCATGATCGTCGGATATAGTTGAAGTTTAGTATGAAACCGATGATGGATGTTCTCGAATAAAATTTAACTTTATTAATAGAAAACATATAGTTAATTTAGCAAATTAAATTTCAGTCGACAATATCCATCGGTTTCTTACTAAACTTCAACTATATCCGACGATCCTGCATACTTATCTCTTTTGTTGACTGTACGTCGCTACGACGTGCTTTATTATTATTTCTTTTTTTTTTATATACGGCGACGTCCAGAAAGCCACATCTGAGACATAAGAACATGTATTAATACCGAATTTTTGTCCAATTACATGTAAACTTGGAATATCAAACACAAAATCATCAAGATGGAAAATTAAACTAAAAAGTAATTTTATTGAGAAAAAAACCTTAGAGGAAAAATATAAATTGATTGATTTTAATTGTATGTTCTACAATACACTTGAAAAGTGAATTAAAGTTGATTTTAAGTAAATAAAGTTCTATGCTTTGCCTACAAAATATTTGTTTAAACACAATTTTTGACAATTATAAAGTAACTAATATTAGACTCCATTAGATTTAATTATGATCTAATATTCGGTTGTTGTTCAACAAATGCTTTCCCCCAGGCCCCAACCGCTCGCTGACGGAAGGCGGCGCGACACGCTCGGTGTGCCGCGTGGTGCGGTTCGGCAGCTCGGCGCAGCGCGTGTGCGCAGCACTGGGTGCGCCGGCGCGCACGTACTACAAGGCGGACGACAAGATGCGCATACACCGCCCCACCGCGCGCAGGCGCCCTCCTCCCGCTTCCGACTATTTCTTCAACTACTTCACTCTTGGACTGGTCAGTATTAGTACTTATAGTAGTCTTGGCGATCTGCCCCTGGCGGCTGTACCGTAACCTTGGCGCCCCTGCTCTGGCTACACCTTTTACTGGCGACCCAATCCTAACGAATCTACACCAAAAACCCAATTCCCATAATTAAAAACGTTCAAAATGTAGGCCCAATCTCAGCGACAACCAATTTCAAAAACTTGGTCAAAAATGTAGGGAAATTACAGGTATTTTTGACAGATTGAGACTGAGATCAGATTGTGAATGTTCTTATAATTACAAGAGTTGGTGGCAAATGAAATCAATCGCACAAAGTAATGTGAGTTTGAGCTTTTGAACCCAAGATCCAAAGGTAACGACCCCGACTCGGTATGTCGAGACCACAGATATAGATATACCTAGATAACGCAAGTATCACGAACTGTATGAAAACTAAGCGTGCCTCTTTTTGACTACCTACTATGACGTCACAAGCTCGCACTCTCTCGCTCACGCTCACCCAGCCAGCAGTACGCAGGACTGAGCGCGAAAGTGGCGGCTTATGATTTTCGATCGTAAACTGGTGCGATTTTTGGCATGCGAAGTAGGTGCTCTTGCGTTATCTACGTATGGTCGAGGCCGATACCTGCGTGTCCTACCACTCCTACTGCAATTGACTAACGTATCTCTATATTTCCAGGACGTGCTATTCGATGCTCGTACGCACCAGGTGAAGAAGTTCGTGCTGCACACCAACTACCCGGGACACTACAACTTCAACATGTATCATCGCTGCGAGTTCGAGCTCACCGTGCAGCCCGACAAGTGAGCATTTAGACTTTAGTTATAGTACTGGGACTTTTAGAATAGGGATGATGACTTGGGGAGTAAGCTGGCGAACGCGTGACGTAAGCGTTACGAAAAGTGTGATCGGGCGAGGCGAACGGGAGTTGAGTGGGGGATATAAGCAAGAGAAAACAGTGCGCGCGCACATTTTCTTTCTCTCTTCCTCTCTTATCCAAATACGTTTGAAGTTTCACTTCAGTCGTGTGGTCATAAGCACACTCGGTTTTTTTTATTATTTTAAACTCATAAAATATTTGTTTGCAAATAGTGCAAACAATACTACAAAAAGTCTTAAAAGCGGTTCTGCATTACATCCGATTTGAATCCATAGCTATACCATAGTTCTATACCATACCATAGTTCTATTTGTATGAGGATAGTTAGACCATAGTTCTATTTGTATGAGGGGTTGCGCACTAGATCCGAACTCTATCCGTCCGAATTTAGAACATTTTCAATTCGGATTGAAGTCGGATCTTTAATTCGGATTCGTCTTTTCGCTCACCAGATTTATTTTTTACTAGCTTCTGCCCGTCCGCGTGAAATTTCACCCTCCCCACATTCACTCTCTTACGAGCGGAATTTCGAAAAACCCTTTCTTAGTTGATACCTACTCTTCACAAAGAACACAACCTTCAAATTTCATGTCCCTAGGACCAGCGGTTTAGGCTGTGCGTTGATATGTCAGTCAGTCAGCACTTTGAATTTTATAATATAGATTTTAAAACCATTTTCACCTACTGCTTTTAGACCAATGAAATATCTCCATTTCCCCAGATGCGAGGCCAACTCCCTCGTAGAAAGTCGCGGCGCGGTTTGCATCACAGCGTACAGCAAATGGGAGGTAGTGTCGCGAGCCCTGCGCGTGGCCGAGCGGCCCGTCGTACTGAACCGCGCCTCCTCGACCAACACCACCAACCCGTTCGGCTCCACCTTCTGCTACGGGTACCAGGACATCATATTTGAGGTAGGACTTAGATAATAGTCATACGGGCTGAGCTAGAGAGCAGGTGATCGTGTATAAATATATTTTAAAATGGACGTCTGGCATCAAACCTTAACCGGTGGAATGCCGTAATTACAGACACAATTAAAAAGCCATTGTGTCTCGCGTGGATCCACGTTTAAGCATACGAAGGGTTAAAGGTTCACTTTCTGCTACGGGTACCAGGACATCATATTTGAGGTAGGACTTAGTTATAGCACAGTTGTCATGTCATCACCATGTATATTTTAAAATAGGAACGTCTGAAATCAAACTTTAAAAATTCACTTTCTGCTACGGGTACCACAGGACATCATATTTGCTGTAGGGGGCGAAGAACTCGAAGACCAACGCTCATTAGAACAAGGTAGCGCCGAAGATGCCGATGAACATACAATCTATCATTTAAAAAAATACGTATGACCAGCAGTTACGTATCTTAGGCGGGAATGAAACTAGTGCGATTTGATCCTTATTCTGCCCACATTTAGGATCATATTCTAATGTGATGGCTATCCTTACAGGTGATGTCAAACAACTACATAGCGTCGATCACGCTGTACCAGCCCGAGGGCACGCGGCCACGTTACGCCGTCAACTCTATCGCGTGACATAGCCAGGTAATTACGAACTTTATTTCTTTAGATTTAGGGTTCATTTTAGATTGAGATTTTTTTCATGGCGATTTTATCTCTATTTGTTAATTTGAAAGTGACGGCTTTGAAGGTCCGTGGCGTACCTACCTGTCCGCCATTTTGTTTTTTTTTTTTTAACTTGCGTATATCTTGTTGCATAGATATTTGATTATTTTAAACATTCAGAATTATTATTTTAAACATCTACGCAACAAGATGTAAGCAAGTTAAAAATATATGGATGTCACGTGATCAACTTTGAACGTTAATATCTCGGAAACTTTTATTATGTTTTCTGTTTGCATTGATGTCAGCTATCGATTTATATAGGTATCAAGTGTGGACGCCATTTTGAAAAAAAAAACATAAACAAAATGGCGGACAGGTAGCTGGTAAGTATGCCACGGAATTAGCCCTTTAGTCGCTACATTTACTGATTTAAGGTTTTTTCCTGCACAGGGATCCCCAAGCAAAGGTAATAAATACACGTCCTGAACGATTTCGGTTGTCAGTCACCACACAAAACCTTCACCCGCGTGGTTCCCCACACAATCTCGAAAATGTTCAACTTTCTACATTAAAAAAAATCTACTTCAGCCGAAGTGACTACATATCTTTACCACGAAGCACCTAAGAGGAAGCAGTATTTTTAAAAATGTGATAACAAAAACAACTGTGAAAAAAAAAAACTCGAAAAAAGTGAGTGACAGATCTCAGACGGTGTGTTAAGTCTTATTTAATTCCTTAGACGGACTATATAGTTAATGTTTTTATTTTTAAGCTTAAATAAGTTGGTATATTTCAAAAATGAACATTGATTCTTAAATAATAGTCAAATGTGTTCTTGTAAGTTTTACTTTTTAATCTCATCGTGCGAGAATAAATTGTCTATGGCAACATATTCTTGCGCGGTGATCTCGGGATTATAATAATAATTAGAAAAAAAAAACATGGAAAAAAACTAGAAATAGACTGTGCTGTAAATATTTTTGAGAATTTGATGAAAAATTAAAATTAATAATATGAAATTGATGTATTTTTTCTAAAAAGAAATGATTTTTCGATTGAGACGTGTTAGGTAAAAAAGTGTGTGAAAAAAAGAATGTGCATAAGTATTTTGTCAGCACCACAGATTATATTAATGAGTTTATGTGTATAACTTGTGTTGTCCAACATCCTGTATAATTTATTATTATTATCAGACATGTTATTTCGTACATATCTTAATTTAATAAAAAAAAAAATGTTACAATTATTTATGTATTAAAATATTGACAGATATTTGTTATAAATTATTATTTTTTGCAATGGAAACTCGCGCGGTGTGCGCTTTTTCTGGATTTCTTAGAAATAATTGTATTGAGATAATGGCTTTTGAGAGATGCTTGGGGAAAAATAAAATATTTTCTATAAGTCATGGTTGCGGTGCGAATGTTAGCGCGAAAGGAACACTTAAAAATTAAATAGTCACAACAATAGCCTACAAAATGGCTTCTTAAAATTTAAGGTGTGGTCTTTAATAAGCATGTTTCTTCTGACGGCTCTCAAATACTGATTTTATGAAGTACAAAATTTTATTTTTACTAAAAATAATTTACTGTAAATTTTTATCGTTTTTAAATAGAAAAATACATATGATGTCTCATTTTCACTGACAAAACATTTTGGGAATGTTTAGTTGGTTTTTAAGAAATTGAAATTCAAGAAATATGTAGATTTTATTTTTGAAATTGTAATTTTTAAGGTTAGGTTTTTAAATTAGGATTATGGCTCCCGTACGTAATGAATGGTCAGTGTTGGGCATACTTCAAAGTTCAGTGGTTTAGTTAAAAATATGTTTATGAAAGCTATATTATGATATTATTATTTTAACGACTGTTATGGGTTAAAACTTCGACCCACAGATGAGCTTCACATTTTTTCAAACGTTTAAAAAAAAATTGCAAAAGAATTGGCTATTTGACAGTTTTCGAAAAGATATTTTTAAATATACGTAGGTTTATTTTATACCTCTTACAATTATTTTTTTCTTAAAAAAGCGTTGTTTATTCGAAAAAAAATGTTTTTTTTCATTCCGTATTTTGAAATTCGCGCGGAAACAGCCGATCACGTGACATTTATGGCTGTGACGTCACATTTCAATAAACTAAGTAAAGCTAACTACGACGCTTCAACTCTTAAACATATTTTGTGTGGAAAGTTTGCATAAAAAGTTGCATAAAAAGTATATTTTGTGTGGAAAATCAGCAAACTGCCAACGATGATAAAACACAGTAACACACAACGTTTTATTTATTGTGATGTGACGTCATACGATGCTCGATCATGGCCGTTCGCGTTTCAGGTTTTGTAATCCACAGATAAAAAATCTCTAATTTATTTTTCAAAAATAAAATATTTACAATTTATTTTAATGCATAAAACCTATTGTATGATTATTGTGAACCTATATGCTACTATATCTAACATATTATATATTTTATCGTTACAACTGTCAAATAGCCAATTGCGCAGTCCTTTTTATTAATTAACAGTTCATCAATGATTACTTGTTGAAAATCCTTGAATTGCATACAATTAAGGGTTTTTTAAGTAATCGTTGAGCAAAAGCGACTTTAACCTATATATTGCTGATGGTGTACCCAAATTTTGTACACAAATTAATTGCTGGACGTTGGAGTATGTCCATACCATGCCATAATGCAGTAGACATCATACAGCCATAGACAAAACTTGGCCATCAGATGATGCACGCTATTCTACATAGACTATAAAAAAACTTTTGACAACAAACCTCTTTGGTGACAAAATGCTTAAAATCATAGTGCCAATGAAGTTTCGTTCAAAATTCATTGTCATTTCGGTAATAATGAGCTTATAGTAGGCTACAAAATGGCAGGAGGCGGTTGTGATGTTATACTATACTGCTGTAACGGCAATATGACACTTTAGCTTCGGTAAGGTTTAAATGTTGCTAAGCTTTGCTCTTGAACCGACTTTTTGTAAAAAAAAATACAGTTGAATCCGCCATCTTTGTTTCCTAGCTCCTTCTATCATCAATAGATGGCGGTAGTAGTTAGTAAAAAAAATGGCGACTACAACTACACAACACATCAATAAAAGTCATACAATAATTATTTTAGTTACTTCCATAGCAATAACGTGGCAAAAAATCGGTTCAAAAGTAAAATTAGTATGTTTGTTCATGCACAATTTGTCACTTGTGTGATTGTCGAGTAATGGCTGTGGTGCCATATAACAAGAAAAAAAAATTAAAAAAATTGACATAATACAATAAAAAAAGTATTAAATTTAAGGTAGCTCTATGCTACGTTCTAGTTCCGTGTGTGCGAATATTTTGACAAGGATGAGTAGCTATTCCTATTTATATTAAGTAATCCAATTTAAATAATAGTTACTTCTACGATGTGTTGTCAAGGTTTTTGAAATGAAAACTTCAGGCGCACTTGGCGCTCATTCTGAACAGTGAACAAAAATGAACCGCGTCGCTCGGGTCGGTGACGCTGAATCGCGTATACTCGGCTCGACGATGATTTTAAGTTAATTTGAAAAAAGATGCTAAAATAACAGTTTTTCGGTCGTTGGGGACCAACAATTAAAAAGATTTCCTAATCTGCATCTGTTCAACATAAAATGGCGGGAACTTAACTGCCAAAATATTCGCACAAACGTCAACACAATTATTTTTATATCGATTAGCTTATTTCGTCACTCGATGACGTGTATCGATTCATACGTCACTTAATGATTATATAACTATGTCAGCCTTGTTGGTTACGCGGAATTATCGCGAATTAAATTCATTATGTTTTTAAATTTTATATTTTTTTTTCGTCATCCTTGATGGTAGAGGCAGCGACTTTTAATATTTTGCAAAATATTTTAGTTTTGTTTCCATATGAGTTTATTATTTAAATATAAAAAAAAAACAAAGAGCTTCCTCTTATAAGGAAGTTTTGAGGCAAAAAAAGAAAATATGAAACTATTAGACTTATTCGCTTTTAAAAAACTTCGCAATGATTTTCAAATATAAAACGTTTTGGATGTAATACCGATAGTGAAGTAAATCCTATGTAGGTATATAGTAAAGTATTCACCTATTGTCGGGCAAGGGTTTATCCATCAGGACTTTCTCAGACCCGGAGTGTGGATTTGTGCCCGGTTGATGGCAATAGTCTCGCCCCCTATTACGTGGGACTTAAACATAACTGGCAAAATGTGGGTGTACTATAGGTACACCTCTGCCTAACCGTTCGGGGATTACAGGCGTGATGTTATGTACTATGTTTTCTATTGAAAATGCAGATTCGGTGACAGTTATCAGTATCATCAGTTTTATCACAGTTCTAGTCTATTCAAGTCCATGTTTCGAAGTGATGTTGTTTCCACTTAAACGAATATCAACTTTGTGTTCGTTTTAATAAAGTTTATTTCAGAATGAGTAGTAATTTTGAAAATCACAAAAAATAATTGAAGTTGTAGCCGAATCTGAACCTTATGTGTTGGTATCAAAGTTGTTTTTTCCAAAAAAAGACATTTGTTTACACGTTCGGAAACTAACATACTTGAAATAATAGACATGACGCTATTTATACGTCATGGTACACCGAAACAAAGTACTTAATTATTAATATAATAACATTGTCATAAAACACATGTGTTTCATATTACATTGTTATTTAGCGAGACAAAATTATAATAGCGCAATTTTAAACATTCCCTGTAAACATTTTTGTTCTTACATAAAATGACGCTTTCTTCCCATGGGGTAGATAGGACCTAAACGCTACCTGCTAAAAGACCAAAAGTCAGACAACAAGTCTTATCAAGGGAAATCGTGTTATCCAGTAACTGGGTTACTGGGTGCCTACATGGCAGCCGCTCCATGTAAAATACTGGTATTTAGCTGCATCCGGTTATAGTTTCGAAAATAAAACTATAGGTTGAATAAGAATGTCAGTATTACATCCTAAAATGTTTATTTAAATTAATCAAAACAAATGCGAATTACATTTTAAATAAAATTACGTCGGCATAATCGCTTCTCAAACTTACAACGCAACGCTTTGATTTATGCAACTTTCATTAAATGCATCTGAAAAAGTTTTTAGATGTTATTAAAAGTTATTTATCTTTTCAATGAATATTTTTCAAAGAACAACTCACTGCCAATTCTGCCAAATATAATATTTTATTTATTTTTTTATTAAAAATCTTACTTATACTGATAACTGTTATGATTGATTGGCAAGAATATCATCTGCCTATCAAGGCACTTGACAATAGTTTAAATTGTTTTTGACAGAAACTTTTCAAGGGAACGTGAGCGTTTCATACAAATATGAACCTTATTTTAAGCGGATAATGTTTATTGTTCATCTCTTTACTTATCTATTTTCCTATCGCAGCTATGCTGGAAGAGATTTCGTTAGAAATAAGCATCACCTTTGTACCTATTTTTCTGTTATTTTCTTGTCTGTTTATTTATGTGTGTACATAAATGGTTAAATAAATAAATCCTTATTTGGTCATACATAAGATTCATATTCGTGTGAAACAGTAACTTAGCAAAGTCAATGTGCCCTTAGATCCAGTATGTCATTGAGATAACCCTTATAAAGAGATAGTGACTCAAAGTTAATCCCTGCATTAAACCATTTGAAAAGATCTCTGAAATGCTATCTTGACATAAGCTATGGTTTGCTAGAAGAGTGGTGGCCGCCACATAACGGCCGTAGTGTCCGACTGACATGAAAATAATGGCATCGAGGTTTGACAATACCACGGTAACGTTATCTAACAGTATTGTGACTCGGCCCTTTTTTTGAAATAATTACCTGCAGCCGCGCGGTACGTAAACACGCCATAGGGCTTCTCGCCTACAGTATTTTTATTTTCATCAACCTACTTAAGTTTTTTTGAAGTTATCTGAAAAAAATTCACCATGAAAATTTAGTTGAAGTGAGCTGTCACTCCACCTGATGCTAGGTATTGACACTATTGACAGTTCACTTCACCTAACTTTAACGGTGAGGTGATGGGTCCCCCCACTGATGGGTCCACTTTTTATCCACCTTGTATAACCCCAGACATAATCAATAGATACATTATCCGAATCGTGACAGATATTAAAATTATAAAGATAAAGGGTGATTCATATGCCTGGCTATCTCATATTATCTGTATGTTTTCTAAAAGATGGAAGTTATCTACTTTATTTCGGGTGAGTATATAATTGTAGGCACAGCTGATAAATGATACTTTGCTATCTAAGATATCAGCCTGGAATTATGTTATTACATTAATAATTATACCACATACTTGTTATCGCCTTTTCTAACGATATACAAAATGTAGGGAACAGCTGAATTTTCTTCGCTACCGATTTCGTTCAATTTTTGTATATCGTCAGAAAAGGCGATAAAAAGTAGGTATGTAGTATAATTTATTGCATATATGTGGTTTCCATACTGTATGATTTTTATTAAACTTTATCTTTGAAGGGGAATCCAATGACAATTGCATCGTATTAAAATTGACAAGCAATTTTTTTTGACATATAAGTTTATTTTTTCTGTAAATTAAGTACTGTTTTTTTTTTACTTGTGTTTTGATAGAAAATTATTATTAACTGACCTGACAGATGTTGTCCTGTCAAAATTTCAATGGTCTTGAGTTCATACAAAAATCCCACACTTACAAAAAAGAACATTCAGTTTTTTTTTCGAATTTTCCTGGCATCTTTTCCAATTTTTCTTTCCATAAAAGCATAATTCGGACTTTGACGAACATTTTTAAATAAAAAATAGCCAAATCGGTCCAGCCGTTCTCAAGTGATGCGCTTACCAGCGAACAGCATTTCATTTTTATTTATAGTTTAGATTCATAATAGACAAAACATAACCCTTTTTCGTGAAAAATAAATAACTTATAACAACATCAAAAGCGAAATAAAAAGAGGTAGGTACTAAAAAGGCTGACATAAGAAACTCGTATAATATAACTATAGCTTGTGTATTATACGTGTAGTAGCGTTATATTATGCATTTAGAAATACATAACAGCCTTTATGGTGAGTGGTTAGAAGGCCCACTTACGTTTAGATTATATAAAGGGACATAGACCACAAATAAAACTTACTTAAACTTAATGAAAATATTCGTCCGCATGCGAAAAAAATACTAAAACATGGGGTCTACTCCCGAAGCATGAAATCCGCAGTTTCGGACATATGATTAGTTCGGGGCCCGAATTCAGAATGAAAGACAACACGATTTAACAGTTGTCCCTACTCCGGAAATGAATTTGCCCGTTCGAAAAATTGAATTTGACACTTGGTTTGACGGATCAACTACTTTCGTGATTAGTTCGGGGCCTGAACTAAGAATGAATGACGGTACGATTTGACAGTTGTCCCTACTCCTGATATGTATTTGCCCGTCCGAAAAATTGAATTTGACACTTTTTTGACGGATAATCTACTTTCGGACGGGCCCGTATCTTCGTTGACGGACTTAAGGAGTAGGCCCCCCAGGCTAGGGACAAAACACGTAGCGAAATTTAGCGAGCGTCTTACGGTCAGATTTGTCCCTAGCTACATGTATGAAACTTTGATGTAATATGCGCTGAAAAAATTTAATTATAACACACTTTGTATTTACCTACTACTCGTTTTTAATAAAAAGTAAAGAAATGATCTCGTATCGTATTTCGATCTCTTGGCTGACAGTGTGTTAAATTATTATTTTTTCTTCGCTATTTATACGAGGAGATTTTTTAGGTTAAAACCGCATGCGGAATGACCACCACTGACTAACGAAACATTGATATCGAATATAAAAACTGTGCGGATTTTATTTTATTTAAAATTGAATAAGATAAAAATCCTCACATTTCGTTTGATAGTTTTAAAATGCAGACCTCGAAAACATTTGGTACGCGACGGTAAAGTAATAATAATCGCTTAATATTTCATTTATATTAAATCGGAAATTATTTTAAACACTTAGAAGAACTTGTAATCTTTTTCTCGTAAGCCATTTTCATGTCATTTGGTAATTAAAATTATTAATATTATATTTTTAAATATAAGTTTAAAATTGTGCTATTTATTGATTTTCCCGCCGTTTAGAGCTCATTGTAACGTTAAAATTTGACTTTTAATAAATATTTTGTCTAGCTTAGCCTTATCGATATTTTAATAGCTTAGTATGTTTAAAATCAAGGCGGAATTTCAGCAAAAAAATTTTTATTACTTATGATTATGTAAAACCAAAATAAATCAGTAATTATATTTTTTCGCTTTTTTGTAAGAAACTACCAGATCTGTTATCGGCTGTATTATGGTCTATTAAACTTTATATAATTTAAGTGTTTATAATTTAAGTAGTAACAATTATAAAGAGGCATAATAAATCAATTTATGTAAAAAAAAATAGATTTTGGTGTCAGCATCTGGGAATATGGAAAAGGCTATAAATTTAAAGGTCATGTTTCATAGGTGGCCGCCATTTTGAAAAAAAATCAAAATGGCGGACAAGCATGTATGTCACGCTCCATATAAACATTCTTCAATCCCCTTTTGTTCATTGAGGCAAAAAATATCTGGCACGTCATTTGCCAATATTGGCTTATGCCGTTTTGCTCTTAATTAAAAACTGTAGCCAAATGTTGGCACCAATATTTGAAATTGCATTACCAATTTAATGTGAATTGCAAGCACTTGTCTCCTATAGCCAATGTTTTATTTGCTATGGTGTTGTAAAATTGTTGTTGGAATCGTTTTGTTAAATGTTATTGCTTAGACACAATAAATTAGTTTATACTTTATTTGACCGCATTCGATATTGTGCGGAGAAATGCCCCCAAAATACATGGTTATCTAATCTAAATCTAACTAACGAAAATATAAGGCATTTGTTTTATTCTGATATTTGGAAAATAATAATTATTATAATGGTGTACTTAATTATATTAATTTTAGAAGAAAAAGAGTGTCCAAAAACGAACGCCAGCGACCACGTGACCGCGTTTCCTTTTAAAGGCTAACGCAGATTGGGGCGGTCCGTGCCCGATTCAAACTATATGGCGGTTTTCTCTGAACTAAGGCACACTACAAGCGTGCCGCACCGCAGTTTTTCGTATGAAAATGCGTTGCGCTGCGGCCCGTTGCGGCTGTAATGTGCTTGGCTTTATAATGCATTTTTTTTGTATTTGATTTCGATACCCGCCATGTCTGGCGTTTGAGTTTTCTAGGAAGACAAAGCGGATTCTGTATTTATCAGGTGCCTTAGATAATCTTCACTGGAATCATGCAGGTTTTATATCATTGAAAGATATATGAGTGACGTCATTAAACAATTAACTATCTACACACGTTGTGTGGCGTGACGTGCGATAAAAATAATATCAGCCAATCAGGTGAATTATTGTAAAATTAGCAAGTTGTTGTTTTTTCATTAACAACTAGCTGACCCGGCGAACTTCGTTCCGTCTCAGAATCAATAGGAATGAATGTATGAGAAAATTCACTGTCTTCATTATTATTTTTCCCATATTTTAATAATTATTCTGCTATTCGGGGTGGAGACAAATCCAACAAATCAAAGATAATAAAAATCGGTCCAGCCGTTCTTGAGTTATAAATGGTATAACTAACCCGACTTTGTTTTATTTCTATAGATGAGTTTTTGAATTGGTAACTACTTTACTCTCGATGTATTAACTATTAATGACCATAAAAAATTACATACCTCAATATTTTCTTTTTAATGCCAATAAGGCGCAGTCACCAAGTGATATAACGGTGACTTAAAATAAGTTACCGTCACAGACTAAGTAGTAAAAGAAAAAGAAAATACATTTATTAAGCACAGACTAAAGGTCACAGCTCATTAGAGCCACCCGGCACCCACTCCGCACCGCCTCGCCTCCTGCGGCTAGTATTCTTTATATGGACTTGTATGGGTATGCGCTCACTATATCACCTCCGTAGCGTCACCAGATCGCCTCGGTCGTAAACCTTCCACGCGCCGACGGCGGGTGGCCCACTCGGTGACAACTCGCTGCTCGCATGATTGCCTTGTGTTGACTGCGCGTTGCCAACGCGCGGGTCCAGAGTGGACCGCGCGCTGCCCGCGAATGATTTGTAAAATTTGACATTACGAAACACACGTGTAGACCTAGTGCCAATTGTTAACAGACTACTCGAAAATTCTTGGACCAAGCGACGTCCACGCGTTGACCACTCGGCGTTCACTCGTTGACCGCGCGGGGTCCACTGGTTGACCGCGCGACGTTTATTGGTGATAACGCGGCGTCCACCCGTGGACCACCTGTCGACAACGAGTGGACGCCGTGCGACGAGCAGGTGCGGGGTGGGTGCCGGGTGGCTCTAATGAGCTGTGACCTTTAAATGCACACAACATATTAAACTAGGTACAAAAAAAAAACTATTCAAAGTGAAAAGTGCGTTGTAAGAAATTAGCAGGAAAGTGTGCCTCGACTATAATATTGATTATGAGTTGCAACAATGACACTGGATTAGCTTTTGTAAATGTTTAAAACACAGTGATATTTTATAATTTAATTTAGTCATATTGATCAATTAATCAAAACGGCGAAATATTTTGACGGCTATTTGCTACGTTGCCAACTTCCAGAGGGGCAATTCTCGTAATTTTAAGAACGTTCTCAGTCTGATTTACTGTCTCAATCTGTCAAAGATACTTCTAATTTCCCTACATTTTTGACAAGTTTTTAATTACGGGAATTTGCCTTCAGAATGCATAGCCGATCTGAGCTCTGATTCACAACCATATGACAGGCTATCGTATCGAAAACCTGACATTTCGATAACCTGATTTGACTTCCCCTCAACAGCAAATAGCTGTTGGAAGAAAAGCGGGCGTCTATTTGATTTAAACTGACAAAATTTTCGGGTTTTGGACTTGTGAACAGCGTTGAGAAGACTCCTACGATAACAATGATTAATGTTCATATCGAGTGTTTGTGAATAAGGGGGCTGTTTTGTTGAAAGTACATTTATAAACATAGAGTTACCCACCTATTGCGTGGTGACAATATTCACAGATACCTACCTCACAAATTACTCCCAACTCAAGTGTCAATGGTTCAAAGGGCTTGCCACTGCAATTAACTCAAGGACGCTCCATATGAGATAGAACATCGCTGGCCCTATAGGGATATAGTGAATATAGGGTCACATTAAATTTGTTAGTGAAACTCCGCAGACGTGATAAGTATCGATATCTAAACACGAAAAAAAGTAAAAAAATAATGGTTTTTTTTTGGGTCAGAAACTTAAGAAATTTGAAATTTCGCGGACTACATTAAAGAACATCAAATACCGGGTGTCAGTAGCTACTTTTAAACACATCTTAAAAAAATATGTTTCATTTTTGAACGCGGATAACTTCTAATTTATAATCGTTTATACCATGTTCATAATAATAGTTAAGTATTACTTATTATTTAATGTTTTCCTTCCTCTCTAATTGGGAATATAATACTAAAATACTTTGCGGTCAAATTAAGTGTAAACGAAAGACTATAGGTGAGATACCTGACGTAAAATTTTAATAAAAATGACATGTTGCTATAGTTAAAAATTACTTCAAGATTATAGTCGTGGCAAAACACGAGCAGGTCAAGTGTGACGTATGTCAAAGTCACTGTCATAAGTGTCAAATTGATGTAAGCGCGCACGTGTAAAGCAACAACTATGCACTCAGTATGTGGTTTACATGAATTTGAATCTTACTATCAAGTAATGGTATTTATCAACTTAAGTGTCGTATTAAAAAAAAAAAACTACATACTTTCACGAACATGTGTGATATTTCGCCACTTAAATATGTTTTATGTATTCATCACAGTACTATAAAAATTGAAATATCGTGACATTTTTATTACCTTTTATTTTTACAATATTTTGTTTATGTTAGTGTTTTATGTTCGAAAAATATTAAGAACAGATTGTGACTTTCTTTTCAAATTACTATAATTTTATTGACACAATTCTTAATATTTTTACGCAGTTTGCAAACTGTAAAGGCCATTACTTGCTGTGAACTGACATTTTAATATGAAGAATTACAGCTCACAACTAGCAGCTAAATGACAAAGAACGTATGATTAGGTCCGTCTTATCCCATTTAATAAATTTTTATCCTAGCAACACTGAACACCCTATTTTCAACTATAGCAACATTGTCGTTTCACCTTAAAATGCATAGTTTAAAAGTTGGGCATTACACATGCAGCTGTGAACCTATGATAGAATTGTTGTGATTAAGGCACAAACGGTTTGTGCTTGATACCGAGCTTAATAATCCATCTGTAATAATATCTGTTACATGTGGGCATTTGCTTTCAAAGCTTTAGACCTGATTTCACCAATCCTTGTTATATGTAACACATTTATTTATAAACTTTGCTTAAATGTTAAATATTAGAGACATTTAAACGTCAAAACTGTATGGTTACGCTGACGTTTAGTCATTTCTTGCAACTTTTTTTAATTCAAAACAATTAGGTGCACCTAAATGTCCTGTTAAATATTTTGGGACTGTTTTTCATAGTGAGACGGCACGTCAAATGTCTTAGCGACGGGTCATTTAATAACTAACAGAGTTTGGTGAAATTCGGCCTTAATAGCCCTAAGGGTGGTTTCCACCAAAACGGAGTGGAGAGATGTCTTGTAACAACCAATAGGGGTGAAGCTAAATGGAGAGGTTTGGAAATAACGCAAGCCTATTGGTAGCTCAAGAAATGTCTCCTCTCCGCTTTGGTGGAACGGACCGACAGTACCTACTGAAATCTTGAGTAATGTAAATTCTTTCTTTAAGTGGGATGTGCCCTTCAGTGGAATTATTACTGGCCAGTATTTTGTAGGACATTTTCACTGATTCCAGGTTTCAAAATGTCCAGGAAAATAAATGCCCACATGCAAGTAGAATGGAATAGAAACATTAAAAACTATCTATGCAATATAGCAGTTTCATGACCTGCTTTTGTTTTTTTAGCTAAATTGTTATATAGTTTGACAATGTAAGCGATTTAAAAGAAAACATGTGATCGTCATCAAAATTGTAAAAATCCCGTTTTTTATATTCCAGTCATATGGGTACAAAGAGGAATGTGTCTCAAAAAATACCAAAAAATCTAAATAAAGGATTTCATACCGAGTTCGTGTTTTATTTTTAGATATTTCCCAGTTTTAGGAACGTGCTAAGAGACTAATGCGATGTCAACCATCGATGAATGGTCGCAGAAAAGATTGCTTTTATCACTACACGCACGCACTAATTTTGGCGAATGAAAACATTAGGGGGAAGCACTAGGATAGCCTCGATTGTAAACCCTAAATCAGTGCAATAAGAGCCACTTTACGAGCAAATGTGCTGAAAGAAACCCTTCGTTTGCCCTGCAATGGATGGAACAATAACAAGTAAGTGGATCATACGATAACGTCCTATCTAGTTGCTTGTAAACAGCTTTTTTATAATGATTTCATTTTAGTCTACTACTTTTTGATTTCATAATCATAAATCCGGGCTCTGGCTGCTTGCATAGCTAACTTTTGGGTTTACTGTAATGAACCGATTAATTTTTTATAGACATTCTGTCCCTCTGCATATTTCCGTAAAAGTTAAAACGGCTGCGTTGTTTGCTGAAACGTTTCAACCTTATTATGGTGAGTTGAACCCCTTTACCTAAATAACAATGGACTGGTTAATAAGGGGTTAATTTTTCATTAGCACATCAGTTTATCGCCCTTTATTGGACGTAGGTAGGTAATTTGTAAGTCTTTACAGACAATAATTGAACAGTGAAGGCACGTGAACATATTCGGCAGAAGTTGACCGTAACATCCCAGCGCTGGTTTGCTGGATTCGTTTTCTCCTCTACCGATCATTTTTCCCCTGAGAGTTCATTTGGTTTATATTGTACGTATGTATCTATGTATATAGGTATTCTTGTATTTTATAGTCATTTCCTAGCTAGTTATCCTGTATGTTGCACCTGCCATGTTTTGTCTCTGCATCACCCTAAGGTTGAATGGTAGAAAATACCTCAGGCATTAAGTCCGCCTTTGTACAGTATTTTTTACTTGTGCATAAAGTTTTAATAAATAAATAATTATGTAAGTATACCTAGCTAGGTAGCCCGTAGCTGACTTTTAACTAGGGTCGGGGTGATGTTCAAATTCCTAGAGACTTTTTATTGAAATCTAGATGGTATGAGGTTGCCTTTTTAGGCACCTGTCCCCCCGCCTACGAGGAAGCGATTAGCTATCAACGATTTTCTCGCTGAAGAAAATACGTTTCTTGAGCGGGTCCCGCCCGCGCCCGTGTAAGTAAAAGAGATACATATTATTTTAGTAAGGTACTGTAGAGGGCTCTAGCTGGGAGGCCCTCAATGAGATTATTCATGCCAGGGCCCAGCATAGCTATTCACAAACACTCGATACGCTTCCGTATCGTATCGAACATTAATCATTGTTATCGTAGGAGTCTTCCCAACGCTGTTCACAAGTCCGAAACCCGAAAATTTTGCCAGTTTAAATCAAATAAGTAGACACCCGCTATTCTTCCAACAGCTATTTGCTGTTGAGGGCAAGTCAAATTAGGTTATCGAAATGTCAGGTTTTCGATACGATAGCCTGTCGTATGGTTGTGAATAGCTACGCTGTTCCCATCAATCACACTTATATTATAAAGGCGAAAGTTTGTGTGTGTGTGTTACTTCTTCACGCTCAATGGCTACCTTTTATCCCGATATTCCCACGGGATCGACACGTATGCGGGTGAAACCGCGGGGCGCAGCTAGTAACCTAATAAAAGCAGTAAACAAAAACATTAAGGTATGTCATAGTTAATTAAACAACAAGGTTAATTCTTAATTGCGCATGTCAAAAGGCTGGGAGACGTGCAGTAATGCAGCTAATTGAATGGTCGACACCTGTAACTGAGCGGTGCGTTGTTCTATGTGAAGGACGGATGCTACGCTATAATTTTATTAGTCATCAGGACACATTTTCTTGGACAGTAGGTACGGTCAGCATCAAAAGTTGATTAACACTTCAATTTTTTTAATCTTAGTTATTGAGCAAAATATTTGTTCAAAATTGCAGCAGAATTTTTTTTAGAAATTATACTCTTGTCTATTATATGAAAAGCTAAAAATCAGTTTATTGAAAAAAGTTGTTGTTAATTTAATGACATGTAAAAATGATAGTGTTAATCGACTTTTGATGCTGACTGTACCGTATATGTTGCTAAACGGACGTTTAAAGACTGCTATGTATGACAGACATAATGTGAAAGAGGGGGAAATGAGAGAGGGGCTCGCTCGTGGATAAGTAATAACAGCCGCACAGGTCGTGCCGCGGTCGGTCTGTGGTCGTGGTCGGTGGTGGTCAGTGACGGATTAACCCTTAATCAAATTAAGCAATTGCCTAGGGCATCACGTCTGGGGGGGCACCAGAAGAAGCACAAAAAAAATCCGTCCTTAGGGCATCACGTCTCACTTCCACGTCACCAAAAACCACACCAAAAAAAGTTTCTAGGAAAAATTTGAAAATTCGCGCGTTTTAAGTTGACATAGAGTCCGAGTCATAACCCCGCTCCCGCTTGCCCACTTGCTGCCCGCTAGTGCGTTCGGCAATTCGAATGTACCGGAATTGCGATCAGCCAATCACAAACCAGGCCCCTTCCCGCGGGCCCCCCGCCTGGCGATTTATTTTCGTTGGAACCCGCTCATCATCTTATTTTACAAAAAACTAATGTTTTTAGGCGGTAAAGGTTTAAAGACCGATTCTAGTTGACATACTCTATTTGGATTCTAGGATTCTAGTTGGATAGGGGGGCCCACAGGCGTGGATTGCTTAGGGCATCAAGTAGTCTTAATCCGTCACTGGTGGTGGTCTGGTGGCACAGGCAGCTAAGAAATGCCGGCGCCATCTAATTTTGATATATTGGCCAACAAAATATTGACTTGTAAAAATGTCTTAAAAGATCTTACAGAAATAAACATTTCATTTCATACCAGGGCGTTGCTAGCGTTCCTTGTGGAGCTGGGCTGGATCGAATATATAAATCGACTTTCCCACCCGTACGCAAAATCCGCGTATGACGTGGAGTTAGAAACACCAGCTCGTCTTACCAATACCAATAAAGCACCTAACTTCAGTTCTTAAAAAATCGCCTTGCATAAGCACAGTACCATCGACCACTCACCAGGACATACCCAACAAACCTGCCTTGAATTCTAATCACCGATTACAGGTAGGTATCATTGACATTTGGGTTCATCGTTATTTATGACGTATGGCCCCCATGTCGACTTCCCTTGCGCGTTGTTTTGTCTGCTAAGGAACGATATTAACATAACGACATAATCTCATGTATGGAATGTATTATCCATGGAATTATGAATGTATTATGTAAGCTGCATGAATTGACTGCCTCGTTAAACATTTTTTTAACGCAGTCGGGTCCAGAATCATGTACCTACTGAATCCATGATAACAAGTTGCGCGCCGATGGTCCTGACACCCATTTTTTATGGATGGGAAATCATCAAATGACCCCTCCCGCTCTGGGTGGAGCGGAAGGGAGTGTTAGACTCCGGACTAAAACCCATCCGTGTTCCTTCCTTAGCCCTTTATGTTCCGGGGTAGCGGTAACCCTTTCGGACAATCCCGCACCCCCGGCAGGCTTCGGCCCTGGCAGGCCCCTTCCTTTTTGCTGACATCTCTTTGAGGCGCGCGTGGAACACGTACGCGCCGTCCGGCACGGGCCTGGTCCTGATCGGACGTTGAGCTACCCATTACTCTCCGTCCGCAGGCCCGCGCCTACGGTGGCCGGAGTCGTCACGCGGCTCCCGACGCCCGGAGCGTATCCCGCGGCGGTTGGGACGGCAGGCTCTCTCCCTCAGCCGTCCCGAAACCGTCCTGCCACCCTGTAACGCAAATTGTCGTGAACGTGGTACAACACCGGCTCCTCTGACATCATATTGTATCATGAAAACACCACAGAGTACTTTTATATTTCCCTATTCAAATTTTTCCTCTATGTTTTATATGGAGAAGACAGCTGCCACGCAACGATCGATGTGACGTCAACGCTCTGCTAGAGTTACTGTCACTCTTATCCGACCTTTCCGCTGATTCCAGTAACTTCGTTAAAACTAGATGGCGCCACTTGCTGCGCCGACATTTATTATTCCTATGCCAATCAGTCTTTTGCTTTTCTAAGCTGGTCATATAAACAAGGTCAAATTAAAGTAGCTTACGAAACTTCACAGTCTTCGTCTAGTGGTCGCAAGCGCTACTGCTGAGCACGACGATGTATTTGGTTCGATTCCCGGGTCAGGCAAAGCGTTATTAGGTTTTTCCATCAGAAACTCAGTAGCATTTAGAGATTTGTGCCGGTTGATGGTAATAGGCTCACCCCCTATCTCATGGGACTTAAACATAACTGGCGAAATGTGGGTGTACTATAGGTACCATCGCGGACACTGGCGATGGACCACTTTTCAACCTTATTACCAAGGGCATAAGGGTGAAAGTGGTCGACCGCCATTGTCCGCGTTGGTACATCTATGCCTAAACCTTCGGGGATTACAAGCGTGTGATGTTACATATGTTATGTATTACCGCAACAGTTTGACTGACTGACCCCCATTCGGATCCCCTAGAGGGTTGAAAGCGCGACTGTAGATCACGGCAGGCTTAAATAAAGTAGGAAATTTCGGGAAATTATTGCGCAGTATCAGCCTGGAATCTGGATTTGAGCCTAGCTGATGGCAGTTTAGCTCTCTCCCTTATCCATACTTAATAATATAATTATGCTGTGGATAACGGTGTGAGTTTCACATTTGTATTATATCTTGGTTTATATTATTTGCGCAGATATAATGTGTAACTGTTTGTTTGTCCCAAATAAATAAATAAATAATACCTAAATGCGAATTGCGAAAGTAACTTTGTCTGTCTAAGTGTCTGTTACCTTTTCACGGCTGAACGGATTTCGATGTTTGGCCTCGTAAAGCACGTTAAGCCGTTTGGTCCTGCGCCTGCCCCCTTATTCACAAACACTCGATATGCTTCCGCATGACCGTATCGTATCGAACATTAATCATTGTTATCGTACGAGTCTTCTCAACGCTGTTCTCAAGTCCAAAACCCGAAAATTTTGTCAGTTTAAATCAAATAGATGCCCGCTATTCTTCCAACAGCTATGTGCTGTTGAGGGGAAGTCATATCAGGTTATCGAAACGTCAGATTTTCGATACGATAGCCTGTCGTATGGTTGTGCATCAGGGCTCTGATCTCTCTCCGGTCGTGTCGGATTGCCGTCCCATTATCGGACTATGAGAACAAGGTAAGAGAGAGTGCACGTGTGTCTGAGCGCACACTCGTACACTATAATATCTCCCGCGCCGAAGGCTAGTCTCTGTTGAGATTGGCCGTCGTGGTGTGGCCGAAATACGGTCTGCAGGACTATTAGTCTCTACAACATCTGTTGAGTAGTAATTTCGTGCACAACGGCTCACGATGGGTAATAGCACAGTATCGTGATACCTAATCTAGGTATTTTCCAGGTCATCTGATTATTGGAAATCTCATGGCCTACATATTGGTACTCGAATGTCTGGTTTTTATCTATTGCTGCTTGTAACTGGCCATTTTTTGCACCTCTAAACAATAATTAATCAAACTATCATCGCCTAGCCTTTAGATACCTTTTTAACTATGTTGGGGTCGGCGTCAAGTCTAAACGGATGCATGCTGAATACCAGTATTTCACGTGGAGCGACTGCCTATCTGACCTCCACTACCCAGTTACTGGATAATACGATAGGTACCCCTTGGTAAGACTGGTTGTCAGACTCGGGCTTCTGACTATCCGTAACGACTGTCAAAGATCCACGAATGACAGCCGGGACCAACGGCTAGACGTGCTTTCCAAGGCGCGGAGCGGTCTCGGTATGTAAAGATGGTTACCCATCTACAGGCTAGCGGCTTAACCTGATCGATCGACCTGTGCGGCTTGTATTATTTAGCCACGGGCCCCTCATATAATTAAACAAACCACTGCTCCTTTTTTAAAGTCGGCAACGAAGGACTGTATTGTGTAGGCATCGGAGTGCTTAACAATCTGTTTGATATTATTGACTAGCTGTCGCCCAGGATTTGTCTGCGATCTAGTATGAAAACCCTATGTCCTTTTCCAAGTCCCAGGCTACCTGAAGGAAAGAAAGAAGATACCGCAAAACGGGGCTACTTTGACTTCCAGGGTTACTTTGACAGGTGTTGGAACTACTTTAACAGAGCGCCAAAATCGGTTTTCACGTGTGCTCAGCAAGTGTGCGTGACCTCGAGTAATATTGCGCGAGGCGCGGGGTGTGGGGAACGCGTTATAGCGTTGTGATCGGCCTTGTCAAAGTAACCCTGGAAGTCAAAGTAGCCCCGTTTTACTGTACGTTTATTTGCGGTAACGGGTAAATATGACGCAGATAAAGAACACAAACACAAAAAATACTTAACAAGTTTGGGGAATATACCAAACCAAACAATACCTATCCGTCTAATTTAATACAGATCGGTTCAGTACTTAGTTTAGGAAAAAGGTAGCAGTGCGCCATTGAAAAGGTAAAAGACAGACAGAGTTCCTTTCGCTTTTAAAACATTGATAAAGTATGTCTGATGATGTTGCGTGAAGGTTAGTTAACAGGATTCCGCAAGCTTTTTTCCCGATCTCCCAACTTTTTAAATAAATTCTTTACGTCTTATTACAAAACCAGTTCTAACTTTAGACTTAGCCAAAGCCTTCGAATCAGTTATTGTATTTTGAAATTTATTCCGATAAACGTAAAGTTCATACAAAATTGACAGCTTAGACTCGGGCTTAACGTCAGTTTTTGTAATAAGAACTAGACTCGGGTTTGATGTCAGTTATTGTAATAAGAACTTTAACTTTGTCGAAGTAAGTTAGCTTGGAAGGTATATTCCCGTAAAAGAGGATACGGGAATTGGCCTTCTAATAGGAAATTAGAGGTATTTTTGACAGATTGAGACAGATCAGACGTTCTTAAAATTACGAGAATTGCCCATAAGGTCATTTTTGCCTTAAAGACATTATCAAAAGACGGTCACACACACACGCTAGACCACTAGCATCAGCTGCGAACCAGCCAGCATTGAGTCGGTACGACATCATTCATTAATCACGCATGGCAAACCATGTGACATGGCATGACTTCATGCTACACGTCTCGGTCGGCACGCGTCTGCCTTTGTTGACACATGCGTCATGCGCGGGGTTTCCGAACCGAACAAGCAAGCCGGAACGTTGTTAAAATAAAGTCGAGGCTGCTAGAGTGTTAACTACTTTGGGAGTTTAGTAAGAGAAGAAATACTTTACCATTTACAAGCAAAGGTGGCCCAGTGGTAACTGCCGCGACTTCCGAGTTGTAAGTTCGACCCCCAGACAGGCGCTTTAATTTGTGTAAATTATTTCATCACTACTGCTCTCACTTAGTTTGAAGGGTAGGACAAAATGTAATGGGTATTGTTGGTTTAAAACGCAATAGGTTTTCAAACAGATTTCTGAATTTTAAAATCCTTTATACTTACCTAAGATGACCCACTAACCTCAGACTCAGACATCCTCAGACAAGGATGCGAAATGAGGAAGGAGTTACGAGTGCGATTTTCCTTCCTTCTCAGACATAATAGTTAAACATAAAATTAAACAAACAACAGTGCATTCATTTATCAACTCACTGAACAGCGTACGGACGCCAGCACATCAAGCTACCCGAAACTGTCAAATTTTCCCAATCAACTTTGAACCTTACAATTTAGCGATAAAGTTGAAAATCTATTAAAGAAATTTGGCGGATTGTAGTAGCTTGATGTGCTGGCGTCTGTACATTGTGTTTTGTTGGTTTTTCATTGTTAACCATAAATTCATGGCAAAAAATAAGGCTAAGAAACCTAATTACCTATTTATTACACCCAATTCGGCCGGAGCAAAGAAAATGACAGATGATCTCCCCACAGAGAATGGCCACCTTTCATCCTGCACTACATGCCCTGTCACCTGTGCACTTGATGATCATATGACTACGTCAGTGAGCGGAGTTCGCGCAGCTGAATTTTGGGCCAAATATGTTTTAAATTTTTGCCATCGATACGCTTAGAGGAAGAAGAGTCAATCGTGCCTAAGTAGACAAGCTAAACCCTGCGTTGATATTTTTCGCCACCCGGCACAGAATCATGTACTTACTGATTCCATGGTAAAAGGTTGCACGTTGGTGTCCCTGTCAGTCACCCTATATGTATAATTTAATTAAAACTAACATGGACTAGGGCAAACTGAACCTAGGGTCGGTATGTCAACATAGTGACCCTGGAGACATGAAATGTTATTGGTAGAGTGCGCGCAAGACAAGCCTGCACGCGACATATTGGACTTCTAGATTATATCCCTGCTAGCACTTTTAATCACCTTGGGCGTAATGATGGCAATTATTTACTTTGTAAAACATGGAACACAGCACACTCTCTTGACACCTGAAATAAACGTCCAGATAGCGGCAAACGATTACTTATTTCCGATTTCGGCCGCGCGCTGACTTTTATTTTGCGCACACTCTAGTACGTGCCTTTGATTGTAGAAGAGCCTATTAAGCAAACCTGACACAGGTGTAAACAAGTCACGGCACTTGCATGTCCAAACTACTCTGAATGAATTAATGAATATTAGTCACATACCAAACGCCACGTGTATTGTTATCCTGCACTTAGGTACTAACACGAACATAATTATAGCTAAATAACTTCTATGGTATGGTGGCCATTATCTTGCCGCCATCGACAAATTATAACGCCGTGTTTTTTTTTTATAGTTTTTGAAAGGCAGCAGGCGGCTTGATGCATCTCGCAATAATCAACCCATAATGGTCTCACTTCTGGGACACAGGCCTTCTCTATGTGAAAGGGAATGGGCCGTAATCTACCACGCGGGCCCAGTGCCCAGTGCGGGTTGATATATGTCCAGACAGCGATAAAAAACATTATTTAGGCAACCAACAGCGAGTATGTTACAGAGTAGGTATGTGCACAAAATACAGAGAATGTGTAATACAATATTCTATGGCTAATATTCTAATATACAGGCTTATTTGAAAAACACCAACAACCTCTTAAGAGGTCACTGTACTCATCATTATGAACAACTTTTACTATGGGACCCAACCTGAAATCGCGAAAAAAAAATCAGCTGTTCCCTACATTTATGTTCGTAGAACTCGTCAAAATGTATGGAACAGCTGATTTTTTTTTCGCGCTTTCAGGTTTGGTCCCATAGTAAAAGTTGTTCATAATGATGAGTGCAATGACCTCTTAAGAGGTTGTTGGTGTTTTTCAAATAACCCTGTATAGACCCTGACTATGAAATATTTAAATACAAAAGGTTCAGTTTTAGGTAGGTTAACATACAGGGTCAAATTAAATTAGCTAGCAAAACTCTGCGGATGTGACGAAAATAAAAACGTGACGTCACATAGCCACCACGCGTGGCGTCACCAGCGGACGGTCAAGACGCTTTCAGCGATACCTCATTTGTAAAGTTATTATAAGTACTTTTGAAGTTATGAGGGAACAGATGAACATACATACATACCGGTTAAAATCATATACCCTCCGTAATCGGGTAAAAAGAAAGTAATTTGACGATTTTTTTTGTAGGGTCACCGACCGCAGTTAGTGTAGTGTGTGTTTTGCTTTCGATGATTTTAAAAGTCGATTAACACCTCAGTTTTTTTATCTTAATTATTGAGCTAAATCACACTTCACACCATAGAATTGCATATCTGTTGCAGTCAAAACTCATAACCAGTCAAAAGTACTTTTAACTAACAAAATAAATATTGGTTAAAACTAGTTTTGACTAAGAGCTTCAGCCAAAATCACTTTTAACCAAATATTGTCAGTTAAAATCACTATTGACTACTGATTTTCAGACAAAACTACTTTTGACCAACGTGTTCAGTCAAAATTACTTTTGCCTGATTTTTTCAGTTAAAAGTACTTTTGACTGGTTATGAGTTTTGACTGCAACATATCTATGCTTCACACTAATATTATAAAGGCGAAAGTTTGTGAGTGTGTGTGTTTGTGTTTATATGTTTGTTACTTCTTCACGCCTAAACCACTGAACCGATTTAGATGAAATTTGGTATAGAGATAGTTTGAGTCCCGGAAAAGGACATAGGATAGTTTTTATCCCGATATTCCCACGGGATCGAAACTTAGGCGGGTGAAACCGCGGGGCGCAGCTAGTATTTAATTAAAATCGGAACAGCACAATTACCTATATGAAATGGTGAAATGTACAGACGCCAGCACATCAAGCTACTTCAATCTGTCAAATTTCTTTAATAGATTTTCAACTTTATTACTAAAACATAAGGTTCAAAATTGATTGGGAAAATTTGACAGTTTCGGGTAGCTTGATGTGCTGGCGTCTGTACATACAATCGAACATCATCATCATCAGCCTATAGCAGTCCACTGCTGGACGCCTCTCCTATTGCAGGCCATTCAACTCGATTTTCGGCAACTCTCATCCAGCTGCTACAATCGAACAATTTTTGTCAATTTAGATGAGTTCTTGTGTAAAAAAGTATATGCGGGTGGTCTTTTCTTCATAGAAACGCTCTCGCCTGTTTTCTTTCTGGTTTATGAGCATAAAGCAATGATTTTTACAGAATAATAAATATTAACTAGGTACTTGTATGTCCCTATGTTTTCCCTTTTGATGATACATTATTTTTATAAGCACAAGAACCCTAAAAAAATGCCGATTTAAACCGCTGTCAACAGAGGCATAGTGTACAAAGACAACTATTAATAAAAAAAGAAAAACATAGGGACACAGTATAGGTGTATCCTTCTTATTCAGGGTATGAAATGTCTTTTAAATTGGTCCAATATTGGAGGAGGAAATATGCGAGAGCCAAATCTCGTATTACCTACGACTTTTTACTTAGGATTTTTCAAAAGTCTCTCCGACCGCATTTCCTCTTACTACTTAGACTTTACTCGCTGACCGTATCAGGAAAACTTTTATGAAGTTGTTTTGTTAGACAAACGACAAAAACACGTTTCTTATCATTATGTAGATACTAGATACATACGGGTTTACATGTTTCAAGGTCACTGCTGTCATTATCGTAGAGTGTAGGTACTGTGGAATGTTTGAGTCAGCGTAGGATTTTGATAAGTTTTGTTTGATGCGTTGATATTTACGGCAAAGTGACATCATATTTCAAAGATAAAATTAATCCATACTATAATATTATAAATGGAAAGTGTGCCTGTCTGTCTGTTACCTCCATAGAAATGTAATATCTATGGTTACTTACCTCTAACACATTTAGATGCAATTTGGTAGGTATAGAGATATAGCCCCACAGTTTCACACGCATAAGTTTTGATCCCGTAGGAATATCGGGATAAAAACTATCCTATGTCCTTCCCTGGGACTCAAACTATCTCTATACCAAATTGCACCTAAATCGGTTCAGTGGCTTAAGCGTGAAAAGGTACTTAGCATACAGACAGACAGACAGTTACTTTCGAATTTATATCTAATATTAAGTATGTATGGATTTCGTCGAGGTAGACGGCGAAGGTGGCGTGACGATGTAACGAGGTTTGCAGGGTCAACATGGCTAGAGATCGTTCAAGACAGGGAGATTTGGACGAAAAAAGGGAAGGCCTTTGCCCAGCAGTGGGACAAAATATAAGGTAATGAAACAAAAAAGAATTATAATCATAAAAATCAGCAATACGACTCCCTTTTTTTTGCTAGGAAATCATCAAATGACCCCTCCCGCTCTGGGTGGAGCGGAAGGGAGTGTCAGACTCTTACTGACTAAAACCCATCCGTGTTCCTTCCTTAGCCCTTTATGTTCCGGGGTAGCGGTAACCCTTTCGGACAATCCCGCACCCCCAATACGACTCCCTAAGTTCATATTTAATGGCTTTTCATGTAATCATGACATTAGAGGCCAATTCTAACTCAAGGAATAGTATTGCTGATTCTAATGATTATAATTCAGTAAAGCCATATTTGTTACGGTCGTCATATTTTTACCAACATACAACCAGACACTGACCTGAAAATTGCAAAAAACGTAAGACAATTTGAGTTCGCGGGCTAACTTAGCGCATCAAAAGTAATGTATTCAACCTAGGCTGCGAATCAGCACTATTTGATCGTCAAAATTACATAAGACAGTCCCCCAAAACGCCCGCCCTTCACCACTTCCTAGTGCTTTGGCTGGGAAGAAGAAGTGGCGCAACCATAGATATATTACATTTCTATGGGTGCAACAAACTCCCTAGCAGGACAGCTGACTGTTCTGTTAAAAGAAGAGTGTGCCATAAGCAAAATTGCCTACCATAAATTATTTTTTTCCTAAAATTGTTAAGACTTAGGTACAACATAAAAATAATACGAGTAACTACATAATATTTCCAAACTTTTTGTGGGATTGGAACATAATATAACAAAATTTAATCCTTGAAAAAACAACAGAATGTTACCAAGCTGTTTACTTCCACGCCCACCATCTAGAATTTTGTCGAATTCGATTTTAGAATAGTGTCAATTGACGCACTTGATAGTTCATCGATTTTGATTCAACTAAATTACCTACCTTTCAAATTCAATACGATTCAATATTTTATGTCGTCATAAGTTCCTAATCTATTGTTAAGATGTACCTATCTATTAGTTAGCGTACATACCTACCTACTTAGTCCAAAAATGGCGTCAGTATTACATTTCCTCATTCACGCGTTTGGTCTGACGAGGTTAGTTTTGGTCACACGATACTTGCTGATGTATTTTCCGGTCTGGGTTGACAACCTTGGGCACGGGTTCACAGAGATTTTGCTTTTATTGTCATACTAGCTTCTGCCCACGACTTCGTCCGCGTGAAATTTCCTATCCTATGGCAGTCGGCAATACTGTAGCTTCCCATTAGTCAAAGAATTTTCGGAATCTAGGCAGTAGTTCTGAAGATTTCCCACCAAACTCACTAGGTACACAATGCTTGGTCTTCATCTATCGAAAGTCAAATTACTGACGACTGAATGAGAGAAATCGGTGTGTAACTATTTATAATTATGCTATTTCGTCTTATATTAGTAAAGGGGTTAAAGTATATAGGTAAAAACAAGAATTTTATGGCATGCGCGGTCCGAGGGGGGGGGGGGGGGGTCGTGGGGATCATGAGCCCCCCCCCAAAATCATTCAACCTGTCGAGAGTCTGATTTACTTGCCTTACTAACTTAAAACTGTACTTGAGCCACGAAAACCCCGATTGTCATATTCAAAAACATTAAGAACATCGGCAGACATGGGGACTGCCGACTGAAGTAAAAACTTAAAACTATGAAATGACAGTGGGTTTTCTAACGCGCCTAAAAAATTCTTATAAAAATATCTAAGAATTCAGGATTCAAAAGCGAGCAAAGCAAATTCGGGATATTGAGCGCCCCGCTCGTACGTAAGGTTGAAAGGCTTAGGTAAGGCCAGATTCCAAAACCTAAACTGCTGTAAAACGAGTTTAAGCTTTTCGTCATATTTCGATAAAGTAGATAGGTAATTTCTCTTTTTGTTTGATGGGTAAAAGAAAACAGAGACTATTTAAGGTGGGGTGCTAAAATTTTCAGGCTCGCTACGCTCATTCTTGCAATTTACATTGGTTCTTGAGCTTTTCTTCAAAATTCGACAACGCAAGTAATTCCTAGTCCTTTTGGAATGATCGAAATTCGAAAGAAAATCGAACCTATCCGAGAGTTTTCGAGTTCGCTTCGCTCGCGCTTGCATTTTAGTTTCTGCTAGCTGCTTGAGCTTGCCTGCACAAGTCGACAATGTAACTCCTATTTCTACTTGTGAAAATATAAAACAAAACCTAATCAAACAGAGGCGGGTTGTAAAAATTTTCGACCTCGCTTCGCTCGCTCTCCCGCCCTGCGCAATCTACCGTTCTAATACATACACCGAATTTGGCGGCATTTAAGTTGATTTAAGTAACACCTATGTAAAAGCTGAATAGCATAAGTAATGTGGAGCTGGAGATGTACATGAACCTTAACATATCATCACGCCTTTAATCCCAAAAGGGTTGAGCAGGAGTGTACCTTCATATAGTACATACACCCACATTTCGCCAGTTATTAAGTAAAATGTCATGGAGGGCGAGCCTACTGCCGCCAACCGGGCACAAATCCAGACTCCAGGCTGCTTCTGAGAAATTTCTGGTGGAGAAACCCTTTAACACTTTACCCGACCTAGGAATCGAACCCAGCTAAGTAGGACCTTATGCTCAGCAGTAACTCTTGCGACCACTAGACCAACGAGGAGATGTACCTCCCTTAAAATATTCCTCGGCACCCATGATGACCCCCCCCCAAAATCTTGGGCTGCGACCGCGCCTGTTTTATGGAAGCTAAGATGAGGACGACCCCGGAAAAGTAGATACCTATACAAGGAAAAGCGAAATAAATGTAGTAAGTTTCCAAACAGAAAAGCAAATGTAAGTTTCCAAACGTTTTAAGAAAATTCAATAGATATCCTGAAACAGGCTAATTTCCAGTTCGCAAAGAGACACAGAAAAGAGGAGGAATTGGTATTGTTTTTTTTTTTTCGTTGGACGTCAACGTACCAATAGGAAATCCGTTCATTCAGAACTGTCAAAAGATTGATGACCTAGGTATCCTGAAACTGTCTAATTTAGCAAATAAAAAAAGTAGGTAGGACTTAGTTTTGTTTCGGGTTGGTCGTCAATGTACCAACAGGAAATTCATTCATTCAGAACTGTCAAAATGTTGATGACCCAGTTGAACGCGGATTCGTCACTTACCGAAAGCGAACGCAGCCGCGCAGCGATGAATAAACCATGCATGGTGCATTACGTTACACGTTGCGAATGTTTTATTATGTCATAACATGTCTAGTAGCCGTAAAACTGCCATGTATTACTTGACAAGTGTTAAGTACTTACTTACCTAGTTTATAAAATTTCTCAGTAGCAGCCCGGAGTCTGGATTTGTGCCCGCTTGAAGGCAATAGGCTCGCCCCCTGTTACATGGGTCTTACAACAAATAAACCAACGGCGCGGCACGTTGTGACGTTGTCGACGGCTGTAGTTGCTTCTGCCGCTCGTGTGTATGAACACTTCTTAACATTGGCCAAATATGGGTCTACTAGGTATAAATTTAGATCCAGATCCACCCCTGCCGAACCCTCCGGGGAATATATGCGCGTATGCAAAGAGTAGTGTTAAGTCTTGTAGTAACAGAACGTCGTCATCATCTGCAGCCTATCCAATGGATGAAATTAAATGATATTAATTTCTGTAAGTACATACTCGTATTTTATTCTTTTCAACATTTTTTTTAAACTAGATGGCGCCAGCTGATCCTAGCTTGCTGATTCCTAAGAAGAAATGCCGGAACAAACTCAGAGGCCATGGTCTCTTTTATAGACCAAACATTTGATTTAAGGTAGAATTAGTCGCGAGCTCAAACTCACTGGAGGTCATGGCCAGAAAGCACGCTGTCTCACCTGGCTTCGTGTCCGACAGATATAGTATCAGTGATGAGTAATTAGATGCTAGTCTACTCGCACAACGTCTAGTTCTCACGCACAGAAAAATCGTACCGAAATTAAAGGCGCGTAATTTCATAGGAAGGAATTTCCAAGAATAGAATATAATAGAAATACATAATTATATAAGATATTAATACTGATGTAACTTCTATGTAACTTATATGTGAACTTCTGAACAAAAATTATTCTATTCTCAGACCAATTAATGAATACAATAGCGACCTGCCTGATGTAGGTTTATTCAAATCTGTGTTTCAGGCCATCACTTAACAACGCTGAGTGTTTTAGTGGACTATTATATTACAAGGAAACGTACCTACTACCATTGCTTTCATAATTATAACTGTATTGGTTTACGCGGCGGCGTACGCCAAGCTCCCAGTCGGGATCACCATCAGCTCGGTGATGTCTCGAAAAACCAAGTGAGCACTCGGACCCCATAGTGTGACTGGTGAAATTAGTCATCGATACCAAGCACACCCAAGGGGCAATGGAGAGGGCTATGCTTGGAATTTCCCTGTGTGATCGAATCAGAAATGAGGAGATCTGCAACCAAGGTAACCGACATAGCCCGAAGAATTGCCAAACTTAAGTGGCAGTGGGCAGGGCACATTGCTCGCAGAACAGATGGCCGATGGGGCTGAAAGGTTCTGGAGTGGCGACCGCGTACCGGAAAGCGTAGCGTTGGAAGGCCTCCCACAAGGTGGACCGACGACCTTGTGAAGGCCGCAGGAACTCGTTGGATGCGAGAAGCACAAAACCGGTCGAAGTGGAGGTGCTTGGGGGAGGCCTATGTCCAGCAGTGGACGTCTTTCGGCTGAAATGATGATGATGATGATGAAGTGGCAGTGGGCAGGGCGCATTGTTCGCAGAACAGATGGCCGATGGGGCGAAAGGCTTTGGAGTAGCGACCGCGTACCGGAAGACGTAGCGTTGGAAGGCCTCCCTCCCACAAGGTGGACCGACGATCTTGTGAAGGCCGCAGGAACCCGTTGGATGCGAGATGCACAGAACCGGTCGAAGTGGAGGTGCTGGGGGGAGGCCTATGCTATATCCAGCAGCGGACGTACCTACTCGTATTTCGGCTGAAATAAATGAAAAAGAATAACGTAGGTATGCTAAAAGTGGAATACCTAGTTTTGTTTTTAAAAAAGGGATTAGTAACTAAATTAAATTACAGTTGAATATGGAGTAATATTCTTGTTATGTACCTACATGTACTTACTCAATATTCTATTGGTGAGATTGGGATCATGCCATAGAAATGTAAAAAACAAACTTCTTTCATATATCTATGGATCATGCGCTGGCTTGGTAAATGTAAAAAAATCGCTTCTTTTTCAAAGTTGTTGAGTACAATCATGTGTTTGATTATTACTTGGCACCCTATATACCTACCTACATAGTTTCGGAAGCTCGATTATTATTAATAACCGTGGGTTTTAATGATTCATCTTTGCTATCAAACTTCGATTACCTAGTATGACCAGTGAGATTACTTTATCAAATGCCTATCGACAAGACGCCTACTTGTTTAGTTTTCACGTGACAAAGATCAATCACTCTAATTTGATATGAAATTAGAGTGATTTTAGTCTGATTACATGAATACCTGATAAATGATAAGTATTCACGTACAGACGCCTGCACATCAATCTACCCCAATCTGTCAGATTTCTTTGATAGATTTTCAACTTTACCACAAAGTAATAAGGTTCACATTCAATTGGGAAAATTTGACAGATTGAGGTAGCTTGATGTGCTGGCCTCTGTACATATGGCACCTGTCGCCGCCGACCAGGAAGCGAATAGCTATCAACGATTTTCACGATCAAGAAACGTACAAAAGATTATACTTAAGTCCCGCGTGTCAGTAAAAGAGATAATACCTAATATTTTTTTTTATTTTTATTTATTTATTAAATATTTACATAATATAAGCTAAAATATAAACTATAATAATATGTACAATTATATGAAAAAATACACAATCATTATAGGGCATCAAAGAATTCATCCGCATCGCTGTCAACAGGAACAGTGCCCAAAAGGCTGGCAGCATTGCCACGTTGTATGGCAATGCTAATTCTTTGGCCAAGAAATAGGCCAGCCCTCTGGTCACGTGAAGATTCGACTAACCGCTTGGCGATATCCCGAAATACCAAGTGGGCACTCGGACCCCATGGCCCTAGTGTTTCAACCCCAAACGGCTCGAACATATAAGTCCCAATCAGGTTGCAATATTTTCGCCGTTTGAGGTTTTCTGCACCTGCAGCAGCCGCCCCAGCACAGCCCACCTTGCTAGGAAGATGGGATGGCGCAAGGGTGTCGACACATGTTGCATCCCACACCAAAGTCTGCCTAACTTCCAGGGCATTATGGTCATTCCGTCTGGCCTCTTTCCATCGTCGCGTGCCAGGCCGTTGGGTTCTAAAACAGCTGGCACCCCGGCGGTGACAAAGAGCACGACGGATGATGTCATTAATGCTGGCGTGCCGTGCTATCCGGCCTGCGCTCCTACTGCAGGATAGGCCATGGTGTCCAAGGCAGTCGACAGCTTCACCGCACTGACAGCGATGCGGAGCCCCGCAAGGAGCGCCCAAACGCAGGCAGGTAGCGAGCCGAAAGGTAGTGTCACCCAGCATAGTGCCTATGTTGGGTGACGGGAGTGCTTGAAGCCACAGCCCCGACTCCCACTCACCCACAGCCAGCAGGCGGGCACGCTCAGCAGAATTGGTGGACGTATTGATAAGATTATTCCGTACCAACCTGCAGAGCGGCTCATCCCACTGTCTCTGGGAAGATGCGTTTACGGGCCGATCTGTATCCGGGCAAGCCGCTTTCCAGGCGTTCACCGCGTCGGTCAAGCACGGCACTTCACAGTCAACCAGGCAGGGAGCTAAAATTTTCCCGGTCAACTTTTCAGTGCTGTGGACAGAAGACAGGAACGGTAAGCTAATACTGGTAATTTTGCGGACGCCGAGGCCACCAAAACGGATGGGTAGTGTGGCTTGAAGCCACGCTCGGTCGTCCAAGGCCACATTTAAAATGGATGTTAGTGTGCTGCGAATAATTTGGTCAATTTTGTTTAAGAGGTGTGGCTGCTTCCATAAGGGGGAAGAGCGTAGAAAATACATAAAATTTGGGCCAAAACAACAGTATCTAATCAGGGTGAATGCCGAATGTAGATTAATTTTGGAGAGTCTGTCCGAAATCTCATTGAAATTTTTAATGTTTTCGTCGATGAAAGGAGTAAAACTGACTTCTAAAATTGGGGAACCTATTTTTATTTATAGATTTATTTATAGATAGATAGGTTTAGTAGGTAATAGTTGATCGCTGACTGTTCACACTGAGCTAAAGGCCGCGACTTACAGTTGCAGGTCGTAGCATCGAACCCAGACAGGCGCTTCATCATTTCAGGCGAAAGACGTCCACTGCTGGACACAGGTCTCCCCCAATGACAGGCGCTTTACTTAGTGTAAATTATTTCATCAGCCCTGCTCTCAAAACGGTAAAGGAAAACTTGTGAGGAAACCGGCATGTCCTTCAACCAAATATTCGAAGACATGTGACATCTACCAACCCGCACGGGGCCAGCGTGGTGGATTACGGCCCACTTCCTGTCACCAAGAGGAGACCTATGTGCAGTGGGAACATTATAGGCTGATTATGCTGACTGTTCACATCGCCGGCGAGTACTCGTTTGTTGTAGAGACAAAAGAGCTATCAAAGAGGGTACCCGCTCTCTTGGCGAGCAGAATACTCGTTGAGAGACTCAACGCTTAGTAAGTACTAGTAGTAATCTTCTTTTACGGAGATTCGTAAAAGAAGATTAAAAAATGAACAATACAGAACGGCCAACACCCTGTGTTTGGTATGTAGAATGCGTCATCTGGAAGGTTTGGCATCAAATTGATAAGATAACAATGTCGAATTCGATCGATTAATTAATTGGCTTGCAACTCACCAGTATCATGTAGATGTCGCAGACAACTGGTCAAATTAGCCGTTTAGTTAACCGCCTGGAATTTGGAAGTATTGCTCGCCTCGCTTCGAACTCTTTGCTCGCACGCGGTTGATCACAGCTCTAACCTAACCTAACTCATTTGGTCGGGGTGCCCTGGCTTAGTTGCTGCGACCAATTCGGCTCTCGCGTGATGATCTCGTGAACCTAAACTATAACATTGAATATATCATTCAGGCCGTTAGTTGAACGGCTGCCGTTTAGTTAAAAGGCTATAGGCGGTTAACTAAACGGCTAATTAAACGGCTGCGACATAGATACAAAATAAAGGCATAAGTACAGTTGGCTGCGACATAGATACAAAATAAGCGCTCCTGCACACGATGCCGTCCGCGCCGCCGCAGCGCCACTACACTGTCTATACGAGTCGCGCGAAGCCCGCCACCGCGCCGCCGCCGCGCCGCCGCCGCGCCGCCACCGCGCGCGTTCCCTCTGTTTCATTCATTCCATTACCGGCCGCGGTTCGAACGCGTAATGGAATGAATCAAACAGAGGGAACGCGCGCGGTGGCGGCGCGGCGGCGGCGCGGTGGCGGGCTTCGCGCGACTCGTATCTACAGTGTAATAGCGCGGCGGCGGCGCGGCGACGCGACGGCGCGGTGACGGCATCGTGTGCAGGAGCGCAAAAGGCATAAGTACATGCCACTTGTCACGATAAGTGTTTGTATTAACTTCATGTTGTTCTGAGGTTCTTTGGGAGTGGAGAGGTATTCCATGGCTATCAAGACAATTCTGGTGATCCGGCCAAGCCAATCTATTCTGTAATATCTCACCGTGAAAACTTAGGTGAAGTGAACTTGAAGTGAGCCTTCAATAGTGTCATCAGGTGGAATGACAGGTCATTTACCTGAGTTTTCACGGTGAAATGTTTACAGAACAGACCAAAAGATCTTACTTACTATGTGATCCATGGAAAACGGCCACTGAGAGCAGTGGTAGCCCAGTGGTAAAACGGCCGTCGGGCCGCGACTTACGAGTAAGGTCGTAGGTTCAAACATACAAACTGAAATATGGACACTGACACTCGAGGTGGTCCACAAGTTCAAGGTCGCTCAGCGAGCTACGAAGCGGGCTATGCTTGGACTTTCTTTGAAGGATATCTACTACGAAAAGTCAAAAGAAAACTTTTTTACAAAAAAAACAACCGACTTCAAAAAAAAAACACTACAAAGTGAAAAATAACTTTAATTTCGGAAGTCGGTGTCTTTGGTTCCGCATTTTCGTTTTTTGACACCGACTTCCGAAATTAAAGTTATTTTTCACTTTGTAGTGTTTTTTTTTTGAAGTCGGTTGTTTTTTTTGTAAAAAAGTTTTTATTTTTCACTTTTTAGTTGTACCTACCCCACATAAATTCAATTAACACTAGTGCATTGAACAATTGAAGACACAACTCGAAGAATCATCAAAATTCGCATAGAAATGCCGGAGATGCAGTACATTTATGCATATAACTTCGTACATAAGAATAATTACCTAATGTATTATATACTAAAACCTTCCTGAAAGTATGTAGATCACACTAATGAAAGAATTATCAAAATCGGTTCAGTAGTTTTTGAGATAATCGCGGACATACAAACATACATACATACATACATACATACATACATACATACATACATACATACATACATACATACATACATACATACGGGTCGAATACAGAACCTCCTTTTTTAAAGTCGGTTAAAAATCTAACCAATCCGGGGCGGGTGCTAAAATTTTTCAGTCAATGTTTCAGTAAAGGACGCACATTTTATTTGAAAAATACTCATTGAATCGTCATTCGATTTTCGCTTTACCGATAAAAATGTAAAACATGCTTTCTTATAGTAAGTATGTGTGTTGTTTGTTCGCAAACAATGCGAGCGAGCGCGATTTTGAACAGCCATGCAAAAGTATTCCAAGTATTCTGTTGTTCGGTTAAAATTCGCTGAAGCTCAGTTTGTTGAGTAACGCCTGTGTCATGTTTATAATTAGGCATTGTTTACCACGATTAATTTGAAATGTACGACCAAGAATTTACGGAGTAAATAATATGTAGAGATTTGCAATAAAAGTTGGAATGTTTTCAAGTAAAATGCAGAGTGGCGATGAGGTTATGCGTTTATTACAAAACTAGCTTCTGCCCGCGACTTCGTCCGCGTGAAATTCGTACTTTCCTCTAAAAGTTTCGAAAATGTATGTTGGTATGATCTTTATAATTAACTTAAATAAATAAGTATTTTTTAAGTTTATAGAACAAAGGAATCAGATTTTTCAAAGAAACTATCCCCGCTTTTCACCCCCACAGGGGTAGAATTTTGAAAAATCGTTTAAGAAGTGTTCATAACTTGACTCAAAGTTTATTTATACCAATTTTCGAGCTAATCAAGCCACGCAGTAAAATCCTCCCCTTTAAAATTAACTACCTCTTTTCATACAGTTAGGGGTAGATTTTTGAAAAACCCTGATACATGTTATTAATTATTTTTAGTCCTTAGTACTTATAAATACTGAGTTTCAAGTTAATCGGACAGGGCGTTAAAATTCTTCCATACAAATTTTAACACCCCCCCATTACCTCTTTAGGGGGTATTTTAGAAAAACGAAAAATTTCATACTTCATAATTTACTTAGATAAGTATTCGTGCCAAGTTTCAAGGTTATTAACTCAATAAATAAGATTTTTCATACAAACAAAATCCCCCCTTTTCACCCTCTTAAAGGTTGAATTTCCAAAAACCCCTTCTTATTCGATACCTACTCTGCACAAAGAACACAACCTCCAAAACTCATGTCCCTAGGACCGGCGGTTTAGACTGTGCGTTGATATTTCAGTCAGTTCGTTCATCCCCCTTTGGGGTAGAAATTATCAAAAACGCTGAGACACGTATAAATTAATTTTCAATCGTTAGCCTAAATACAAAATTTGAAGACCCTAACTTTTAAACTGACGGACTTTCATACACAACTTCATCCCCCTTTTTAACCCTTTGGGGTTGGAATTATCAAAAACGCTGAGACACGTATATATTAATTTTTAGTCGTCAGCCTAAACACAAAATTTGAAGATCCTAACTTTAAAACTGACGGACTTTCATACAAACTTTCATCCCCTATTTAACTCCCTTAGGGGTTGAATTTAAAAAAATCCTTCCTAATTCCTTGTCTACATTAGAAAGGGAATAATTGTGTAAAATTTCAAAATAAATACCTATAACTACTTTAATTAATAAAAGTACCTACGCTTAATAATTTGTAATTTGAACGAATATTTAAACACTACCAAAACAACTAATACGTGGTCCTAACTTTAGCTACCTTACACTTAAAATCTAAGTGACTATTTAAACTAAAATATTCTTATAGAATTATAACCAGAAATATATACAACTCACAACAAAAAAGAAATGAAAATAAAGCTGAAACGCCTGTGCAATACTATCTACCGATACCTACTTCACTTAAAAACAAATACTTATAACTACTTTAATTAATAAAAGTACCTACGCTTAATAATTTTTAATTTGAACGAATATTTAAACACTACCAAAACAACTCATACCTATTTTACAAAATAACAACAAAAGAAATTCAAATAAACTATTTAAAGACTAAAAGTCGCGCTGATAAGCACGGTTTCTCAATATCAATTATCGTCTGTCAATAAGGTCGAACGCTCTGAACGCATCAACAGCCAAATATTGAATGAAGCTCGCTCTCGGACTCGGACCTCCCCCCGCCTTTTTATACCCTACCGGGCTACCGCCGCGCGACCCGTGTCGAGCGCGGCAACCGTTACACAAAAATAATCCTTATAGCATGAATCAGTATTCACGATGGCGATGCGCGATGGCTTATTTCATGTATATGTTTGGTGTTTCTATACCGATTTCTATGATTCTTTTTTTATTGAATAGGTAATAATGTTAACTTTTTTAAATTAGGGATGAGTGAGAGTATTATAAACGTAAGAGTAAACAAATATAATCAGAATGCTCCGAACTGCCAAGCTATCAGGAGTTACACGTGTTATTGTGAGTCAACCATAAAAGATAGACATATGCTGTTGCGGGATATTTTTTAGACAATTTTATGTAGAATATTTCCGTCATACATGATTTCTATGTAACTTTAACCATTACGGTTGCACACGCGACGGAAGCTTAAAAAATGGAGTAACTTCTCCCGTTTTCCCAACATTTCCCTTCACTACTCTGCTCCTATTGATTGTAGCGTGATGAAAAGTATACTATAACCTGCCCAGGAGTATGAAGAATAATTGTACCAAGTTTCGTTAAAATCCGTCCAGTAGTTTTTGTTTCTATAAGGAACATACAGACCGACAGACAGACAGACAGACAAAAATTTTACTGATTGCATTTTTGGCATCAGTATCGATCACTAATCACCCCCTGATAGTTATTTTGAAAATATATTTCATGTACAGAATTGACCTCTCTACAGATTTATTATTTATTACAAAATGTTATTCAGTTAGATAAAATAAACAATTTTTACTAAAAATAGAAGACTGAATTTTGAAACAAAATAGGTAAACCACCCTTGTTAATAAAGTATCAACCATTCAACACAAACGTTATGGTATTGTCACAGAATAAATAGGTAGTAGTATTGTTACCAAATATTTACAAATCACGGCTAGAGTGTTAATTATTATTAATTATTTTAATTGTATGTTAAAAAAGTAAATGTATCTACTTACGTATTATTATAGTTTATATGTTAGCTTATATGATGTAAATATTTCCTGAACTATTGTATTGTATGTTTAAAATACGTAGGTAATGTAGAATACCTACGTGGTTTCAAATAATGTAAATAATCCTACTCGTCACACTGTATGTGCATGATAGGTAGGTCCTGTATGGCAACTGACTGAAAGCTAGAAATTTAAAAAAAGTAGAGGTTGGCGTTTGCCCAACATTGGGATGTAGGTTAATTCCAGTTATACTTAGAACTAAGCATGGGCTATTCAGTAATTATGCACATCACCCATTTTTAACCGACTTCAAAAAAAGGAGCAGGTTCTGAGGTCGTCAGATTTTTTTTGTTTATGTTCCCTGTAAGACGGCTGGACCGATTCGGATTTTTTTTTTAAGGGTGTACTTCCCAAGTGCTCTACCCTACCGTTATCATCGGGTCAGGATCTGATGATGGGATCTTGGAAAAATCGAGCGAACTCTTCAAATAGCAGCGGTTTGGGTATTTTTTTGTTGTGGTAACAACTAAAAAGTGGAAAATAAAATCTGTTTTACCTGTTTTACAAAAAAAAAACAACTGACTTAGTTTTCAACGCCATTGTCAGACGGAAATCTGCCTCTTTGCTCTGCAGAGCGCGGGGGAACTTCAACTCCATGCTGAAGACCATAGCGGGGAGGTGCGAGTCTCCGTTATTAGGTGATGTTGCTCGAAGATGTATTTCGAACAACAGCCTTGTTTCCAAATAGATTAGTTTACTAACATAGGTATAAGTTATCTTTTTGTTTTTTACTAACCCACATGGATGCTGCTTATCCGAGGTAAAGATTATTATTTTTTATTTAGTCGGTGTCTTTGATTTTGTATTTTCGATTTTTGCCACCGGCTTTCGAAATTAATGATCCTTTTTACTTAGTAGTTTTTTTGAAGTGAAACTTCTTTACGCACGCTCGACTTGGGGAGTAAGCTGGCGAACGCGTTAACAAAAGTGTGATCGGGCGAGGCAAACTGGAGTTGAGTGGGGGATATAAGCAAGAGAAAGCAGTGCGCGCGCACATTTTCTTTCTCTCTTCCTCTCATAGCCAAATACGTTTGAAGTTTCACTTCAGTCGTGTGGTCATAAGCACACTCGGTTTTTTTTTTGTAAGTTGGTTACTTATACTTACAGGGATATTTTTTTATCACCATCCAAATTTTTACAGGGTGTTCTACCCATGAATATGAACAACTTTCACTATGGGACCAACTCTGAAATCACGAAAAAAAAAATCTGCTGTTTCATACAAAAGTTCAATACCTACTTGACCAAAATGTATGAAACAGCTGACTTTTTTTTCGTGATTTCAGAGTTGGTCCCATAGTGAAAGTTGTTCATATTCATGGGTAGAACACCCTGTAAAAATTTGGATGGTGATAAAAAAGTATCCCTGTATGTTGATGGCGCCAAGCAGCGTTATTCTGTCACGGTTAGAACGGTACACACGACGACAAAACAAGCTATACATTTCAAGTTTTAGCTGACCTCGCATTGTAGGCTTTTCGTACAATCAGAAGTCAGCTTATTGGAAATTTATAGCTACGTAGATAATATGACGTCGTGTGTACTATTCCAGTGAAATTAGGCAGGTACAGCACATGAGACATTATTATGCAATTATTCATTGGCATAGATACTAACTTTGGTAATCTATGCTTATCAATAACACTTCAGATTATGTACGTGCTAGATTAACAACTGATACATTAATTTCGGAATTCCTAAATCGTTTATGGAAAAAATTATTTCTGAAACTTAATCGTAATTGCTTTTCGTGGTAAAATGACAAATAACAGTGATACACCCACTTACATATTCACCTATTAAAGTTAGGTAGGTATTTGAGTCATCGGTGACTGATCGATCAATGATCTTCACCGATGACTTACTTTTATACATATACAATGCCGATGATGTATGAACTTAAGTATAAACAGCTGGGCAATTACGTAAAGGCTGATTTAGACAGGGTAAATAACTGACTCCAAACTCGAGACAAGTCAGTGCTGACCCGATACCTATTTACCTAGTGTAAAGGTAAATATGTATCGGGTCAGCACTGACAATTGTCTCTAGTTTGAAGTCAGTTAATACCTTGTCTAAATCAGCCTTAATACGTAACACACTACAGTAGCAATGGTGCACTGCACAAACGTAGGACACTGTAAAACCACATAATAAATAGATCCACAGTTAGGCGTATTGGCACAGAATACGTAGTATTGGTGCATACTACAAGCCAGTAAAAAAAAATTAAGTCTATTTTCAGATGTTCAAAGAAAATACTTATTTGAAAATATAAAACAATCGTAAAACAGAGCTTAAAAAATATTAGGTACCTATTCGTCCATTCTATCATATTTTATGTAAGGATAATAAAGGGAATTCAATCAACTAAAGAAATACTAAATTAATATTCCACTGAGCCGTGCATAATTACTTTTTAATTTAATTAAAACTGCAAAATTACTTTTATTTTGATGGTCATCAAATTCAACTAACATCAAATGATCAAATCAAACGCATGACGCATCGCGGTTTTGAACTTTATTTGTTGCTGCGGTGTGCTATTGTCGATTACCTATACATTTTCCCGTTCACGCTTTCTCGGGTGCGACAGGTGCCTAAGAAACTGGGCCGTGATCCTCTATGACACAATGAACGAAACCGCGCGAAATCAACACAAGATTGGCGGGATTAGATTACCTAGTTGTTTTCGAAGAAAGGAATCTTTAAGTGGTCAGTGAATTAGGGTCAAATCACACCGAGATGGCAGCGAAGCGGCGAGCAGTTTCAGTGTCATATAATTTTAGACTTTATCTTCATTACTATAATACATAGTATCGCATGAGAAACTTGAAAGGTCGCGCGGCCTCCCGCGGCGCCGCGAGCACTCCGACGACTCAAGTTTCTCAAGCGATACTATGTATTATAGTAATGAAGATAAAGTCTAAAATTATATGACCCTGAAACTGCTCGCCGCTTCGCTGCCATCTCGGTGTGATTTGACCCTTAGGGATTTAGGGCCCTGAATGTACAGACGCCAGCACATCAACCTACTACAATCTGTCAAATTTCTTTAATAGATTTTCAACTTTATCACTGAAGTATAAGGTTCAAAGTTGATTGGGAAAATGTGACAGTTAGGTGTAGGTTGATGTGCTGGCGTCTGTACACCAATTTTTTCGTTTTCCTACTACTTATCTCTCAAAACCCGTCATGTAAAACTAAAATAGTTCTAAAATTAAGTTATCACTTATGTAATATAACTCCGTGTGGGCGGAAGGTCGCGGTCGTGCGGCAGACAGGTCTGACTTAGTACATATTATTAAATGTAATTATGTACTTATGCTAAATATTGGAAGACGTCATTTCATTGACGTCATGAGATACGGATTGTTAGAAAATAATAGAGTTATGTGCGGTTATATAATTTGATATATAAGAATAACGTGATTACGTGACTAAGTATGTAGCTGGCACATTAAAACAATTATAGGTACTTATCTAGCATATGTATCAATGTTATCTAGGCCTTTTTTGAGGAAATTCCTTATGAGTCATGCCGTTTATGCCATATACGGAGGCTATTTAATTTATTTAAATCTTTATGTACCTATTAAAACTAGGCCAGTCTCTTGGGTACATTACCACTCGACAGCGATGCGGATGAATTTTTCGACGCTATATTTTAATTTGTGTAAGTTAGGTTTTGATTTTGTTATTTTTGTTAATACAATTATTAAAACTTAATGCACAAGTAAAAAAATACTATACAAAGGCGGCCCCTGAGCGACCCTGGGCGTGCCTGAGGCATTTTCTACCTTTCAACCTTAGGGTGATGCAGAGACAAAACATGGCAGGCGCAACAACGGAAAATAACTATAAAATACAAGAATTAATACTTATAGATAAATACATATAAACAAAGAAAACTGTCAGGAGACATAAAATAATTTACCGCTGGGATGTTTCAGCCAACTTCTTACGAACATGTTATATATGAATTTAGGTATACTTAATACTTACTTCGACTCAACAGACTCATCGACCAAAACCACCACATAGGTAGCACATTTGCAATGGACTTTCCCCAAGACTGACAGTGAAGACATGGTAAAGATTAGACTTAATAGTTCTGGAAACTTAGGTAATTCTATTTCACATAGCACGATTATTTTTTATTATTTACAGCTGACGTTTAAGACCAAGTAAAATTTTTGGACCCGCTTCCCACGAAAACTCCTTTAGACTTCTAACCACTGATCCCTATTCATAGATGTATCTATCTATCATTCTTGTTGAGATAAGACCACCCTTCATGGTTCCTCTGTGGGTCGTATTAAATGACTTAAAGACCACACCCAAAACAGCTATGCAGCGTCCTTTTGTCTACAACCACTAATCCATCAGTCATGCATGGTGATAACAACTTGCCTTTCTCCTTTTTTCTATGTAAGTATAGTAATTATAGTGCATAGGTACATAATCAGCCTATAGTTCCCACTACTGGAACATAGGCCTCCTCTCTTCGAGAGTTAGTGGGCTGTAATCCACCAGGCGGGCCCAGTGCAGGTTGGTAGATGTCACATGTCTTCGAATTTTTGGTTCTAGGACATGCCGGTTTCCTCACGATGTTTTCCTTCGCCGTTTTTGAGAGATGATGAAATGATTGATACGAAAAAAACTGTCTGTCTGGGTTCGGACCCATGACTCGTATGTGTTATCAAAAATGGGCTAAATCGCCTGATTCAAACTTTATGACAGCTCGGAACACGAGGCGAGTCACTGCGCAGTAACAAATTCACGTGTCAGCGGAGGTGAGAGGTGAGGTACTGCGTAGCAAGTAGCGCACTTCAGAGCCGCCGTAAAGTTTGAATCGGGTTGTAACTTGTAACTTTGCCTGGTAACCTCAATCTGCATAGTAACAAGGAAAATATGCTAATATTTCACGCTGCATCTGTTACTAACTGCTAATGGGAAAACCCATGTATAGCTATGTGGGTCTACAAGTATTTGATACTGATAGTATTGCTTAGTGGTATTTTGTTACCAGTTTCCTAACCTTGTATTTATTTCAAAGGCTGAAATTAACGGTTTTTACTCTGTACACTATTTGAAACTCTACAACCAAACAAGGAAACAGGAAACATCTACCAATTCTGGGGTTTCTTTCTTTGGAGCGTTATTAAGTACCTATCTGAATCAGTCATTCTGCTGACGAGTCACGTATAACCTGTTGTGATTGGCTGCCGATCATCAGCATCATCATACACAGTCCATAGACCTCTTTTCTCTTTCGCCATTCCACACGCTCCTGTGCTAATCCGGACGCATCTTGGCAGGCTCATGACCAGCCCAGGTTCGAAAATGCCATCCGTGGATCAGTAACATAGCTTTCAAGCCAAAAATGAAGCACGGATATCCTAAGGCCGTTGCGAAATAACGATTTATTTCAGAAACCCCCACCGACAAATCCCCACCAGCTAGGAACCAGCATAACTACTTATTCATAACCTTTTGATAGGCTTCCGTGCCGAATCTAACATCAAACAATGTTAATCAAAGCAGTCCTCTAAAGGCTGTTCCGAAATCCAAAACCCGAAAATGTTGTCGGTGTAAATTAAATAGACGATCGCCGCTCTTCCGACAGGTGCTGCTGCCGTTTGCCGTTTGCTGTCGGGGGCAAGAAAAAGAAAAAAAGAAGAAGAAAGAAAATACGTTTATAGGCGGCAAACTTGACGCATAAAAAAAATAACAATTTGGGAGAAAACATGCGTCACATCCACGCAAAACGCCCATCGCTCAGCATAATGCTAAGACCTTAAACGAGACAGCGCTGGTTTTCAGCGACAGCCGGCGGCGGCGTTGACGTGATGACGTTCAGCCAGTGCAGCATACGATTACATATAAATAAAAAACAACAATTAAAATAAGAAATAAAATAAGGATAACTACATTAAAAAAAGATACACAACAAATCAACAAATGGTCTGCAAGACAAGTTAGTACATAATTGAAAATATGTCATTTTCTTCTTTTCATCTTTCGTCTAGATAGATCTTTCGTCTATCCTTCGTCTTTTCATCGAATGGTGGCGGTGCTTGGTGCTCCGCTTCGGGAGTAGTGTTGCTCGAACAAGTGCAAAATTAGACATGCAGCGTTTCAGCAAGCGTGCCGGTGTGGTTGCAACAGTAGGCGTTGGTTCGCTAGGAACATGACACCTAGCACGCAGCGTAGCATTAAGCTAAGCACCTATGTACTCTGCTGTTTGGCTTGGTTGTCTTCGTCCTAAAGTTAGTAATTATCAGGTATGGACTGTGGTATCATAATGTTGGATTATTAACTGGCAGTATTCAAATCATCCTGCTGGCCTCATGTTACACACAGGGTCACCATTTTTTCACTAAGTCGCAAATCAAATTCGGAGCCTCGACAGAGCTCTGAGGGGCAATTCTCGTAATTTTAAAAACGTTCACAGTTTCAAAATCTAGTCGCAGTCTCATCTCGGCGACAAACAAATGTCAAAAACTTGTCAAAATGTAGGGAAATTAGAGGTAATTTTGACAGATTGAGAATGAGATCAGACAATATAACGAAAATTGCCCCTGTGATATCAGTTACAATCTGTCAAAAATACCTCTAATTTCCCAAAATTTTTGACATTGATTGTCGCTGAGATGGGATTGTGACTACATTTTGAACGTTTTTAATTACGGGAATTGGCCTTTTAATGTTGTTCACTCAAAAACTGTTCGAGCGGTCGTTAACTAGCCAAAAACTAGCTCGATTGAATCTTGTTTGTTACCGGTCGCATTACGAAAGCAGGTAATAACTCAGAGCTCGGTATCGCGGTAGGTTTTAAAATCATTGCGATGTTGAGAGTGACATTGGACATGCGACCGTAAGAGAGAATATCATTTCAAGGTCGTTTTATGCGCAATTTCATTTCAAACTGGGTGTTTTTTGTTCCTTAGGATATCGTTTTATTTTAGTGTAAGAGAAAACTATAGTATCACGTTTGTATTCAACGAGAAAAAAATTAAAATTAAATGTCATTTTTAATTGAACTCCATTTATAAGACATTTTTCATGGCGGTGCTTGGGGGAGGCCCTTGTCCAGCAGTGGACGTCTTTCGGCTGAAAGATGATATGATAATTCAACGAGAAGTGTCTAACATACACAAACTGTACGGACTGCACCGTGCATTTGTGTTGAACTCCCATGTGGGTACCTATTAGGATCGTCTCCGCCTATTGCCGGGCCCAAATCCACAATAGCTGGGTCAGTGGGTCGTCTTAGGGGCCTATATACTTACGGCAGCTACTGGTGCCGATTCCCTTGTTCACAAAATAAACTAAATTTAAGTTCAGTGATCTTTTTCTGTCTATTTCATTAAGAAAAGGACAGAAGATAAATTTTAGTTTAGTCCTGTCAAATTAATCAGCGCCTGACACTACTGCATACAAGTTTAGATGTGATTAAAATCTTACCTACTAAAATTACGTCAATTTAGTTTGTGAACAAAATCGGCACTATTGAGGATTGAAATACAAGATTAAATATAATTAGCTAGCGAAACTCCGCAGAAATAATGGGCATCGATCAAAACAGGATGAAACAAAAGAAAGATTTTATTATGTTTTTAGGGTTCCGTACCTCAAAGAGAGAGAGAGAGAGGAGATCAGGATGGCAACCAACCGATTATCCTTCAAAGTTAAGGTTCGCGAGCACATTCGCAAGAAACTGGCAGTATTCGTCACAACGGTAATATTTTCTCATTGCTTGTCTTATTTTTTTTTTTTTAGTTAGTAAGTATATTCATGTATTTATGTATATTTATTTGTGCTTATATTTATATATAATTAGTTATATATTATATTCATAGTTTTAATAGGTTTATGCGTATCTTTATATTTAAAATATTTATTCCTTCATTTTCATGATTGCACCTACCGCTGTTTGTCTCTGCATCACCCAAAGGTTGACTGGTAGAAAATGCCTTTGGCATTAAGTCCGCCTCTGTACATTTATGTGCTTGAAGTATTAAATAAATAAATAAAAGGAAAAAACGGAACCCTTATAGGATCACTTTGTTGTCCGTCTGTCTTTTGTCTGTCAAGACCCTTTATCTCGAAAACGCGTGGTGCGCGAGTTGAAATTAAAACCAATATACTCAGGTCTACAGTCCCTTGAAGCTGTGAAAAAATCAAACTTCTAAGTTACTAAAAAACTCAAAGACATGTGACACCCACCAACCCGCACTGGGCCCGCATGGTGGATTACGTTCCACTCCCTCTCACAGAGAGGAGGCCTGTGTCCCAGCAGTGGGAACATTATAGGCTGACGATTTATTCATATGATTCATTGAAATAATGATATTGTACAAACGTACCTAAATAGGTAGGTTTTATATATGTCATGCATGTCACAGATGTTCTTTGTGATGTCATTAATATACCTAGAAGTTGAGAAAAAACTACACGTTTTATAATATTTAACTCTGTGCGCAAGTCTTTTTTTCTAGAGGCACTGTCTACTTTATTGCATAAAATTCAAAATGTGCCAATTTAATTTCCGGAGTTGTCGACTCGCCCACAAATAAATTGACTTCGTGAGAGTTGCCCATAGAAAAAATTATAGATATTATTTAAAAGTGACGATTCGCCTGTTATGTTTTGGGCGTGTAAATTCGTACAAATCGACTAATAAGCCGCGGCTTCACACGCATGGAGGTCGAAAATTATCCCACGGCAACGGGAACCGGGAAAAAATGTACATAAACTTACCTACTTTTTTTCCTGGTTCCAGTTCGGTTTTTCCCGGTTTGAATCTTACGTTAGTTTACTGTTTCGTTAAAATCAAAAGTAAAATCACAACAGTAGGCTACAGAAAGCAATAACATAATATCTGATAGAAAATAGAATTCGCTTCGCATCAATAAATATGATTTTCGAGAAACGAATTTGGAAAAAAATTGACGCACAGTTACTTTATAATTATGCCGATGCTTTTCAGATTCAGATTGATAGTGTTACGCAATCAGGGTGCTGATTACATCTACAAGCACGCAAGCATGACGATGTCATATTTATTTATTCAGTGTTGAATGTTGCTAAATACATTTTAATTGCCCAATGCACTTCATGATTGATGAAAATTGCTAGGAAAATATGCTTCAGTAAAGGGCTGTTCAGTGTTATTTAACTTATCCTTTTTTTTGTGGATCGGAAATCTCCAAAATGACTCCTTCCGCTCTACCCAGAGCGGGAGGAGTCAGACTCTTACTGACTAAAACCCACCCGTGTTCCTTCCTTAGCCCTTTATGTTCCGGGGTAGCGGTAACCCTTTCGGACAATCCCGTTACCCCGGCAGGCTTCGGCCCTAACGGGCCCCTTCCCTTATGCTAACATCTCTTTGAGGCACGCGTGGAACACATACGCGCCGTCCGGCACGGGCCTGGTCCTGATCGGACGGTGAGCTACCCATCTCTCCGTCCGCAGGCCCGCACCTACGGTGGCCGGGGGTCATCACGTGGCTCCCGACGCCCGGAGCGTCTCCCGCAGCGGCTGGGACGTGAGGCTCTCTCCCTCCACCATCCCGCCACCTCCTTCACTACCATGACTGCTTCACAGAAGGAGGTGACTGCCTCCCACTCCCTCTCGCTACGGACCATGACTTGAACCAGGGCCGGACGCGAGAGGTCGCCGCCGGTGCCGATCGCCTCTACAAGGACACGGCGGTGCTTCGCCCAAGCGGGGCAGACCTCTACCGTATGCTCTACCGTGTCCTCTGGGCAACCCTCGCAATGGTGACACCCAGGCGTCTCCTCCCGCCTGATGATGTACAGGAATCTCCCGAAACATCCGTGTCCGGTAAGGACCTGCGTCAAGCGGTAGGTGAGAACGCCGTGACGCCTCTCTAGCCACTCCTCAAAGAGGGGTCTTATCACCACAATCGTGGCGTACCCTGCTTTGGGTTGCGAAACTCGCTCTTTAAATGCCACCATGAGATCGCACTGGAGGTACGGACCTCCAGTGCGATCTCATGGTGGCATTTAAAGAGCGAGCGAGCGATTTAAATCGCGGCGGAGCGTACGGACGCTCCGCCGCGATTTGTCGCGGTAGCGAAGTTTCCCCCCGGCGCGTAGTGCTCCACGCGCCACTCATACAGGCGCGCGAGGACTATCGCCTCCAGATCCCATGGCGGCAGTCCGGCAAGGAGGCTTGTAGCCTCGCCCGAGATCGTGCGGTAGCCCCGTATCAGCCTTACGGCTACCACCTTTTGGGGCGCGTTCAGATAGTGGGCGGCTCGCCGCCGCAGTGAACGCGCCCACACCAGGGTCCCATATAGGGCCATGGATCGCACGACCCCCACGTAAAGCCTCCGGCAGGAGTCGTTAGCCCCCTCAAGTTGGGCAAGAGCCGCTTGAAGGCAGCCCCGGCCCGTTCCAGTTTAGGGGCCAACCGCCGGATCCTTTCCACGACTATCGCAATCCCTCGTGTCATCCCGTCGGCCGCCGCTGCCGCTACGCGATCTCCCATATAACTTAGCCTTATGTGGCCTTATAAAACTTCTTAACCACGTGTATGTTTTTACCCCGAACCAACATAACACTAACTAATAAGTTAGTAGGTAGGTACAAGGGGTAGGTCACGGAAACGTCAGGTAAATTGATTTCCAGTAGTTTTTTTCCGAAGGTTTACTTAACCTACCTACTACTTGTTTATTTAAAAGTAATGATCGGGTCGGTCATCGGCGATCGTTGTTGGTACTGTCGAGTGATGTAGTACACTATGTACAACCGCGGACAACGGGGGTCGACCACTTTTCAACCTTATGCTCCTGGTAATAAGGTTCAAAAGTGGTCCACCGCCAGTGTCCGCGATGGTACCTGTGTTCCAACTTTTACTATAACTTATAAGTACTCATAAAAGGGCCACTTTCATAGATGGGTGACCATCCATTTCCCAACTATGTTGGGGTCGGCTTCCAGTCTAACCGGATGCAGCTGAATACCAGTATTTTACATGGAGCGAATGCCTATCCGACTTGCACAATCCAGTTACTAGGTAATACGATACGACACCCTTTGGTAAGACTGATGTCAGACTCGAGCTTCTGACGACCCGTATCAACTGTAAAAGATCCAAGAATGACTGCCGCGACCAACGGCTTGACGTGCTTTACGAGGCACGGAGGAGTCTCGGTATGCAAAGATGGTCACCCATCCACGGCGAGCGTAGCTTAACCTGATCAATCTATCCGTGAGGCTGTTATTACTAAACGACGAGCCCCTCACTATAATAATCCTCCTTATCCGTGCATACAGTGCAGCGGTCATACACTCGTTCTCACAGTTTTAACAGATTACTAATAAAAAATACCGATACTGATAACTCATGTCTGGTTAAAATCTTTCATTATCAACAGATTCATTATAAAACTGAAGTTTGTTTATTTGCTCTCTGTACCTCGTACCGTGGGATGTTTGTTCCATTGAACCCGAGCGTACTACAGACCGTCCCTCTTGTAGTGCGGTGCATAGCTATTCACAACCATCTGACAGGCTATCGTATCGAAAATGACACATTAGATAACCTGATTTGCCTTACCCCCGACCGCAAACAGCTGTCGGAAGAATAGCGGACGTATATTTGATTTAAGGCTGGGCGCATACCTACGTCCGGTTTCCTGTTTCGGAATTCAGATTCGGAGACCCCGAATGCACGCATTTCATACAAAATGTTCTCTCCAGCGCACACGTACTTAAATTTTCCGTCAGGGTTTCAGAACGGAAAATTTAAGTACGTGTGCGCTGGAGAGAACATTTTGTATGAAATGCGTGCATTCGGGGTCTCCGAATCTGAATTCCGAATCAGGAAACCGGACGTTTGCGGCCGGCCTAAGCTGACAAAATTTTCGGGTTTTCGACTTGTGAACAGCGTTTAGAGGACTCCTACGATAACAATGATTGACGTTCGTTGTGAATAGGTAGCTATGTATGATAACGTTTCCTCACTTCCCGCATAATACGTATCGAGACATCTCTCTCTTGCAGGCACTGGCCGGCCGCTGCGAGCTCTTGAACTGCTAGATTTTGTATTTGTTTCACAGAAAAAATAATAAGGAAATCATAGAATGTGTTCTCACCAAGCCCTAAAAAACATTAAGGCTAATCTTTTGGTATAACTTAATCTCTTTAAGGTACACGTTTTAAATAGCGATTTAGTGTCATCTTTATGAATTGTTTTTATCAAACCATGTTCTACATATTTTAATTCACGTTTCTATCTTCACCACAGCGCTTGACTAGTTCAATTTTCCAAAAATATTTTGCGTAAAATTAATATTCTGCTAGATTTACAGAGGTTTAAAAATGTTAAAAAGTACTGCAACCTCTTCTTAAGTAAATAACTGAATATAAATAATAATAAAGAAAATAGTGGACGTATCGGAAACTGTCGATAGTAATAAAAAAAGAAATGCATTATTGTAAACAGACAGTGTGACCCCTCACACTGTCTGTTTCGCACTACGTCCGATCCGAATCTAATCCGAACCCGAGAAAATAGTCGATAGTCCTATTGTTCGGATCTAGTGCACAACCCCTCATACAAATAGGACTATGGTCACTTCATACCGGCATTTCTCCGATTCGGATCGGATGTAGTGCGAAATCGCTCTGAGACTGAGAAATAACACTTTTTACTACTTTACGGCTTGATAAAAACTTAAGGGGCTTGTGGGTAAGTGACAGCCGCACGGGTCGATCGATCAGGTTAAGCTACGCTTGCCGCGGTTAGTCCGTGGATGGGTGACCATGTTTACATATCGAAACCCTTCCGTGCGAAAACACGTTAAGCGGTTAGTGCCTGCTGTCATTCGGGGATCTTTGACAGTCTTTACGGGTAGTCAGAAGCTCGAAAGTCTGACAACCAATCTTACCAAGGGGTATCGTATTACTTAGTAACTGGGTTGTGGAAGTCCCCTCTAGTAGCAGTAGTCCCTCCAATAGGCAGTCGCTTCATGTAAAATACTGAAATTCAGCTGCTTCTGGTTAGACTGGAAGCCGCCGACCCCAACGTAGTTGGGAAAAGGCTGCAGATGATGATGCAGATGAGGCTTGATACAAACGAGCACTTTTTGGGTTGGTTGGAGGTGGTTCTAGAAAAGGATGTCTGGAAGGATCTGGGGGAGGCCTTTGTGCAGCAGTGGGATAATGTAGGCTAAAATAAAAATAAACAGAAGGTAACGACCCCGAATTACGAATTGTAAGTCGTGGGTTCGAACCCAGACAGGTGCTTTACTTTGTCACAACTGAAAGTTAGAAAAAGAAAAGAAAGATAGTACGTTTATTTGCGGTAAATATGACGCAGAGAAAGAACACAAACACAAAAAAGGACAAGTTGGGAGAAAAATATGCGTCACATCAACGCAAAACAGCCATCACTAATCATAATGTTACGACCATATGACACATCGTGAGGTAACCGGCATGTCCTAGATCCAAAAATTCGAAGACATGTGACATCCACCAACCCACACAGATCACAGCATTCACAGCCCACTCCCTCTCGAAGAGAGGAGGCCAGTGTCCCAGGAGTGGGAATTGGAACATTATAGAATAGAAGATAGACTGGTTATGCTTTTTCGTTGAACATGAAAAACATAATTACAAACATACCGGCTGACTTTCTTTACCGGCTGAACAAACACAGGGTTTAAAAGGTGAACGCCCCCCCGACTCCTTGACAATTAAAAAGTGTCTTTAAATGGATTAATTGAAATAAATGTTTTGAGTTTGAGTTCTCAAAATTGGACCTACCATACTGGACAGTTTGTCCTAGTTAAACATAATCGTCTACTACTTCAAGCGTAGCGTCTCCGATCATCATAGGTGTTACATGGGCATTTGATATGACCTTCGTTTTGTCCTGTTCATTTTAAGACCAACTCTTTCGGAAGCTTTTAAAAAGTAATTTAGAAGTGTTTATAGATTATGTACCCAAATTATTTGAGCAAGTTGTTTAGCACAACGTAAATATTTTCAAAGATGACTCAATTTAAAAATATTTTAATTTATAATAATGAGCCTGAGAGTGGAACTGGCAGGTATGCATGTATGATGTAAAGTATGCAAGCAAACATCATTAGGAAAACAATTGAATGCCGTTGTTTTGAAATTCCTTGTTTATTCCTTATTTTTCAACTGTTTTACCCGTCCATATAGATGATGGCTTTTCTTGTGAAAACAACAGCTAGGTATTGTCTTTTCTCACGCGCGCCTCAAAGAGATGTCAGCAAAAAGGAACGGGCCTGCCAGGGCCGAACTGCCGAAGCCTGCCGGGGGTGCGGGATTGTCCGAAAGGGTTACCGCTACCCCGGAACATAAAGGGCTAAGGAAGGAACACGGATGGGTTTTAGTCAGTAAGAGTCTGACACTCCCTTCCGCTCCAACTAGAGCGGGAGGGGTCATTTGATGATTTCCCATCCATAAAAAAAAGGTATAGTCTTTTCACAGTTATTTTACATCACTGTCCAAATCACAGTGATAGGGAATAGGGATACCGTGTTACCCAGTAACTGGGTTGTGGAAGTCCGATAGGCAGTCGCTTTATTACATGATGATTAAAATTATTTTTGATTTTACTTTATTAATGTTGATAATGTAATTCAATTTATTGTCCTTAAAACCTTCAAACTTCGACATCTAAAAAGGATCATTGTAAAAATCTGTTTTCATTCGGTAGTTGCAAGAATAAATTCTCAAACCAGTTTTTTATAGTTCCAGTTTTTTCGCCAAGTTCAAATGATGACAGTAATGACGTGGTGTTTTTCGATAACCGACCTGCCAGCTCAGGCTTTCTTAGAGCTATACGGACGGTCCGTACGCACGACTGTAGCTCGGACCGTTGTGGTATTTTGACCCGCTCATCGTAGGTTGTCGGCGTGCGACCTCCTTCACCACGGTCTTGCCGGCTTGGCGAGAGACGCTCAAATGATCCCATCCTACTCATCCACTACCTGCAGTTCAGTGGGTCCTGTAAAGAAGCTGACCTAAAGTCAAGATTTTTATTTACTATTATGTTGTTTTTATAGTAGTCTCTAATTGATGGAACTTTTTAACAACGTCCGATACGGTTAAAAGGCGAAAACGCCAGGGTAGCCAGCGCAGTTCTTTTCTTACGTTTTTTGCAATTTCCAGGTTAGTATCAGGTTGTCTTTTGATCAAAATATAATTTCGCAACAACAAAAAAAATTGTATGATGAGTTATACATTAGAATCATAAATGCAACTCTCTAAGTTCAAAGTACCTTATATAATGACTATTTCATGAAATCAGGACATTTGAGGTCAATTTGAGACAGTTGACACCCCACGGACCAACACGGTTCAGTTCAGACGAGTATAGTTGCACCTTGAGAATCCTAATAAGGACGAAGGATAGACGGACGGTCCGCAGCCCGTGCGCTATTAGATTTTCAACTCTTGGTATTGAGCCCAGCGTCGAGAATCCAACAGAGTCCATCCCAGCGCGTCGAAAAACACACAGTAGGATTTTCAACTCTTGGCGCGAAGCAGTGCGTTGTATATTCAGTGCGCGACAAAAAATCGTGGTGGGAAAATATCGCCCTTATACGATAGCTCCGCACGACTGTTGTCCGTACGGGTCGTCCGTATAGCACTAAATACTGACGATCAAAATATAACAAATAAATACCTGATGAACCCGTTTGATTAAGTCTTTTAATAACTTTGGTGATGGAACTGACGTAGGTATTAATTGTGTTCCAAATATTGACATATGGTTTTAACACATTCATTTCTGCCACTATCCCAACTTATTTGGGGTCGCCGGTCGGCGCAACACGTCCTTTTTTTACTTACTCCTCTAATAATCGTCATCTGGGTAGTCACCACCTTCTTAGCCCTTATAGAATAGAACTTTTTATTGTGGACACCATATAAATCACACTAATATTATAAAGGCGAAAGTTTGTGAGTGTGTGCGTGTGTTTATATGTTTGTTACTTCTTCACGCTCAAACGGCTGGACCAATTTTGATAAAATTTTGTATGGAGGTAGCTGACACTCTGGATTAACATATAGGATACTTTTTATCCCAATATTCCCACGGGACCGATATTTACAGGGGTGAAACCGCGGCGCGCAGCTAGTTATAGATATAGGTAGATAAATGTAGATGGTGCCTTATCATTTTTCACACAATATCCATCGATCGTTCATACTCAAACCTTTAATCAAGACATTTTCCTTAATTCTCAGCATGACATCCACATATCAAGAACTGTTTTTCACACAAATATTTAGTCACCGATGCTACTTTCAGATTTCCTCTTATGCCCTCTAATCTAACTAGCCTATAAAGTCCCGCTGCAGGGTAAAAGGTCTCTCTCTCCCTTTTCCTCACAATTATGTCCTTTGCGAGTGCCGGCCAGTCACTACGGTAGGAGTCAAGCTCGTCTTGCCATCTTCGTCTTGGCCTGCCGCGACGGCGTCGTGCGTTTAGTGGAACCCAATCTTATGCACCCATTTTTAGGATTCTGTACCAAAATGGTAAAAAGGAACCCTTATGGTGCGACTCAGCCTGTCTGTCTGTCTGTCTTTCACAGCTGGATACCTCAAGAACTCCTAATGCTATCAACTTGAAAGGAATAGTTTTAGATGACGTTTGTCCAACTATTTTGCAAAACAAGATTTTTTTTTTTGCAACGGATTGAAAAGGGGTCTGGATTCTGGAATTTAAGAACATATTATTATGATGATACGGAACACTCGGTGCGCGAGTCCGACTCGCTCTTGACCGGTTTTTTATTTTAACAAAATTAGGCTGTTGTTTATTTATTACATTTAGAAAAACAAATATATTAAGCATAAACAGAGTAACAGTGTTGTCTTAAAATTAAACTTAACAAATATACTACCCACAACATTTAGTATCGCGTTCTCAAGTGATGCGCTTTCTAACAAACAGCATGTCCTTTTTAACCGACTTCATTATTTACATAGATGGACCAAGAGAAATTCACTCAATTCAATCTTCAATCCAGTAATTGTACTTAAGTTTTTCTTCCATATTCCCCGTACAAACAGGTATTTTCGAAAGTTTGCGGTTAGGTACTCTTTCTCAGAATTAAAACACCGCTGTGTTTCCTTATGGGAAACCCGTCCGAGACAGTCTTCGTTACTTTACGAGTGTCAGCACTTATATTAATACAAGGTAGGTAAGTACAAAGATTTAAATCGTTAAATTCGCTCTACCAAGTCAAATGGCAGTCACGTTTCTGCACAGCTTTTCATAACCATTCGACAAGCTTTCGTGTCGAAAATGACAGATTTCGTATTTTAATTAGACAATTCCTACTCTTTTTACGTCTGTGGACAATTCACAGATAATTTTGAAATGTCAACGAGTCAGACAGCTTGTCGGAAAGTTAGTTGTGTGGTTAGTTGCTTAATTGCCTTGCTCTGCGTTTAAGAGCTGTCAATGTCGTTATTTTCGGTGAAATATTGACAATGAAAAGTGACAGCTCTTGAACGAGATTTATACGCGCTGCATAGCTATTCACAATCTTACGACAGGCTATCATATCGAAAACGACACATTTCGATTTGACTTGCCCCCGACAGCAAATAGCTGTTGGAAGAATAGCGGGCGTCTATTTGATTTAAACTGACAAAATTTTCAGGTTTTGGACTTATGAACAGCGTTCAGAAGACTCCTACGATAACATTGATTGATGTTCGATACGATACGGAAGCGTATCGAGTGTTTGTGAATAGCTATGCTGATCGCGTTCAGTTTCATTGATGAAATTCGTACTTTACCATGTGTAAGCTCATTCTTCTCAATATGGACACTTCTATAAGTTCGGTGAGGGCAAATCTAGCATATAAATCTTTGGGTAGGTAAATATATATTCTACTTACTTACGCATCGAATTTTATTGTTCTTTTACACATACCTAATATACCTTCACAAACTCTACACCTTAGTCAAAATATGTAGCTTGGCCGTTTCGCTACCGTCACATGGGCGTAAGGTGAAAAATTTATTCACTGTTCATTACTTTTCATACAATAGTTCTTGTAGTAATGAAACGGCCAAGCCTCTTATTTTGACTAAGGTGTAGAATTTGTGTGGTTATGGCTTGTAGAGTTAGGGCGTGTAGAGTTAGACGCTTGGCTCTACATGAGATCTGATAACTTTTTGACAGTGCGAGCCATATGGTCTCGTCTTGACATTTTACATGAAAATATTTTTGGTAGGATAAATATTTAGAGGTGCCAATGTAGATAATGCTGGCAAAGGTCGAATTCGCAAATGATTGAAGTATTAAAAAATTGTGCGATAATCGAATTAATTAACTACTTTCTTACCTCCCAGCAGCATTTTGAGGTCGGCTTCCAGTCTAACCAGATGCAGCTGAATATATTATATTTTACATGAAGCGACTGCCTATCTGAGCTCCATAACCCAGTTACTGAATAGCACGTACCTCTTATTAAGACTGGTTGTCAGACTTTGGGCTTCGGACTACCCGTAATGGCTGTCAAAGATCCACGAATGACAGCTAGGAGCAACGGCTTAACGTGCTTTCCGAGGCACAGGGGGTCTCGATACGTAAACATGGTCACCCATCCACGGACCAACCGCGGAAAGCGTAGCTTAACCTGATCGATCGACCCGTGCGGCTGTTATTACTTGGTCACGAGCCTGCCAACTACGTGCATAAACCAGAAATGTTTCCTTCAAATTGCAACAGTACACGGCGTACTCGTAACTTACCTATTACATACCTACATACGATACATTGAAGGTTAACATACATTCTACTGCATTCATAAACTCTCGTCATGATTGACGTCACATAAAATGTTGGTGTAATATATAGCCTAGCCTTGTCCGATTTGGCAGATCCACATTATTCTTCTCGTCGTCCGACACAGGCCCGAGTTAGCGCTGCAGTGTTCCACGCGTTCCACTCGAGAGTGGGTGCGGCCATTATAGGAATGGGTGCACGGGGAGGTGGGACCCGCTGAGGAACAGCGGTTCGAGGCCTGCCGCGGGAGCGGTGAATGCTTATGCGAATCCCGCACCCCCGGCCATAGGAAGAGGTGGAACACCGCGGTGGTTTTAGCCGGTAAGAGTCCGGCATGCCCCTCTATCATCCCCACGATAGAGGAAGTCCATGAGGATTTCCAACGCGAGAGAAAAAAAAAAGGCTCGCCCCGTATTTGGGACTTAAATATAACAGGAAAAATGTGGGTGTACTATAGGTGCACCTTTGCCTAACCTTTCGGGGGAATACAGGCTAGATATAAAAAAAAAAATATAAAATATAAAAAACGATAATTAATAATTAATTAATAATAATTAATTAATTAGATATAAAACGTATAATTAAGTAATATCTAGTATTTATTTATGTATAAGTGATTTGTAATCTTTAGAAATAAAATGAATTCAAACCGTATATTATTCATGCGCAAGTATATACAGACGCCAGCACATCAAGCTACCCGAAACTGTCAAATTTTCCCCATCAACTTTGAACCTTATAATTTACCGATAAAATTGAAAATCTATTAAAGAAATTTGACAGATTGTAGTACCTTGATGTGCTGGCGTCTGTACATTCAGGTGCAAAAGCAGATTGTGGCCATCATGGTCCACCTGTTGCAGTGTTCAAGGTGTCCCTACTCCAGCACATTTGAGGACGTAAAGAACGCTATTGAATCCGCGATCAAGGTAGCTACCGGGCCAAAGTACCTAGCTAGACGAATGTTGTATCATCCATTCTAAAAGAAGAAAACCTAGTGTTTTCTTCTTTGATGACAAACCTCATCAGCCAAATCTTTTCTCAACTATGTTGAGCACGGCTAATCACATGCAGCTGAATAGCAGTATTTTACATGGAGTGACTGCCTATCTGACCTCCACAACCCAGTTACTGGGTAACACGATACCCCTTGGTAAGACTGGTTGTCAGACTTTCGGACTTCTGGCTTAAGGACTGTCAATGATCCACGAATGACAGTCGGTGCTTTTCGCGACACAGTGTCGCAGTCGCTTGCCGCGGTCGGTCCGTGGATGGGTTACTAGATAGTAGCGTAACTTGAAAGCCAGTTCTCGTAATTTAAAATGTTAAAAATCTATTCGCAGTCTCATCTCGGCGACAAACAAAATATTCAAAACTTGTAAAAAATGTATGGAAATTAGAGGTATTTTTGACAAATTGAGACTGAGATCAGACTGTGAACGTTCTTAAAATTACGAGAATTGCCTCTCAGATCGATCGACTCTTGCGTATTATAAATAAAGTGCTCTGTGCCCGTGCAGCTGTTATTACTTAGCCACAAAAGACGACAACCATTCTTGGAGAAACACACATTATAATATCTTCAATAACTTAGTCAGTGGAAAAAGCCTTAGTAATTGCGTTAAATAATAAACACGTAGTAACCGTAAGCGACAAGAATGCATCTATCAAGGTAAACACATCTGCATTCGGAATCAGAAATCCAGGAAAACATTCAAGGTTTAGTTTGTCGGACAAGCGGTCTGCATCGAACGTGTTATTTATGCATAAATCTGCATTACTTTTTATATTGTTTAAACAGTTATTTTAATTTTATTATCGACTGGGGTACTCTGAGGTACTGTGCTTTCTTAATTAAACTCGGGAGCAGTGGGTCAAATGCCTTGGACCATAGATATATATGAAAGAAGGCTTGGACTAAAAGTATTTAAAATTGATGTAGGTAATTTGTTTAAAAAAAATGAAAGGCACACGGCTACACATCAAACTATACATAACCAGTATAAGTTGACTTCTGATTGTACGAAAAACCAATACAATGAGAGGTAAATAGCTTGATGTGTCGCTGTGTGTACCTTCCTTTACTGTCAAATTTTTAAATTTTTACCATAGACATGCTGTTGGATTGTCAACGGCACATCTTTTTTTTTTGTTGCGCTGTTGATATCCTCTTGGGCTTCCTCCATCGTGGGGGTGACAGAGGGGCATGCCGGACTCCTACCAGCTAAAACAACAGCGGTGTTTCATCTCTGCCTATGGCTGGGGGTGCGGGATTCGCATAAGCATTCACCGCTCCCCCGACAGGCCTCGACCCGCTGTTCCTCAGCGGGTGGTATCAATGTGACGGTGACAGCACAGTAGCGGTAAATACTTTGGGCGATACAGTCGACAGGTAAACTGGGACTACTGGGAGCGATGATTTGACAGGCACACACAGATGAGATGATCATTGGGGAAGACACTATTAATTTAAGGGATGGAACAGAGTCCTAAGACGACCCACTGACCCTATACATAAAGGTATGAGGAACAGGGTGTAAAGTTCACTCAACCTCCATATAAAAGGGAGGATCGTCCGACCGAGGTGTTGTGTCTGGCGGGCAACTGCCCCAATGATTCATGTCGGGCCGTTGTATCTATGCTAGCTGCGCGTTAAACTCTGCTTGCGAGATGTAGGATTCTGCGTGACGTCAGTAAGACGCGTTGTTCGCATGTGGCGTTGTAGATACAGCTAGAAGGACCAACGGCTTTCCGAGGCACGGAAGGGTGTCAATATGGATGGTCAGTCATCCACGAACCGACCGCGGCAAGCATAGCTTAACCTTCGACCGACCCATGTGGCTATTATTATTTAGCCACGAGCTCCTTCTACCAAAACGAAAGATGCAGGCGTAGGTACAATACAATTGATGTCGGGACATACCCAAATTAATTATCCTATCTTTGTATAATCTGCCCCGTTGGTCTCGTGGTGGCAAGCGTGACTGCTGAGCGTGGGGTCCTGCCATGGGTTCGATTCCCAGATCGGGCAATGTTAGGTATTGAATTTTTCCATTAGGAATTTCTTAGTAACAGCCCGGAGTTTGGAAGTTGGCGGTGTAAAATTAGAGGTATTTTTGACAGATTGAGACAGATCTGAGGGGCAATTCTCGTAATTTTCCTCTAATTTCCCCACATTTTGACATTTTTTTGTCGCCGCGATGAAACTGGGACTATAGATTTGAAGTTTTGAACGTTTTAAATTACGAGAATTGTCCCTCTTGTACAAATCATCGTTAGACGAGTAAAAAAACCGTGACGTTTGAAAAAACAAACAATTGTAAGTTGGTACATAAAATGATTGTTTCGTTGTTCATGAACGAAAAACCTTGAACTCTGCACTGGCAGTTCAAAATGCTGGTCATTATAACATCAGGGTCGTGTTAACCCAGGAAAAGAATCATTACAGATGTTATATAATTAATTGTTCTTTGTATTATAATGCAGTGACTACTTTCACTGAAGAGCAGTGGTGGCCTAGTGATAACGGCCGCGACTTACGAGTTGTAGGTCGTAGGTTCGAACCCAGACAGGCGCTTTACTTTGTGTAAATTATTTAATCACCACTGTTCCCAAAACGGTGAAGCAAAACATCGTGAGGAAACTTGCATGTCCTAGAACCAAAAATTCGAAGATGTGTGACATCTGCCAACCCGCACTGGGCCCGCGTGGTGGATTACGGCCCACTCCCTCTCACCGAGAGGAGGCCTGTGTCCCAGCAGTGGGAACATCATAGGCTGATTATTATGACATACATTCACTGCAGATTCGCGATTCTAAAATCGCATCACTAAAAATAAAATAGTGCGCGCTTGACCTTGTGAATTTTTTTCACAAATGTGTCGCGTCTTCTTTATCTATTTCTATTCATACATATCTAGATCTATCATTTGAAATACATTAAGTTACTAGCTGATGCCGGCGACTACATCTGCGATCCAATATGAAAAGTAGTATATGTCCTCCTCCAAGTCATAGCGAAGCTACCATCGAAGATATTGTGATATAAACCAACTCGCACTGGGCGCGCTTGGTGGATTACGACCCACTCCCTCCCACAGAGAGGCTTGTGTCCCAGCAGTGGGAACACTATAGGCTGATTATGCTACGTTGTCGACGTCTGCAGTTGTCTGCCGTTGGCAAGGTGTATCGCTCGTGTATACAGGGTGTTACGGAAAGGGTATATCAATACAAACGGGTTGAAGAGTGTATCTGGTCTAGAATCTCTGTACAAAATTTCAGCTCAAAAGCATTAACTTTGAAACTGCTTAATATTTTTTTATTTCGACATCACGGCGCTGCACTGGCGCGCGGCGGCGTGATGTGCGTGTACTAGGCGCACAGACACACTACAGATAATGGATAATGACCCTCGTAGTGCGGTGACACGTTTGTTATGATTTCAATTTAATAAACTATCGAAATAAAAAAATATTAAGCATTTTCAAAGTTACTGCTTTTGAGCTGAAATTTTGTACAGAGATTCTAGACCAGATACACTCTTCAACCCGTTTGTATTGATATACCCTTTCTGTAACACCCTGTATGAGCGCTTAGGAACTTTTACTTTTAGAAAACCAAAAAAAAATGCACTGCATCGAGTTTATTGTCCAGTTTACTTTTTCTTATTATAGTTCAATTTTTAGCTTTTTTTCTCCATGCCTTGGAAAGCACGTAAGCGGTTGGTCCCGGCTGTCATTCGTGGATCTTTGAGAGTCGTTACGGGTTGTCAGAAGCCCGAAAGTCTGACAACCAGTCTTACCAAGGGGTATCGTATTAGTGTATTACCCAGTAACTGGGTTGTGGAGGTCAGATAAGCAGTCGCTCCATATAAAATAATGGTATTCAGCTGCATCCGGTTAGACTGGAAGCCAACCCCAACATAGTTGGGAAAAGGCTAGGTAGATGATGAGTTAAATTCTTCGCCTTGAAATCCCATGTCTGCGCAACCTTAGGTACAGGTTATTGGCCAAATAAAAATCCACAGGAGTGTAACAGCACCCGCAATCAGGTGCGACGCGACAATAGAAGAAATTCTATGAAAACTTCATGGAATTTGATCTATCAGTCAGAATCGCGTCGCTCGCAATGTCGCGTCGCGCGTGTCTGCGGGAGCCTTATATTTGGCATTGACATTAATTACCTAATTAGTTATTTAGCTTTAATTATTTGACTGCCTGGTTAGTTTAGTCGTAGCAAGTGCTACTGCTGACCATGAAGTCCTGGGTTCGATTCCCGATTTCATTTCATTGCAGCCGAGTTTGGATTTGTGCCCGGTTGATGGCAAATTGGCAATAGGCTCGCCTCCTGTTACAAGGGACTTAAACATAATTGGCGAAATGTGGGGGCTATGGGTACTATATCTATGGGTACACCTCTGCCTAACCCTTCGGGGAATATTGGCGTGATTGTCTGTTATGTGTCAATTATTTAAAACAAGCCGCCATTTTTAATTTTCTGCTAAAAAGTGAATGTCGAATTTAAAATAATTCGATCGTTCCAATTCCAAAATCAATTTGGATAGTGATGTCATTTTTATCGAGCGAGCCATTGACCTTCGATGGCGGTAAATATTTTAGTGGTACAATACACTACGTACTGGCCGAAAACAATTTGTTGAACTTAGTCGCTGCCGGGTCTGTGAATGTTAGGATCAAATTGCTAGAACATAATTAAAAAAACCGAACATTGGTGATCACCACGATTAACCTTCAAGGATATTATAAATACGCACTGTTTTGCCACTATTTGCACTACTATGCGCACTATTTGCGTGTAGGTAAGTCCGACCTGTCCCAGGCGGGGAGGAGGGGGGGGGGGTCAGGGGGTCGTGGCCCTCCCCAAAAACATTACTAACACCCACATTTCGCTAGTTATGTTTTAAGTCCTATGTCATAGGGAGTCGACCCTCTGACATCAACTGGTCACAAATCCAGACTCCGGGCTGCTTCTGAGAAATTTCTAATGGATAATAAACACAATAACACTTTGCCTGAGCCTGACCTGAGAGTAGAACCCAGGATGTCATGCTCAGCAGTAGCGCTTGCGACCACTAGACCAAAGAGGACAATCATGTATGTTTTTTTTTTATCTAGTCTGTGCTGTCCCACTCCTGGGCAAAAGGCCTCCCTCCACTTATTCCATTTTTCGCGAGCCCGCGCGTCCTCCCTCCAGTTTTGTCGGAACCTATTCAGCTCGTCCCCCCCTCCTCTACGTGGTCTGCCGCGACTCCGCCTCACTGTCTCAGGGCACCAATTCTGCGCTATTTGGACCCACAGTTTGTCCGGCATGCGGCAGACATGTCCTGCCCAGTCCCTTTTGAGTTGAGCAGCCTTTTGAGCCACGTCAACTATCTTTGTTTTGGAGCGCAGTATTGTGTTTCGAACGATCCGTTAATTTAACGCCTAGTATACTGCGCTCCATTGCTCGTTGGCAGACCTTGAGTTTGGACTTCTGGATGTTACTCAAAGACCAAGTTTGTGCAAAAATATTCCACGGCACCCATGGTGACCCTACCCCCCCAAATCTTGGCCTGCGACCCTCTGATGATAAGTGCGGGTCACTTTTAGAAGCGAAATCTAAATAATAGCTAACCATAATCGCATCCGGTAAGTTTAAACAATGTTTCTTACATATCAAACAAATGTACATTAGACCTTGTATAGTCTACACAACCTAAGCTACTAAGAATTAATAATCTTTAGTCTGCTTAAATACCTATTATCGAACATACTTCCATTGTTCTTAATAGAGGCGTCATTCATTCAAGAACATAATAAAATCACGCCTATTCTAAAAACAATGACACACCTCTAGAACCCGAAAGAGTTAACTTGAGACCCTCCCGACCCCCGCACTGTTAATGCTCTTACTATCGACGCCTCAGTATCGCGCGCAAGTACCTACGTCATCCGAGCCTGGGGTTGTACTCTCTTACCTGATAAGATAAGATAAGATAATATTTATTTGCTTAAACATGTGTGATACATACAAGAAATTACATGCATGCAAGATGGTAACAACATTATTAGGTACAGTCATGTTTGGCATGTTTGCTGTGGTTGAACTACTCGTAATATACAGGGTGAATTTTCCAAATGGGCGTGGATGGCCAAATTCTAAAGTATGAGGAATAGCGAAAAGTACTCAAAGGAGTCGCGGGCTCGATTTTGATAAAAACTAAAACTGCATCATTGGATTTTTGAAAAATCAATATTTCTAGCCAGGAATCGAACCTGTTGACTTTGAAAAAAAGAACACATACATTATTATTACACCATTCGATAGTGTCCCTAATAAGGATCAAATTCTGGGAAGTAATGACATACGGCGAAAAGTACTTAAAACTTTTCGCTAGTCCTCAAATTCAAAACTAGTAGTAGTCAAATTCGAAACTATATAGTTTCGAATTTGACCATCCACGCCCACTTGAAAAATTCACCCTGTATATGTACTTAGTTTAAAATTGAGGTACTTACCTACTTATTTTTTTCTTTTTTTCATGAAGAAAACCTTTCATCTCATCTCTGTAATAAATGTCGATTGAATAAACTTGATCATACGATTTCAACCAACCCAGTCTATCGCAGTCCACTGCTGGATATAGGCCTCTCCCAGGCTGCGCCACAACACCCTGTCCTCCGCCTTTCGCATCCAGACTGCCCCAGCCACCTTTTTGTGAGGTCGGCGTCCCATACTACGCTTGCCGATACGATTTGAGAGTAAGGATTTAAATCCAGAATTCCAGAAGGCCAATTCTCGTAATTTAAAACGTTCAAAATCTAGTCGCAGTCTCATCTCAGCGACAAACAAATGTCAAACATAACCCTCCTTCTGGCGCAGTCGGGTAAAAACTTGTCAAAATGTTGGGAAATTAGAGGTAGGTATTTTTGATAAATTGAGAGTGAGATCAGACTGTGACGTTTATTGCCCGTGGTCCGACCGTGTAGTTCTACTAGTAGGACCACGGGTAGATATTTTTCTTTTCGCTGGTTCTATCAATCGGACCATCGTTATAAAATTATCACATTGTTCTTAAAATTACAAGAATTGCCCCTCTGATTTATTACTGACTTACATAACATACTTACATAATCAGCCTATAATGTTCCCACTACTGGGACACAGACCTCCTCTCAGTTAGAGGGAATGGGCCGTAATCCACCACGCGGGCCCAGTGCGGGTTGGTAGATATCATATGTCTTCGAATTTTTGGTTCTAAGACATGCCGATTTCCTCACGATGTTTGCCTTCACCGTTTTGAGAGCAGTGGTGATGAAATAATTTACACAAAGCAAAGCGCCTATCTGGATTTGAACCTACGACCTACAACTCGAATTACTAAATCTGGATTTGGTGTTTGAACAATACAATTCTGTATTGAAATACCAAATCTAGATTATACGGCTCGATAATTCGATGATATCCAATCGTCTCTAGTTTCTAGACTCTGAAAACAAAATGCCCAGGACTCTCAAGAATACCACTATGTAAAGTTAGGTAAATTAAAATTGACTTACATTGGCGCCGATTCCCTTGTTCACAAACTAAACTAAATTTCATTTCAGTGCATCTTTTTCTTTCTATTTCATTAAGAAAAGGACAGAAGATAAATATTAGTTTAGACCTGTCAAATTAGTCAGTGCCTGACGTAAATTGACGTATTTTTAACAGCCAATTTTTTAATCACTTCTAAATTGTCTATGGAGTATCTTAATTTGACAGGACTAAACTAATATTTATCTCCTGTCCTTTTCTTAATGAAATAGAAAGAAAAAGATGCACAGAACTTAAATTGAGTTTAGTTTGTGAACAAGAGAATCGGCGCCATTGTCCTTATTTATATTCAAATCACTATATCAATCATATCTCTGCAGCTGAATTTTTATCGACTAAATTTTATAAATGTTTCATTTGTCCGCATGACGATAATTTATTGTTGTTGGTTGTTTTGTGTCTGTCATGCATGACTAATAGTAATTTTATTTAATAAAATTTATATTTAATCTTCAATGGAATTTTATAATCATATTTTCATTATATCCGCAGCGCCCCGCAGTTTCACCCGCATACTTTTCGATCCCGTGGGAATATCGGGATAAAAACTACCCTATGTCCTTTCCCGGGACTCAAACTATCTCTATAATACCAAATTTCATCTAAATCGGTTCAGCGGTTTAAGCGTGAAGAGGTAACAGACAGATAGACACTTTTTCGCATTTATAGTATTAGTATGGATTATGTATAATGAACACCTGTATGTATCACAAATAAATGATTTGATTTATCATTTTTACGACATGGCAAATTGCCGTAGGGTGTCAATTAACTTAAAAAATAATTTCTCTGACTGTGTACCTGCACCCTAATTGCGTAAAACACTTTCAATCACAATCTGAATCATTATGAAGCAAATTGCTGATCCATTACTTTATATGTTCCAAAAATGTGTCTGCTCAACAACGTAAATAACGCAATGAATGTTGTTGAACTGTCAAAAGGAAATCCATTGCTACTGTTGTGTGTTACGCAATTTACCCGCGGTTTTCATTTCCACTTACTGCACAGCACTTACATTACAGGTTACAGGTAACCTCTTTTGTTCCAATCTAGCATACTTAATAATTTAATCAACCCTCATAAACGTACACGAATCAGGTCACCCAAAGGTTACACTGGAGTGAAACTATAAACTATATAGACAGGTAACAGATGACCGCGTTACACTGGATTGCCTATAAAAGTTTCACCAAGTGTAGCTGTCTCTAGAGTCTAGACCTTATATACATCTTAGATTTGAAGAATTTCTAAATAGCATTTAGGGTGGCTGGTAATTAGTAACTGATTATATAACACTAATATTATAAAGGCGAAAGTTTGTGAGTGTGTGTGTGTGTGTGTGTTTATATGTTTGTTACTTCTTCACGCTCAAACCGCTGAACCGATTTAGATGAAATTTGGTATAGAGATAGTTTGAGTCCCGGGAAAGGACATAGGCTACTTTTTATCCCGATATTCCCACGGGATCGACATTTACGCGGGTGAAACCGCGGGGCGCAGCTAGTACTTAATAATTTAATCAACCCTCATAAACGTACACGAATCAGGTCACCCAAAGGTTACACTGGAGTGAAACTATAAACTAGGTAACAGATGACCGTGTTACACTGGATTGCCTATAAAAGTTTCACCAAGTGTAGCTGTCTTTAGGCCTTATATACATCTTAGATTTGAAGAATTTCTAAATAGGATTTAGGGTGGCTGGTAATTAGTGACTGAATTAATCAAAATAATAAACAATTTTCCCAAAGAAACGATTTTTTTTATTTACCAAGCGCATGACCCTAATCACCCCAATAGAGTAATGAGTAATTAACAAGACTTAAGACATAGAATAATAAAATAAATCACTACCAACGTACACAACGTACAAAACCTTTTTAATGCTATCGCCATTGTTTTAAATCTAGCAGTGACTGTACTAGTTCGGTACCTTTTTCTTATTTTATGTGAACATTAAAAGACGTGATTAGCTACATGGGTTTAGTATGCCCGTGGCTAAATAATATCAGCCGCACGGGTCGATCGTGACCATCTTTACATACCGAGACCCCTCCGTGCTTCGGAAAGCACGTTAAGCCGTTGGTCCCGGCTGGTTGAAAGTTTAACAATCAGTCTTACCAAGGGGTATCGTATTACCCAGTAACTGGGTTGTGGAGGTCAGATATTAGGCAGTCGCTCCATGAAAAATACTGGTATTCAGCTGCATCCGGTTAGACTAGGAGCCGACCCCAAAGTAAAAAAACGAAAAAAGGCTAGGCAGATGATGAGTTTATTTTTTAATTTTTTTATAAGTAAGTATGTGTTAAATAAAAGAATAAACCGATGTATTCTCTTTATTAATTCATTAAACGTAACTAGAGCGATAACAAACTCATCAATTTATCAGCACAATTGTTCATTACTGTCGCCAAGTTGTCCAACTAGTCTAGCAATTAATACAAACGATAATTAAGAAAATAGAAATTGACGATGTGGACTTGTCATTCTCTCTCAGATCGACATTTCGTGACCAAAGGGCTGGGTCGTTCTTTAACCAAATAATTATAAATTTTAGAAGATATTATAAAATCAGCTGAAATCAATTAAAACGGGTTTCTTTTGCCAACTATTTTGGGAGTGTCTGCCTATCTGACCCAATTACTAGGTAACACAATACCCCTTGGCAGGTATAGTTAGCGCCACGAAAGATGAGACCTGACCCCCCCTTCCGCGCTTTTTCCGCCGCCCCTATGACGCCGGTTCCATCCCGCGCTCAGACCTCATACCGCTAAAGAGACCTAAAATCGTGTGCGCTTGTCAAACCACGTGGTGTGTCAAGTCTCATCTTTCTTGGCACGCATTATAAAACTGGCTGTCAGACTTTTGAGCTTCTGACTACCCGTAACGACTGTCAAAGATCTACGAATGACAATCGGCGGGGCAATTGACAACATTTCAAACCTGACACGACCTTAAAACAAAAATACTACTTATTTCTTTATTTTCGTATCCTGAGTTCAAATATATTTTTATTTTATTTTTTTATTTCAAAATTTCTGAGAAATAAAAAAAAAACCGAGTGTGCTTATGACCACACGACTGAAGTGAAACTTCAAACGTATTTGGCCATAAGAGGAAGAGAGAAAGAAAATGTGTGCGCGCACTGCTTTCTCTTGCTTATATCCCCCACTCAACTCCCGTTCGCCTCGCCCGTAGCCCGTAGACATTAGTCGTACTTGCAAAACCGAGTACCAGGGCTTCCAAGTACGTCCACCTTAAGAAACCAGGGCCTAAAACCAGGGCTCGAGATACTTTCAAGTATTTTCTATCTGCATCGAAAATTGATCCATAACTTCATACAAATAAGAAGTACAATCGCGTAATCAAACAAAAGCCCTTTTGGAAGTAAAAAGTACTTGCATAGGAAATTGACCCGTGAAATCCTATAAATAAGGAGCACAATCGCGTTTACAAATAAATACTTTTACAAACCATTAAAGTAAAAATACTTGCATACGAAATTGTTCCGTAGACTCTTACCACACCTCGGACACATATAAATATGAACAGTATGGAAATGGATAAATATGAACAGTATGGAAACTAGGCCTATTTGTTCAAATAATTACCTACGCTCCATATTGGAGCGTTATGGTTGTCACTCTTCATGTCTGTAAAATTGATGTTTTATTGTAACGAAGTTTTTAACGTGGTTAGCGGTTAGGAGTTGACTGGTTATCTTTCCCTCCTTCTGGTCAAAACGTAAATCCAAGATGGCGGCTGCGAAAAAATTCAAATTTTTCGTCGTGAATATCATTTTCATAGTTTTCGAGGGTGCTAAAGCCAATAGTGAAGTCAAAATGCGCGTCGCTCGACCGATGCCTAGTTTAACCCTGCACCTTACCGTTTCAACTCGAGAATGGGTGTAATAATAAATAAAGAAAACAATATTTTTAAAAAATATCTTCATTCTTCGTAATTATAAATTATGTACTGAAAAATACTTTCGCCTGCTACGACATGTTCGAAATGCTTTGTTATTAAATTTTACAGTGTAAAATATTCTCATTCTAATAAATAGTTTTTTAAAATAAATTATCGGGAAACAAGGACAGGGTACCATAAAAGAGATTTTGTCAAGTTCTTTGTAAATTGAAAGAGCTATTTTGCAGTTAATATGTTCTCATTTAAAACAAGAACGAAAAATTTCATCCAATACGCTCGATGCATTTTTAAAAAGATGGATGGTCAGTGGCGCAAGGAATTTAATGAATTACGCGACTACTCGTTCCAACACGGCACGCGTCACTGAGCGTACCGCGACTATCGCTTAGGAGTATCGTAGATGCGCGCGTCTGTGTGAGTGTGCCATTTCGAACGTTTGTACGTAGTTTCCGTACTGTTCATATCTTTCTACTGTGCTCCATACAACGCTCGCAAAATAATTACCTATTACTACTACATAAACAAATGACGTTTGTATACGTGCAAATGTGTGCGTGAAATCAAGTAGCGTAAAAAAAAAGGCGCGGAAAACAAATTTTTGTCGGGGAACCGAACGACGACGTCGGCGGGGGCGCTGCCCGAACGAGTGCATTATTATGAAGTGACCATGTAGTTCAGTTGTTTATTTATATAGTCGGGTTCTTAATGAAATAAAAACACTAAAATAGTTTAGTTTAAATGACTTATCTGTAAATAATCGGTTATTAAATCGCATGTTATTAAAAATGCGAAATCTTACAAACAGTTTATGTAAATACGAATTCGGAAAAGCATCACAATATCCAACTATCGTGATTAAAACTCAAATACTTAAAACTTTTAAATCGCATAATTGTGTGTTCGTGTCAGCAATATCTACAGCGCTGCGGTTCGCGAGCGCCCTTGCTAAAGAGTCGGCGACGAATACCTCGAAGTGCGGGGTGAGGTGCGGTATCCGATATGAGGGCGAGGAAGGGAGTGTCCTTTCTGTACGTAGTACTATTAAGTATTCTGTGCTCTTACTGATAAGGAACATGATCGCATTTGCGAAAACAAACGCGGTTGTTGAACTATTTGAGTACCTACGTACTCGACGGTCGAGGCACGCCGGAGCGAGATACTTTCAAATATTTTCTATCTGCATAGAAAATTATCCATAACTTCATACAGATAAGAAGTACAATCGCGTATTCAAAAGCCCCGTTGGAAGTAAAACTACTTGCATAGGAAATTGATCAATGACTTCCTATAAATAAGGAGCAAAATCGCGTTTACAAATAAATACTTGCAAACCTTTAAAGTAAAAAATACTTGCATACGAAATTGTTCCGTAGACTCTTACTGATACGGAACATGGTCGCATTTGCGAAAACTAACGCAGTTGAGTACCTACGTATTTGAGCGAGTAGCCGAATAAAGCCGGCTGTACACATGGGGCCAAGGTGTTGGGCCAACGTGTTGGGCCAACGTGTAGAGAGCTACCTGGCGGTATGTTGGCTTAATTGGTCTAGTTGGCGCCAACATTGGCAGGCCATCCGAATAGTGTCGGTTTTTTGTGCACACATCAAAGGATCTTGGCGCGCTCCGCAAACAGCGTTCACACGTTGGTGTCGTGTTCAGTTCGTTGTTACTCGTCAGCGGAGACAGTATCGTTGCGCGTGAGTGAAATTGACGTTCCCATGTTCCGATAGCAAAATTATTATCAACCTGTATATCAATAATAACTAATAACACATTTACCTCGTTCTATTCCGATGAATAGTCACCATCCAACACCTTCTTTTGCGCCATTTCTTTTTAGTCACTCTACTTTGGTGCACATGTACGTAATAATTAAACACACTGTATAAATAAATTGCCGCGGCTGCAAGAACTTCTACGTCCATCTTTGAAGCGCCAATGCAGAATGATCAGTAAGCCAATGTGTGAACAGCAATCTTGGTTATCCATCATTTTTGCCCAACACGTTGGCCCAACACCTTGGCCCCTATGTGTACAGCCGGCTTAAGATACTTAATAGTCTTGCAAGTATTTTGAGTCGGTACCTGGTGTGCGTACTTGGAAGCAAATAATGTAAAAACCCGGTCGCATATTTATGCGACCGGGACCGGGTTTTTACACCAGGTATTTCCAGCTATTTTTTACGTACCTTCCCTACTCGCCCGATCACACGTTTTCGTAACGCATTCGCCAGTTTACTCCCCAAGTCAAGCGCGCCTAAAGAAGTTTCACTTCAATAAAAATCAAAAAACATGTGATGACGTCACATAAACGGCGGAATGAGGTAGTTACCTTTGCGCATTCCAATGTCTTTGATTGAAAACATTATATCAAACAAGACATGTCAATGTGACCTAAGATGTGTAACTAGAAAACAACTAAAAAACTGAATTGAATTCAACAATATTTTTTCCTATCAACTCGACACGCTGCTTACTGTTAATATTATCAATTTTGTATTGATATTTCGCCAATAAAATGGATCCCAATGAAAAATATACGCCAATGACGGAACCAAAACAACGACTGAGACAAGTGACATCTAACAGTTTTTTTGACGGGTCACAATAAAGCAAAGGTAATATCGCCATTCTACCGTCATCTGGCACTTACGTCTGTTTAGAATACACCGAATTTCAAAGTTAAAATTATGAATGAAAAGTACATAATTTCGAAAAACGAAAAAATATGGGTGCCCTAGATTTGAATTTACTTTTATATAACGTAATAATACATGCAGGTTAAAAATATGAAATGTTGTCAATTGCGTAACACTATCAATCGGAATCGGTTTCATTTTGACAGTTCGAAAACATTCATTGCGTTATTTACGTGTTGAGCAGACAAATTTTTCGAACTTATGAAACAATGGATTAGCAATTGGCTTCGAAATGATTCTGATTCCGATTGATAGTGTGTTACGCAATTAGGGTGCTGGACCAACGGTTTAACGTGCTTCCTGAGGCACGGAGGGATCTCGAATCTCGATATGCAATGGATGGATGACCCATCCACGAACCGAACGCTACAAGAGCAGCTTAATCTTCTATGAAAATCGATCGAATGTTATCATTAGCCTCGAGCACCTCCCCTAACTACTAACACCATTAAATAAATTAATGATTAAAACGATTTTGAAAATCGTTCGAGTATTTAGCCTACATTTTTAGGGTTCCGTAGCCAAATGGCAAAAAACGGAACCCTTATGGATTCGTCATGTCTGTCTGTCTGTCTGTCCGTCCGTCCGTATGTCACAGCCACTTTTTTCCGAAACTATAAGAACTATACTGTTGAAACTTGGTAAGTAGATGTATTCTGTGAACCGCAGTAAGATTTTCACACAAAAATAGAAAAAAAAACAATAAATTTTGGGGTTCCCCATACTTACAACTGAAACTCCAAAAATTTTTTTTTATCAAACCTGGACGTGTATCTATGGATAGGTCTTCAAAAATGATATTGAGGTTTCTAATATCATTTTTTTCTGAACTGAATAGTTTGCGCGAGAGACACTTCCAAAGTGGTAAAATGTGTGTCCCCCCCCCCCCCTCTAACTTCTAAAATAAGAGAATGATAAAATTAAAAAAATATATATAATGTACATTACCATGTAAACTTCCACCGAAAATTGGTTTGAACGAGATCTAGTAAGTAGTTTTTTTTTAATACGTCATATATCGAAAACCGCAATTTACCTTTCACAAAGTTACAACGAACTACAAGAACTTTTATATTATGTTACTTGCTGCTACGGAACCCTTCATGGGCGAGTCCGACTCGCACTTGGCCGGTTTTTTAGCTTGCTATTGAGATCTGATTGGATAGTTTTGTTTTATTTACGTCGGTAATTATTTTATGTAGTGTACATAATAAAGAGTATTCTATCTACTACCTAGGTCTAGGTTTTCCAACATTTTTAGGGTTCCGTACCAACGTAGTCATAAATACATACCTACCTACATATACGAACGAAATTGGGTCCTTGACTTGTAAATAACTACTTATTAGTTGTTATTAGCAAGCCTGAAACACTAAATCTGATATCGACGAGTCATCAAGAAAGTTTTTACAGCGTGGGACAATATAATTCACTTAGTAGGTCATCAAGGTAGTTCGACAGCCTTCGATTGACTTTAAATAAACCAACTTTTGTTTTTCGTAAGTAGGTAGGTTTTTATTTTTTACCCGACTACAGCGAAGCAAAAGGGAGGGTTATGATTTTGACCGGTATGTATGTTCATCTGTTTCCTAATAACTTCTAAACCGCTTGTCATAATTGGACAAATGAGGTATCTTTGGAAGCGTGTAAATCGTCTGGTTATAGGTTATGTGACGTCACAATTTTTTTTTTTTTAATCATGCCGTGTTGAGTATCATATGAAAGGGCTTAATTAGCACATTTAAAAATATAAATATTACTGAAATGAGCCGCATGCCGCTGTACTAACATATAAAGCTATGGTAGCATGCGACCACGGGAAGGTATTTTCTTGTTTCATCCTTTTCAACAGTCGGATTTTAGTTTTTAAACTTATTTTTTTATCAGCATGCTATAAAGTTCCCAGGTCGGCCAAAGTTTTATTGGGTTTTTCCATCAGAAATTTCTCACTAAACTTGGTACAGAGATAGTTTGAGTCCCGGAAAAGGACATAGGATACTTTTTATCCCGATATTCCTACCGGGTCGACATTTACGCGGGTAAAACCGCGGGGCGCAGCTAGTAATATTATAAATTCGAAAGTGTGTCTGTCTGTCTGTCACCTCTTCATGCTTAAACCGCTGAACCGATTTCGATGAAATTTGATATAGAGATATTTTGAGTCCCGGGAAAGGACTAGGATGGTTTTTATCCCGATATTGCCACAGGAGCGACTCTTATGCGGGTGAAACCGCGAGGCGTAGCTAGTATTATAAATGCGAAAGTGTGTCTGTCTGTCTGTTACCTCTTCACGCTTAAACTGCTGAACCGATTTAGATGAAATTTGGTATAGAGATAGTTTGAGTCCCGGGAAAGGACATAGGATAGTTTTTATCCCGATATTCCCACGGGATCGACTCTTATGCAGGTGAAACCGCGGGGCGCAGCTCGTTATTTATATAATGCATACTCGTATCCACTTAACTTTTGACATTGATTAGTGACTGACATTGTTATTCACCTAAGTACCATACAAACAATTTGTCCCTCAAACAGGCTCAATCATGTAATTTGGTGATTATTATTACTGTTTGTGATTTGAGTAAGTTATATATAAACCATCGCATCGTATCAAAATTCCATAAGACCAAGGCCCTGATTTACTACTTCGAAACCATGTCAATTCACGACATCTTAATCATATTATATACTTATCTTATACGAATATAATATAATACGATATATAATATTTCGTACCTAAAAAGGAAAAACGGAACCCTTATATAAGGTCACTTCGTTGGCCGTCTGTCAAGACCCTTTTTCTCAGGAATGCGTAGAGTTATCAAGTTGAAATTAATATCAAATACTCAGGGCTCACAGGGCTGCAATGCAATCCCTTGAAGCAGTAATAAAATCAAACTTATAAGTCGACGCATTCAAAAGATACGGGCGTTTATGTTCCGCGGGGCAATTGCGTAACACATTATCAATTGGAATCAGTTTCATTTTGACAGTTCAACAACATTCATTGCGTCATTTACGTGTTGAGCAGACAAATTTTTCGAACTTATGAAGCAATAGATTAGCAATTTGCTTCAAAATGATTCAGATTCCGATTGATAGTGTGTTACGCAATTAGGGTGCCGTTTATGCCGCAAATTTTCAAGAAGCATTTTCATGTAGCACAAGTAAAGGAATAAAAATGCGAATACTGTAAATTTGTAGATACCTACTATACGGAACCCTCAGTGCGCGAGTTCGACTCGCACTTGACCGGTTTTTTAATGATATCTCGCAGGTCAGCCTATAAGGTTATCGGCAGCTTAACCGGGCTTATACTGTGGGAGCATTATTAAAGTAAAGCCTCCAGCCAGGGCATAATTTATTCCTTGCCGTAAGTCCTCTTCCTCCTCCTCAAGTCGTACACCTTGAATACAGTAGGTACATTGCTTCAAAAGAGTAATAAACCATTAATTGCTTCATACTGGTGGTACCTACAGCACAGAATACTTAATAGTACCACCTACAGTCAGAACCACAGAATACTTAAAGTACTACGTAGTCAGAACAAAAATCACGCATGCGTCTAAATCTTTATAACGGTTATTTGCAATTCGGACGTTCAAATTCTTTAATTATACTTAAGTACCTAATTGTTTAACATCTGGCAACTGGCATTGAACGATTACCTGCGTGCCTTTATTAAGTCGAGATCTAGGGTAACCGATATCATCTGAAGAATTGCTAAACCGGCGGTAAGCATACTCTTGTGGCACCATCTGTATGACATAAGATAAACAATATTTTTTCTTCTGGTCAATAGATGGCATAGTATTTAAAAAACAATAGAATAGAAGATATCGCTTGTTAGTTGCTTTGTAGCTCCGTAGTTGCATGCAATAGCCTCCTACTTCACTATATTTTAATGTAAGTACCTATTTGAGATAATTTTGAAGCACACACAACAACAACACACTGAATTTCATACTATCTTAACAAAGTTCAAATTCCAATGCAGCAATGCAACCAATACCCTATTAGGACCTTTTTATTACAAATAGTCACTCAAAAATCAACTTAGAATACATGTTGTGACAGATAATTTTTAGGCGTTGGAAAAATCAGCAATAAAATAAGTAACTAATTACCTAATTGAGCGGCGATGGAATGTAAATTATCTGATATTATGAAAACTGAAGCGCCTTACATTGTCAGTACACCGCCGCGACCAGGACTGGAATAATCCCCACCAAATCTCATTTCACTATGCCTTCCGTGAAATTACATTATTTGTTCAACATTTCTCATATAAATCATCAACTCTAATAGGGAGATGCGACAAGAAAACGCTAGAAAAACGACAGGCTGTGTCGCAAACCGCTGCGCTGCGCTGTCCCAAACGCCAAGGAAGCCAAATTGACCCATTCATCCATCATGTACACTGCTAATGGGCCACTAACCGTTACATAATAACTGTCGCGTGTTTTTGAATGCAGTTCACCGAGCCATTCGAAGAACCGCCCATTATTATTGTAAAAGTTAAAGCAAATGACTTAGGTATAAAAACTAGGGTACCTACCTACCTAGGGGCCTTCCATAAATAACGTCATACGTTAAGGGGGTGGGAGGGGTTCAACAAAATGTGACATCGTGTGACAAGGAGACGGAGGGGATTAGCTTCGTCGCGTGAGACGTCACATGTAAAAATCTACAGTACACCTACCTAATATCACACTTATCACATCACACTAATATTATAAAGGCGAAAGTTTGTGAGTGTGTGTTTATATGTTTGTTACTTCTTCATGCTCAAACGGCTGGACCAATTTTGATAAAATGTTGTATGGAGTTAATAGCTGACACCCAGGATTAACATATACAATAGGCTACTTTTTATCCCGATATTCCCACGGGATCGACACTTATGCAGGTGAAATCGCGAGGCGCAGCTAGTACTTATTAAAACTCAAAAAAATATAAAATATTACCACATCTATCTTCAATATTCTACATAATAATGTACTAATAATACAGCTGAAGAGTTTGTTTGTGTGAGTTAGAAAGCGCTGATCTCTGGAACTGGAATTACTAGTCGGATTTGGAGAATTCTTTTCGCATATTTTGGTAGCCCTAGCTAGAGTTTGTTTGAACGGTCTTATCTCTGAAAATACCAATCGGATTTGAAAAAATCTTTTTGTAGGTATTTGATAACCCAATTCTTGAGGGAGATTATAGGCTATTTAACATCACGATACGATCCTTAGGAGCCGACCAAAAAGAAGAAAAAAAAACCAAAAACGAAGTAATAGTGCAGGCGGGAAATGTGGCTGCTTTTTATTATAAGTAATATTGTAGTGTTTTACGACTTTCACGCGAACGAAATCGCGGACAAAAGCTAGTATTGTTCATCATCATCTGCCTAGCCTTTTCCCATCTCTGTCGGTCAGCTTCCAGTCTAACCGGATGCAGCTGATTACCAGTATTTTACATGGAGTGACTGCACAACCCAGTTACTGGGTAATACGATACCCCTTGGTAAGACTGGTTGTCAGACTTTCGGGCTTCTGACTACCCGTAACGACTGTCAAAGATCCACAAATGACAGCCAGGACCGACCGCTTAAAAAGCTAGTATTATTATAGATTTAATTTAAAATTGTGATATATATTATGTGACGTCACACCAGGGGTCACACTTGGGACCACCTGTGACAAGAGCCCCCCGCCGTTCTTGTGAATTGTTGTGTGATTGTTGGGAGCTCCCACACCTTCATGAAATTTGTGTGACGTAATTTATGGATGGCCCTACCTGCCTCTACCTAAAGTCGAAAGTAGGTCAGGTTTATTAGATTGCAAACATTGCATTGTAAGAACATTATTTGGTTCAAAAGATACGATATTACATTATAGTTAAAAGGCAGCAGCGCGAAACAAACGATCGGCCGGCGGCCGTTAAGGTACGCTTGCTGCGGTCAGTCAAAGGATGGGTGACCGGTTTCTTATTTTAAAGTTATTTTAATTTTTAAACTATGGCAGTCGTTAGAGGGCGGAAAAAGCCGGAAGATCTAATGATCGATCTGCCAGGTTAAGCTATCCTTGCTGCGGTCAGTTATAGGATAGGTGACTGGTTTCTTATTTTTAAATTAGTTTAAACAATGCCAGTCGTTACTAGGGGCTCAGAAACTGGAAGATCTAATGATGGATCTGCCAGGTTAAGCTACCCTTGCTGCGGTCAGTTAAAGGATAGGTGACCGGTTTCTTACCCATTTTTAAATTATTTTAATTTTTAAACAATGCCAGTCGTTACTAGGAACCCCGGAAGCCGGAAGATCTAATGATCGATCTGCCATGTTAAGCTACGCCTGCTGCGGTCAGTTAAAGGATGGGTAAACGGTTTTTTATTTTTAACAATGCCAGTCATTGCTACGGGCCCCGGAAACCGGAAGGATCGAGTAACCGAAACGAATGTTATTTCTACATTTACCTAGAAACTGTTTGCGAAGGTCAACGTGACGTGACGCAAGCAAGATTTTACAATTTAACAATTTGTTATCGTACTTAATTATGTACCTATATCAAAACTTTGAAGAACAATGGTATACCTAAGTATATTATGTATGTCATTCGATTCAGTATGAATGGGGCTGTTTTTTAAGTAAATAAAAAACTAGGGTCATCACTTTGTATTTTCAAATAATATTCTTTTAATTTTTAATTGACGTAGGTAATGTAAACAAACAAAATACCTAAACATTTATTGAAAAAAATCAGTCATTTAAAGTTACGAAACAAGCTGTGTAAAGTACCCTGGTCTGTCTGTGTACGAGTCCTAAATGACGAGGTGCCCGCGGCGGCGCGTCGAAAAAACGTGTTCTTCTGGGGCGTTTGAAACGACGTCACGGGGGAGGCGGGTCACGTGAGCAGTGGTGGATTTACATATTTGCCGCCAGTAGGCTATTCAAATTTTGCCGCCCCTACCGACCTCTACAGTAATGTCACATGTCCAAATATACTGCTTCGCCTTTTCTTCAAAATGCTTAAATCTACGGTAGAAGCCTGAATTTGGGCTTGCACACAAAAGTGCGAATCGGCGCGATGCGAATTCACAACGCAGACAGAAAGGTTACATAGGTTAGAACTAGAAAGAGCTCGCAGATTTTTACGATGCGACGTCGCATCGCAGTTTTGTGTACAAGCCCTTTGAGCATTCGCTTTGTTTATTCTTTCCAAAAAACATGGTAGGTATATAAAAAATCTAATAATCGTTTTAATTTCAGTATGACATTTAATAAAATTAATGTAAGCCCCGCCGCCCATAGGCTCCAGCCTACTCAGCCTATTGGTAAATCCGCCACTGCACGTGAGTGGGTGGGTCAATCCGCGGAAATCCACTAACGGCGAATATATGCTAATAATAAATTAAATATCATAGCTGCATTCTTTTTTTACTTTATATGACATTTCTTACATGTTTTTACGTATGGCGCCGCTATCTAAAAAAGTATAACACCTTTATTTAATTTATTATTGCAATCAACACGCACCAAATGTCCTTACCATTTGCAAATTAAAGTCGGCCTAATTGAGCGGAATGGCCCGGGTGAGACAAATATCAGTACTTATTTGAATTTGACTAGAAACTGCCTATCAAAATGTATGTTGGGGTCGGCTTCCAGTCTAATCGGATGCAACGGAATACCAGTATTTTACCAATTTCTTACATTTGTATTATAAATGCAAAAGTGTGTTTGTCTGTCTGTTACCTCGTCACGCTTAAACCGCTGAACCGATTTAGATGAAATTTGGTATAGAGATAGTTTGAGTCCCGGGAAAGGACATAGGATACTTAGTTTTTATTCCGATATTCCCATGGGATCGACAAACCATTTTTTGACAGATGGAACTTCATAGTGATTGCAGCAACGTCATAATAGCACACATTTCGATAGTTTACATTTACACTATGTATGTAGTATCAAATATCGATATTTTGCTATCGAATAAAAAATGGTGCGGTTTCTATGCCCGTTTTTATTATTAATACTTAAATAGAAAACAATATAAATTAGCCGCATTGTTTACTTTCATTTAAATTTCGCAGATTTTATAGCGGAAATCAACGTAAAAATAAAGTACGCACTGGTTTACCAGTATCAATTGGTGTTATAGTGTAGGTAGGTATATAGCATGCGCGGTCCGAGGGGGGGGGTCGTGGGGGTCATGACCCCCCCCAAAATCATTCAAGCTGTCAAGAGTCTGAATGATTTACTTGCCTTACTAGCTTAAAACTGTACTTGAGACACGAAAACCCCGATTGGCATATTCAAAAACATTAAGAACATCGGCAGACATGGGGACTGCCGACTGAAGTAAAAACTTAAAACTATGAAATGACAGAGGGTTTTTTTAACGCGCCTGAAAATATTTTCCTTTAAAAAGACTGTGTTATAAAAATATAGAATCTAGGATTCAAGAGCGAGCGAAGCAAACTCGGGATATTGGGCGCCCCGCTCGTACGTAAGGTTGAAAGGCCAGATTCCAAAACCTAAACTGCTGTAAAACGAGTTTAAGCTTTTCGTCATAATTCGATAAAGTAAGTTTACTTTTTGTATGATGGGTAAAAGAAAACAGAGACTATTCAAGGTGGGGTGCTAAAATTTCCAGGCTCGCTACGCTCGTTCTTGCAATTTACATTGGTTCTTGAGCTTTTCTTCAAAAGTCGACAAAGCAAATAATTCCTAGTCCTTTTGGAAAGATCGAAAGAAAATCGAACCTATCCGAAAAAAATGCAAAATTTTCGAGCTCGCTTCGCTCGCTCTTGCATTTTAGATTCTGGCCGCTGCTTGAGCTTGCCTGCATAAGTCGATAATGTAACTCTTATTTCTACTTGAAAATATAAAACAAAACCTAATCAAACAGAGGCGGGTTGTTAAAATTTTCGAGCTCGCTTCGCTCGCTCTCCCTACCCTGCACGGTCTGTCTTTCTAATACATACGACCAATTTGGCAGCGTTTAAGTAACACCCCCCCCCCCCCCCCTATGTAAAACCTGCGTCCCTGAATAATGTGGCGCTGGAGATGTACATCAACCTTAACATATCATCACGCCTTTAATCGCCAAAGGGTTGGGCAGGGGTGTACCTTCATAATATAGTACTTACACCCACATTTCGCCAGTTATTAAGTGAAATGTCATAGAGAGCGTGCCTACTGCCGCCAACCGGACACAAATCCAGACTCCCGCTGCTTCTGAGAAATTTCTGACGGAAAACCCTTTAACACTTTACCCGACCTAGGACCTCATGCTCAGCAGTAACGCTTGAGACCACTAGACCAATGAGGAGATGTACCTCCCTTAAAATATTCCTCGGCACCCATGATGACCCCCCCCAAAATCTTGGGCTGCGACCGCGCCTGGTATATAGACACACATAAATATGGGGTTTACTACTACATATTAAAACACAACGTTTTTTATGCATAGATAATATTTTATGAAAGTTTTATATGGTGGCAAATCCGTATCCTGGCAATTAACTAACCTTACTGATATTTGAGTGGATGCAAGGTTTTTCTATACTGATTTACTTACTTACCTATAATATAAAATGATTACTTTCGATATAAGTATCTATTCATTTGAAGCGATTATATTCGATCCCATCTCTTAGTACGATTGAATGTAATATAATAATTAAGTATGTATAGGTAATTATTTTCTTGTCAAAACTGATACACGTACGGTAAGAAGTCATAAATAAGATATTTTCCTGTTATGGCAGTTTATATAATTATTTATTACGCATTTTAATGTTAACTTTTACGTTATCCATACTATACCTATATGGTGTAGGTACCTACATAAAGAGTATTATATTCTAATATTATAAATTCGAAAGTAACTCTGTCTGTCTGTATGTTACCTTTTCACGCCTAAACCGCTGAACCGATTTAGATGAAATTTGGTATAGAGATAGCTTGAGTCCCGGGAAAGGACATAGGATACTTTTTATCCCGATATTCCCACGGGATCGAGACTTATGCGGGTGAAACCGCGGGGCGCAGCTAGTCTGGAATAGTTACGCTAAGAAAGCTCTCAAAAAACGGTTAAGATACTGGGCAATAAAGCTCCGTTAGGAGTATATTATGTGTCCTGTGCAGTAAAGGCACGGCAGGAAGTTTTGCCTGAGTATGACGTAATCGAATAATATCCTACCCAGGACCCTAATTCACTATTCCTTACCGAAACCAAGTCAAATCCTTAGCTAATCCCGCCACTCTCGCGTTTATTTCGCGCGGTTTCGTACATTGTGTCATAGCGAATTACGGCCCAGGTAGATCAGCAGGACACCGTGTGGTTTTAGTCAATAAGTAAGAGTCTGAAAGACACCCCAGGGTGGTGGACATCCATGAGGATTACCACACTATAAAAAAAAGGTATAGAAGCGTCACGTTTATAAAACCGTAAAAAATAAACATAAATAAAACCCAATAATATTATTATTCATTTGTATTTCTATGAATAATAAAATGTTTGCGAATCGAGTAAACTGTAAATGTCAAATCATATACAATGAAAATTCAATAAAACACGTCGTGATTTACAACGTTACGTTCATGTGAAAAGTTCTCGAGCCGTGTCAAGTTAGGTTATCGAACCGTCACAGAATCGAACGACTTGGATTTCGATATTGTTATTCCGTATATGCACACGTTAGAGTAATGTGATCTATCTAATGATATTGTATGTCAGGAGTCGACGAGTCGTCCTACCACGTGAGGTTCGAAAAGGGCGGGAGATCAGGAAAAATCACAACTAATCACGAGCGGAATGGGATTTTTTTGCGACAAAAAAAAATTCATCTGCCAATACCTATTACCTCCAGCAACGTGGAGGACAGATAGGTAGAAATACTGGAGAACTACTCCAGCAGGGCAATTGCGTAACACATTATCAATCGGAATCGGTTTCATTTTGACAGATCAACAACATTCATTGTGTTATATTTTACGTGTTGAGCAGACAAATTTTTCGAACTTATGCAGCAATGGATTAGCAATTTGCTTCAAAATGATTCAGATTCTGATTGACAGTGTGTTACGCAATTAGGGTGCAGTATTACTCCTACTCCATGTAAAATACTGGTATACAGCTGCATCTGGTTAAACTAGAAGCCCACCGCAATATTTGGGAAAAGGGTAGGATGGATGAAGAAAAAATATTATCCATAAGTACTATAAATATTATAAATTCGAAAGTAACTCTGTCTGTCTGTCTGTACCTATGTTACGCGGTGTCCTGCGAGAGCGACAAATACGACGCGACGCGACGACGCTGCGAACGCGACGAACGCGATCTACTTAACGGCATACCCTGCTGCTGCTTGCGGCCTACCTATATGACAGTCTGCAGCGAGACACGACGTAACGCGTACTTGTTTTGAGGGCGACCAGACGCGACACCACGAACTACATATGAATTTTCGAGCAAAATTGTACTGTAGGTACTTCTCCATGATGCGAGAAGTAATCACCAAAATCACGTAGGTCATTTGTCGCGTGTAGCATCGCGTCGCATTACGTCGCGTCGTGTTGCGTCGTAGGTATTCGTCGTCCACGCAGGACACCGCGTTACCTTTTCGCGCTTAAACCGCTGAACCGATTTTGATGAAAAAAAAACCCGCCCCAACTTCGTACCGGTGCAATGTTTTTTTCGAATTTCCGAAATTTTCTTTCATACAAACCTTTTCCTGGCAATACCGGATACAACAAAAAAATAATTATTCAATTTGGTGCAGTAATTCGGAAGGTAAGCGCGTATAGAGACAATCGGCGACTTTTTTATACTATGTAAGGATTTAGGGCCAAAGCACAGTACGCTACTTTTTGCATCGGCGATCGGCGATTCAGCTGCTTTTCAGCATCGGAGCAGTCGCTAAAACGCGCGATTCCGATACAGCGTCCAAACGCAGAGTCGCCAAAACGCGATGCAGCATCGATATTCGATACAGCCGCAAAAACGCCGATCGCCGATGCAAAAAGTAGCGTGTGTGCTTTGGCTCTTATGGTTTTTCAGAATCTATTATGATAGGAAAATATCTGATCTTTTCAATAATAAATATTACACGTGATACTGGGAAGTGGCCTAGAACCTCACGACTGCCCTATCAGCGGGTAGGGGTGGGGGGCTATAAAAGTACCTAGCCCGAAATCGTTACGTGTATAAACGACAGTCCCTTACGGCCCCCCGAATAAGTATGTAGTGAGCTATCGAATATCCGGCAATGGGACAAATAGGTTCAATGCCCTATAATTTTGAAATTGGTATTGTCTAATAATCAGTTCCAAAGATTCGTAGATTCAAACTTTTTAGATTTCATTTTATTATATCATAAGTTTTTTTTTCCCGTTTTAGTCCCAGAGCAACCTGTTTAATTAAAACTTTGCCATTTTCGCACTTAATTGTATAAGGCCAAGGTCGCAACGAGCTGTTAAAAAAATGTTTACCTATGTATTTCTAGACAGTGATTCTATCATCTGCCTAGTATTTTTCCAATGTTGGAGTTGGCTTCCAGTCTAACTGGATGCAGCTGAATACCAGTATTTTACATGGAGACTGCCTATCTGAGCTACTGCCACAACCCATTTACTTGGTTTCACAATACCCCTTGGTTAAGACCCGTTGTTAGCTTTCTGGCTTCTGACAACCCATAACAACTGTCAAAGATCCCACGAATGACAGCCGGGACCAACAGCTTAACGTGCCTTCCGAGGGACAGTGATTCTATGTAATAGGTATCATAATATCTACTCATACCTTCAATAATACTCTGAGGCCTTGTATACCTACATTATGTAATGTAGGTATGCATTATGTTATGTATACAGTGGATATGAATGAACATATAATAATGAGGACAGATTCATTTCCCTATGCACGTAGGAATGCAGGTTTTAGTTATTATTATTGCATTTAGTTGTGTACAATCAGTACATTTATATGCAGGTTTATGGCAACAATAAGGTACAGACACCAGCACATCAAGCGACCCAAAACTGCCAAATTTTCCCAATCAACTTTCAACCTTATGATTTTGCAATAAAGTTGAAAATCTATTAACCCTTTTACTGGTGCAGGCAATATTCATGCCACCAACTTTTTTATTTTTTTTCTCATACGGCAATACTACTACTTTTAAAGACAAATAATTCTTTGACATAAAAAAATGCATCTACCAGTAATAGGGTTAAAGAAATTTGTCAGATTATAGTAGCTTGATGTGCTGGTGTCTGTACATAACATAACATCACACTTGCATTCCCTGCTGGGTTAGGCTGAGTTTTACGTACACCCACATTTCGTCTGTTACCTACGTTTTAAGTCCCAGATGGGACGCTACTAATATTCTGTAAAACAATGAAAGTTGTCTACTTAAATGTTTTGCATTTTTATTTATAACACTAACTTGCAACTTTTCAGAAAGTAACACCTTTTAGGCCCCTTGTAGGTGACTAGTTCCTAATCATAGTTTTTAAATGATTATTAACAACTTTTTAACTGATATCGCCAATCACCCCATAAAGATAATGACTAGGTATGTCGCCTTTGCCACGCCTGCGGTTATCGCCGGCCTTCGCCTAATTTCGAAGGCACACTTCAAATAAAACATAGTATAAGTTGATCTCAATGTATTATTTAGAGTATAACCCTGTACTTCTTGTATTTAGAATTAGGTATTACGATACAACATTCATTGATTGCGGAAATTACACATAGGTATTATACAAATATGTACGTATTGAGTTTCAGAATCATGTGGTTTAGTTAGGTAAAACTAGACCTTATCACATTTCAATATTTTATATTTTACTCAAGGTATGTAGAATGGCAATCTGTTATAATTACAATAACAAACACCTTCCATATTGAGATTAATTAATATTTCAATAAACATCTAATCATTATGACATACAAGATTCAAGTGAAAACATTATGAATCACAACAGAAGGGCCAAACATTTCCGATAAGCAATGACTCACTTTACTATACTTGTACTCCTTGCAACCTATCTTGTCATGACAAACAATTCAATGCAGGAAATGACAAACCTGTTGCGGTAAAAATAAATTACCAAAAATAAATAAATGTGTGTGTAACGTTAAATTAACAAATGTACAAATCTTTCTAAAACAAAAGCAACAATCAACCACTGTTCATTACAAAACTAACATCATAGCAATTAAAATAAAAACTTAATACTATATTAACTATAAACACACATCCGAAATTCAGTTGCTTTCAAACAGACTATGATACACTGGTAAAACGTAAACTTTCACCAAATTAAAGCTTTCGAGTATGAGGGAGGGATGGGGCTCAGAACTTGAGTTTAGGATTGAGTTCGTGGGCGCGGCCGCCCCAGTCCAGCCGGTAGCTGCGAGTCCGCCACGAGATCTCGGGGCTCACGAGCGCCGCGGCCAGCACGAACGGCGCGCAGCACTCACTCCACACCCACCCAAGCAAAAACTGCACTTTCGTGAATGGCGGCGAGCCGTTCTGCACTGACCGGAGCATCAGCCAGTCCGAGAGGAACCACACTAACACATGCACAAGGAAGAACGGAAGCGGCTCCGCGCCGAACAACTGTCCCGCGGCCCACGCAGCGCCGGCGCCCAGCGGGATGCACTCGCTGAGCGGCTCCAACATGGCTGTCGTGGGGACCATTGCGATGCGGAGCCGTGCCCAGCGCCGCAGCCGCGCCTGCATCGCGCCCACTGAGCGCGTGCCCGAGTTCTGCAGCGCGGGCAGCGAGCTCACACGCATCTTCCAGCCGCGCGACGTGATATCCTTCGCTATGAAGTAGTCTTCCGCGAGGTAGTCGCCGAAGGCGCGCAGGCCGCCCGACTCCTCGAGCGCGCACCGCCGCACCAGCGAGGACATGCCCACATGACAGTTGATGCCCATGAAGTCGGCGCCCAGGTACATGCGCGCCTGCGCCGTGCCGAAGAACACCTTCTCGTAGACGGCGGCAAAGCCCTCCGCGTCGCACACGAAGGGCATCTGATGCACGATGGCGACGTCTTCCCTCATGTGCTGCACCATGTCCAGGAGGGAGTCGTCGCGCATCCGGATGCCCGCGTCGCTGATCAGCACCAGCGGGTACTTTGCCGCCAAGTAGGCCGGCTGCATGTTGTTGATCTTCGGGTTGACGCCGACTCGCAGACCACCCGTAAACAAACGAGCGTCTATGTGTGGATGCTTGTGAATTAGACTGTTCACTAACATCACTGCAGGGTCGTTTTCATTCTCTACACAAAATAATAACTCGTACAAAGGATAGTCCAGTGTGAAGAACGTTTCCAGGTTGGAGAATAGGTTGGGGTCCACCCCGGTGAGCGGTTTCATGATTGACACACCGGGGTACGGCTGTTCGGGCGGCGACCGGTCCACTGTCCGATGGAGCTTCCACTTTGAGTAAGAGTAAGCCATTATGTGAATTATCAACAGACACACCCACGCGATAATGAAAAATATGGCAAAACCATACACAGTATACACCATAGGCATCATAATTGTATCCTTAAGTAGTTGTCGCGTTCGGGCCGCATAATATCGACTGGTTTCTTGTTGGAGACGTGCGCTATGACGCGATCATAACACTGAACTGAACGTGCGATAAAAAAGTTTTAACGTGAATAATGAACACTCCGTAAAATGATTCAACATTTTATATTATCACGTTATCTCTACGGTTTTATCATTTCGAACAGGTTCCATCAACCAATTCCTTTATCAAACGGCTGTACCCCGCAGAGATAAATCGAAAATCCTTCAGGCGACAAACTTCAAGCGTCACTGTTACCAACATACTGGCGGAATAAGTTACCGTTTAATTCTACCTCGAGAGCTAGATCACATCTGAAACGTCCCAAGAAAATTAAATTTTATTCTTTTGTTAAAAATCTATTTCACTGTAATTGTTGTAATTATGATAAATTATTATGTCCTTGAAAGGTAACAAATGAAAGTATTCAAAGAGTTTTTTTTTTTCCCTTTGAAACAGACAGAAACAAAACGTAATCTACTATCGATCTCCTTTGTTGCAGACCGGTGCGTTCGTTCGGTATCAAAGTACCCTTTGGGTGCGTTCGCTTTAGGAAAGAAAGTTGTATGTTTGGTCACGTCTGGAAACAATGAAAACTGTACTGAGCGGCCGTGAACGGCTAACGGCCTGGCTATGACCTCGCCGCTATCAGCGGCAGCTTAGCGCGGGGCATAGATTAATATACTGCGCGGGGCAGCGAGCGGTAAAAACAAACAAATATGCCAAAATGTATGAACCATGCCACGACGCACCGCTCGCAGCGTCAACGCAAGACAAAAAAAATAAACCACGCCGCTTGCCGCTAAGCTAAAAGTTGTGACCAGGTGGTAACGGTAGCCGAACGTTTGGTTTTCTTTTCCAACCAAGCTATGAGGAATCTTCAAAAAGTGACATGAATGAGAATATTTATAATTATTTGGCACTTTGAATAAACAGTCCCAAAATACAGGAAATACCAACTTACAGATGAAAGCCGTCAAATAAGAAAAAATAGCGTCTTTTCAAATTGTTTCGCGGCAATTTGTTACATTTTATTTTTGTTTGTGATGGAATAACTGTTTCTTCGTTATGGATGTTGGAAAACTATTGAAAAACGTTCATAACGTGAACGAATACATATCAACTACTCATGATGCTTCTGAAAAATGTAAATCCTTAAAAATTCCATTGAATATGTCTACTGTTCTTGCGCTCAAGAAAATACGCTCTCTTGAAATCGAGGTTTGTTCATTTACATTGATTTACATTTAAAAAAAAAAGTTGTACTTTTGATATTAAATACTTTATTAGCTATTCGCATAAAATAAGGACAACTGATGTACTTATTATTTTAGTATTTCAATAAATGTGAGGAGAATGGGTTCGCTTGCCTGATATTCGAGCGGATGTTATGTTTGCCACCTTCCAAAACATGGGGCGTGCTAAGCAAGGAGCTGGTGAACTTGCTGCAATACTGGCTGGACGCTGTTAGGAAACATTTAGTTCGACACAACTTACAATGGTGGACTTTTTTGAAGTTGCTGCTTAGATTTGTAAAGGTAAGAATCCTGCATTGCCTTCTTACTAGTCACAAAGAAAATAACGATATAAAGAAAAAAAAAAATCATCTCAAGAATAATGTAAGTCGGTACTATTAATAGTAAAAACATAATGTTTCAATGGATATAAAATTGCTGCATCAATTTTAGCAATTTAAAATCACTATCTAACACATAATTTTCAATTGAATTCTCAAAATTATTACAACAAAACGAGCCCTACATTCAATTACAACTCTGCTCAAATGTTTACAGGAGATCCGCCTGAAAGACGTCTCACTCCCCAACGTTCTTGTGGAGCATACGGCTGAATGTCTCCTGGACCTGGCCACCAATAGCCGTCCGGATGCCTATCAAAGATATGAGATCCTGCACTGCTTCAACATGTATTGTTCTGAATCCAGCCGGGAGATCAGATTTGCTTTAAGGAACAAGTTTGGGCAGTATTTGTAAGTGAAAGAATTTTATTGCATATTTACATGCACATATTTCCAAGGGGGTCAGCTGAAACTACAGAATGCCATGACCTACAATCCTTACATACTTGGATTCTTGCATATTTTAGTGAGAGAAGTACTATGGGACACTTAATACTACTTGGTATCCGCTTTATAAGTCTCTGTTCAGTATGCTGGTAAGTGTTGAAAAAAAAAAAAATTTGGTTGTTTGGCCACATCAACGATAAAACAAAGTTTGGTTTTATCTAAGTTAACATAAGTTGCCTTTAAAGTAAAAGTTTGCAGAGCATAACACTGGTCTCAGACTTTAGTCATATCAGTGGCTTCTATCACAAAAAATTGCAAATTAAAGGTTGCTTTTCCCAAAAAAAACAAGTTATAGTAGTTTATACATCCTTCCTAACAAACCTCTCCATTGTCCATTCACTTATTCCTCAAAATCCCTCCTTTTCCCAGCATCAAACTCTCCACCTACATGGCTTCCTGTGGCCACCTTCCAACCCAGTACAGCATCATGGAGACTTTACTCCGCTGGCTGCTGCCCCGTCAGGACAGGACCCTCAGGATCACGTCAGCTGCCAAATGGTTCCCTACTACAAAGTATGCTGAGAGAGATGTAGACATCTTCTTGGAAAGACCTTGGGTTAATTTCTTCCAGGTTGGTATGGTTTTGTAAAATTGAGGGCTGATTTTTCAATAGATAATAAATAGTCAGATATTAAGTTAATAAATAGGTATATTTTCCATACAAAAGCTGTTGAAGCGCCATTTTGACTCGCATATAAGTTGTTGCTGACGCGGACCATTGAAAAATTGACCCTAAGAAAGTAATATAGGTATTGTAGTGCAAAATTAACTAAATGGTCACTGCATTTAGTTCATTTTACACCACACTCACTGCAACAAGTTTTATTCCAAGGAATAAGTCAATTTCTAGCACTTAGGTATAGCAGTGGACTCAGGCTGAGTTCAATTAATCAACTCAGCCTATCGCAGTCCACCACAGACATAGGCCTCTCCCAAGCTGCGCCACAATACCCTGTCCTCCGCCTTACGCATCCATTTATCCCAGCCACCTTCTTAAAGTCGTCGGTCTATCTAGCTGTGGGGCGTCCCACACCACCGATTCCCGATACGCGGTCCCCAGACTCCACTCCAGAATCTGTCCGCTTCACCGGCCATCAGTCCTACGACAAACATGGCCAGCCCACTGTCACTTCAGCTTGCTACCCTACAAGCTGGCATTACTTACGACTGATTGGTGGCAGTGGGCAGGGCACATTGCTCGCAGAACAGATGGCCGATGGGGCTGAAAGGTTCTGGAGTGGCGACCGCGTACCGGAAGGCGTAGCGTTGGAAGGCCTCCCATAAGGTGGACCGACGACCATGTGAAGGCCGCAGGAACTCGTTGGATGCGAGAAGCACAAAACCGGTCGAAGTGGAGGTGCTTGGGGGAGGCCTATGTCCAGCAGTGGACGTCTTTCGGCTGAAATGATGATGATGATGATTGGTGTAAAGTCAAGGAGGTTTCTTTTGTTATATTCATCAGTGATCAACGATTTCGAATTTCGATGAAATGGCATGTAGGGTCGCCCCCAATTATTTGGCATAATGGAGGTGTGCATTACATCTCTACCTACTCCTCGGAGACAGGCGTGATGCTGCGATGAATTAGAACTTCTCCATTTTGTTCTAGGACGCAAGAGACTTCTTGAACGCGCACAACCAAAGGCACGATTTTATAACTTCAGTTGTGTGCAGAAAACTGGCTGTCGGCAAAGTTGTTATTATTTCGGTAAGTTAATATACCAACTTTTGTCCGCGGCTTCACCCGCATGGAGGTCGGAAATTATCCCACGGGAACGTAGGCACTGTGACGTAGGTACTACTTTCCAGAATAAAAAGCCCTCCTATCCTGTCATGTTATGGTCAACCAGTAAGTCAGAGGTCTCAAAACGAAACAGAAACGCGACTATCTATTAACGATTTGAATCTTTGCCGCTGCGATTATTTTTACCCCACTGCGGCGAAGCCCAAAAGGAGGGTTATGTGTTTTCACGACAGCCGTCACTGCGGCCGTTATGTGCGGTCACCGCTTTTCTAGAATACCGCAACTTTAGATATTTTTTAGTACCTACCTAGTGTAAAAGTTAAATATTGTAATAAAGCATTTTAATGAATAAGAAAATACACACATCAAAAGTGTCTAGGGATCAACATATATTTTTGCAATAACTTTTCTCCTGATTGATATTAATTAAAATTTTCTTTAAGGATTCATCAAATAAAGTGTTTTCGTTTGTCACAGTAACGATAAACCAAGTCACCTTTGCATTAATAAAGAAATTTGCCATTTTCCTAATAAAGGGATTTTTGACATTTGAACCACTAACACAAAAGTTCGAAAAAAAGACTGAAATAACAGTTTTCTTTAAAATTTTATTGGGTAACTTAAACAATTAATAATCCGTGTTTCTACCGCGAACACTAACAACACAAGAACATCGGTTTGGCATACTCAAAACGAGTTCATCCAAATCACGCTGTGGAATGGCCGCCCATGTTCGTTGCAACAACAAAAAAAGGTCTTCTTGCGACTGGATACCCTCCATATTCGGCAGAGCTCTTCTCTGTAGCATATCCCATGCATGCTCAATCGGGTTCAAGTCTGGCGACTGAGCAGGCCAGGGCAGGACATTGATGTTAGCTGCGGCGAGAGTCTGTCTTACAACTCTTGCGGTGTGCGGTCGTGCATTATCATGCATTAACTGAAATAAGGGACCGATTTGCACTTGTAGAGGAACGATGACGTCTGATACAATCGTCTCAGCATAAATTTGAGCGTTGAGGTTGCCTCTGATCCAAATCAACTCAGTTCTTCCGCCGATCCAAATACCCGCCCATACCATGATGGTTCCACCACTATAAGGATGGACTTCCTGGCAGGATTTTAATCGCTGTTGGCGTCCAGGGGTTCTCCAGTGTCGTATACGTCTTGTATCCGGTCTCATACCAAAACGAGACTCATCAGAAAAGCACACGAAACGCCATTGTTCTTCTGCCCAATTTCTGTGTTCAAGAGCCCATTGATATCGAATCCTACGATTGTGCATTGCTATAGGTGGTACCCGTAGCGGTCTTCGGGAATGAAGGTTCACTTCATGCAAGCGGTTTCTGACTGTTTGGTCGCTAATTAAGTTCCCTGAAGAGTGATGAAGCCTCACGGCTAACATCATGGCGGTTATTGTTGGAGCTCTTCGAGTTAAGATTTGAATGTATCGGTCTTGTCTCCGTGTGGTGCAGCGATACCGTCCTCCATGGCGCTCAGCCACGGTACCAGTGCTTCGGTAACGTGTCCAAAGTCGACTGATAACACTCTGACTTGTATTCAGAGCTAAAGCCACAGTACGTTGCCGGGAACCAGCTTCTATCATTCCCACGGCTCTGAGCATTTCTTCCCTGCTTAAATGACGTCGCCGCTCCATATAATAACGTTGGTTTTAATCAGTAGTAGGGAAACAGTAGCACTAATAATGTCTTCAATGCGTTGTATGTTTTTATAGGGAAAATATTGACAGCTGATTTTCATCTTTTACTCGAATTTGATTCACAGTTCCTGATTCAAATTATGAAATGCACCAAAAAGGATCCATATAAATTTATAAAATCATAAATTTATTACAAAGCCACATCTCAATCTCAAGAAATCCGCATAAAAATGCTTGATCCCTAGACACTTTTGATGTGTGTAATTAATTTATTTGACCCTGGATATTCACACAAAAAAAAAGGCCGTCGTAGGTAAATTTATTAGCTGTTAAACCCTCTTCTACGACAGAACTAATGTCTTACTCTGCTATCCTTAGGGCACCGAACGTCAAGAATCCTGGCTGGACATAAACTTGGTCAGTGGCTGCGTGTCAGTGTTGTTAGACCCGCGTGTTCTGGAGAGCTTCGGCGCCAACAACCACAAATCCTTCGAGACGCTGGTCGTGACGCAGCAGAACACACAGAGCGCTAAGTTGCACAGGTACGTAACATACCTACTAGCTTAACTTTAAGTGTCAAAACACACTATGCCGAAGGTACGCGACCAAAGTTCTGCATGATTACGCCTGCAATGCTATTTGAATTACTGACGACACATTATGCCGAAATTACGTTGCGTTATAGCGTACAGTAAAATCAGCTGCGGAACTTCGGTCGCGTACCTTCGGCATAGTGTGTTTGGACACTTAGGCGCTCCACACACGCTCCGTCGCGCGGTGAGCAGATAACGCGCCCCCGCGCGCGTTTTTGATACATACAATTTGTATGTAAAAAACTGTGCTCACCGCGGCAGAGCGCGGTGCAGTGTGTGGAGCGCCTTGTGCCTCGGAAAGCCTGTCATTCGTAGATCTTTGACAGTTGTTACGTCAGAAGCCCAAAAATCTGCCAACAAGCCCTACCAAGGGGTGTCGTGTTATCCAGTAACAGGGTTGTGGAGGACAGATAGGTAGTCGCTCCATCTATAATACTGGTATTCAGCTGCATCCAGTTAGACTGGAAGCCAACCCCAACATAGTTGGGAAAAGACGAGGCAGGCATGCAGGCACACTTATAGCATGATCATCATCAGCATACAGCAGTCCACAGCTGTACATGAGCTTCTGCTCGATATTCAACTCGAGTCTCGATCTTCGGCTACTCTGTTTCAGTTACTACCAGCTACCTTGCGAAGATCGACGAAGTTGTCTTTGTCTTTATTGCACAGGTTATTTTTGACTATCGACATTTTAAAACTACTGTAATATTTAGTTAGTGTCCGTTGATGGCCTGAAGAATGCCACTTTACGTGTCGCAATTAGCGTGGACAGTGAGGTCTGCCGGCACTGGGTCCAAGCAGTTTGTGGAATGTAGGTAAATTATAGCACCGTCTTTATGACAAGAAGAAGTACCTACTTACTAGCTGTTCGTGAGTTTCACTCACGTCCTAGAGAAACTAGACCGTACATGTATCCGGATAAAAAGTAACATATCCTGCTGTGGGTAGTGCCAAATTTTGTTTAATTCTGCTCAGTAATTTTAACGTGGAACTCAAAAAAAGTATTTCTTTGTTTGAGTTCCACGTTAGAATTACTCTAATCTTCCATCGTGATTTCAACAAAAAAAACTCCATCTTCCATCGTGATTTTTAAATTACAACTTAAACAAAATATACGCTTGCGTTAATTGGGAGTCCCCAATGAGGATTATGCGGTTATGCGTAAAATCTGCGCAGTTACTCGTATGACCAATTTTAAGAAATTCTTCCTTCCTTTGACGTAAAGGAGTTCGTGAGACATGTCTCGTGCATTTCTATACCTACTGTACCTAACTACCTACCCATGCTGATTTATCAAAGAGAAATTTCATAGCCTTTGTCTGTTGTTTTTAATAATTGTTACTTTCCAGGTTTCTGCCTATTGATACAATAATGATTCATAGAGTACATAAACTCATTTTTCCAATATCGGCTTATCTGCCTCTTCAGAATTACTGATAATTTTTTTATCGCTTTATATGTATAATGTCGGTATAAAAAATTTCCGTAGCTCGTAATCCGTACTTTGTTTTTAAGTACTGTTACTGTTAGCCTGTATTATCCCACTGCTGGGCAAAGGCCTCTCCCCATGACGTCCAGCTCTTTCGATCCAGGGCTAAAGTGGACCACTGGTCGTTTGTATTGTCTAGCTCGTCCCGCCATCTTCTACGGGGTCTGCCGCGACGCCTTCTAGCTGTGTCAGGGCTCCAAGTGGTGGTTATTTGGCCCACAGCTCATTGGTACTTTGTTGACTCATAGTATTATGAAATGGATCAGCATTTCGTACCGTATCGAACATCTAAATATACATATAAAATTCAAAGTCCTGACTGACTGACTGATATATCAATTCACAGCTTCAACCGCTGGTCCTGGAGACATGAAATTTGGAGGGTGTGTTCTTTGTGAAGAGTAGGTATCCACTAAGAAAGGGTTTTTCGAAATTCCACCCTTAGAGGGTGAAAGGGGGGAGGGTGAAATTTTACGCGGACGAAGTCTGGGGCAGAAGCTAGTCAATCAATATTATCGTAGGAATCCTCTAAACACTATTCACAAGTCCAAAACCCGAAATTTTTCCAGTTTAAACCAAATTGATGACTACCGCCTGTGCTACCGCGGGCAAAAAAGATTTGGTTATCGAAATGTGTCATTTTCGATACGATAGCCTGTCGAATGGTTGTGAATAGCAATGCAGGTGTTTTTGTTTTAGGAATATCTTTGTTCAAATGACTCATTGTTGTCTTTTTTTATAAGGAAAAAAGAACTACTTTCTATATGAAACTGACACCTATATTTTCCCAATTGAATGGATATCCAATTAGTAAAAATAATCCAGTAGATAATAATTACAATAGTAGACAGACAACATGTGTATGGCAACTTAATAGCATTTATAACATAATCAGCCTTTAATGTTCCCGCTGCTGGGACACAGGCCTCCTCTCGATGAGAGGGAGTGGGCCATAATTACAAATTTATGACCTTGCCGTACAAATTTATGACCTTGCCGTACAAATAATAACGAGTACGTACCAACCGTTTGAAACAACCGGCCCTTAGTCTATTACGCTAAACTTTAGTTTTTATTGTACAGGGAGTCGCTACAGCTGCTCCTATCAATCCGCACGGTCACGCCACCGCAAGTGTTGCCGTCGTGTGTCAGTCTCGGCGATGACGTGGGCTGTGACGTCAGCGTCGTCGTCACCACACGCTGTAACGTCAAACGGCTGGATGACGCGCTAAGAAAGATCTTTGAAGATAAGTATGAGGTAAGCTGTGATTAAGTTCAGTGGTTGCGATATCGATACATTTTAAAAAGTAGGTACCTCCTATACTTTGTTTATTTCAATTTGAAGTTTGAACCTTATGTTCAACGTCTGAACAGCTTCAAAACGGGACTTTGTGATAATAATTAACACATGTTTGTCTTATGATTATGATATTTCTAGTTGTTACTGGATTTGGATAGAGAATTGGAGCAATCACCGCTTAGAGCAGCTGAACCACCAAACCCTCATAAAGATTCGGTAAGTGTATTACGTCACCGCAGAATTTTTTGGAAAGTAGGTATAACTGAAGCTTGTTTTCACTATGGTGTTGTCAGGATTTATTCAGGCAATGATGAACATCTGTCATTTTCACCAGTAGTTACTTGACATTAAAGTGTCAAAAATGCTCGGTATTTGAATAGCCGTTATTGCGTGACCGTTCACCGCTTTCTAAGGAAAGCAGAGCTTTACGGCCGAATACTTACGCAAACTCAACTCAATTTGTTGGGTCTGGTACTATGTTTTAGATATTTTCAATATCAGCTATTTATTGACGATTTTTTAGTGCGAGTAGCCCGCGAAATCAAATTTTCTTACGTTTTTTGCAATGTGCAGGTCAGCGTCAACTTGAATGTTGATTAAAATTTGATTCGCGAGCGTAACAAATATATCGACTTTACAGAATTAAAATCATCAACACAAACCTCTAAGTTCATATTTAAGTAATCCTATTGAATGACTCTCGTGAAATATCAATCAATAGCATTATAAATAAACTTGAGGGCTTTGAATTTGAATTTCGCGGGCTACCTAACGCATCCCCCATAAATTATTATCGTTGACTTAAAGGCCTTGGTAGCCAGGACATTGAATTCCCAAAAAAAGATATTCTATTCTATTTTTAACTATGGCAAGTAAAGCCGATGTCCACTATTCTGCCAATGTCAAAAGTGAATGATAAAAGCAAGTGCGAGACAAAAATAAAAACAAAAAAAAATTATTTCGATGCTAGAGTTGAACTTAATGTAGATCTTGTGGGGTTAGTACTGGACTGAAAAAATAAAGATTCATTCTGATTATTATTGGACAGCTGTCAAAATAAGCTGACCACTTTATGAATTTGAATTGTGGGTAGTTGAATAATTTAAAACAAATCTTTGTGTAGGATGATGATCCGAGGTTCTCGCATCCAGTTGAAGTGAAACGACGTAAACATTCGGGTATGTTTGTTGTTTATTAATATTATATAAGTATTAAGTATGTACTTTAATAAATAATAGGGACAATAATAGGGTGGTATTATAATTCTGTCAGACCTTACTTCTTCTGATGGAAACAATTTTTGTGACCGTCAGATAACTTTTAGTCAAAATAATAGGTACCTAATGTAGTTTTTGATAGCTTATAACATCTAGATGTATGTTACATTTCTATGGTAAATAACCATCTGTCAAAACAAAGGCTTCAAAGAAAACTTTTACTGTGTATTTTTGCTGTTTAAGAAGAAGATTTAATTAAATATTTGTCAGTAATCTGCATTCGCGATTTATTTGCCAAAAATCTATACCAAATTTCATTTAAATCGGTTCAGCGGTTTAAGCGTGAAGAGGTAACAGACAGATAGGCAGACACACTTTCGCATTTATAATATTAGTATGGATTCAATAGTGGTGCAATATAAAAAGATGCATTGTAAAAAGTTACTGACAATGACAAGCACTCGTACTCGTACAGTACTGAGTCTGTTAGTTTTGGTGATAAACAACTTTCTTCCTGTGCAGGATACATAGTGAAGCCACGTCAACCCTTGTCGTGCATGTCCCCGTCTACAGCGTCAACTAGCTCATTAGCACAGGTTAGTTATTAAAAAAAAAAAATTGGTTGTCTGTAAAGTCATTTTACGGACGATGTTAGTTTACGTGATAACGTCATAAAAAACATGCCGAACGCTTAGGCCGATCGTGCCTCTCTATCGCTTGTTTCGCGCTCTCGCTTGCACGCTCGGCTCAGGCGGAACGTGACAATGAATCATACTTTTTCGTGCGTGCAGCTGGCGTTCATCGATTTATAAGATCACGTTATCAGATACGATCATACGACGGATAACTGTGTTGTTGTCAAGTATAGTTGTCAATAAGGTTATTGAAGTGAACCTTCAACTTTTTAGCGACGATTCGATAATTGGAAGAGAATTGAGAGTGAAATTTAAAAAAAAAACAACATATTTCGTTACATGAAAGAGAAGAAAGATATTACTCTCACTGTCTCTCCCACTAAATCTCCGAATTTCGACCAATTCTTTTGCTATTCATTAGATTCTCAAACACAAAATCATAACTATACAAAATTACCTTTCAGCTTCACGACAAGCTAGCAGCATTACCTCGATACCGTTACGATAAAGAGCCAGTAAGCGTTTGCGCGCTCCCCGAACTATCCATAGTCACCGAACTCAGTGAGGTAGACGACAGACAAAGCCTCAACGCTACACTCAAATGTAAACCTTACGGCGTTTGTTATAAGAATCTTAATAAACTAGAGGAAGAGAGTAGGAAATCTCAAAGCGATCCTGAATCTTCTAGAAACACTAGGAGAGGTAGAAGGCTCTCGCCTATCGTTAATGAAGATAAAACCAGCTGTTTGCTTGTTGCTACTATAGGTTCAGCTGATGATTCAGTCATTAATGATACTGTAGAACGGCTGTCTAAGTCAAAAGATTATAATCCAGACAATATAGTTGATTTGTTAGTACAAGAGGCGCTGAAAGCCAAAACCGAAGATAGGGATAAATCTGACAGTGGGATTAACACAGGAGAAAAGAAAACTGAAGATCTGAACGAATTAAGTGAAACGATTGATGATACGCCAGAAATTGATAAAATTAAATTAAACAAAGTTCCAAAACGACCTAAAGTGGTTTCATCAACGGATGATGAGTCTAATACAGAAGCTATTATTGAAACGCCGTCGTTTGTTAGTACGCGAAGAAGGAATAAGAAGGAAGTAAAAGATCCTGCTCCAAAAGATTCCTTCGATGAAAAAGTGGTTGAAGAATTCTTCTCCCAACATTTCACTGAAAACAGAGTCGGTGAGATTGTCATTAGTCCAACACTAGCTAAGAAAATCAATGAAACTAGTTCGGAAGCTAGCGATAATTTCGGCGACAATTTAAATTTAAATGAGGAAGATTTGGAAGAGGACATTGTCCCTTACGATTTTAATAATATCGAGGTTTTAGAATGTCTTAATAGCATGATAGATAAAGTGTGCGACGAATTTGATAAGTGCACTAAGTATTTGAACAAAGAAGATGAAATAACTGTGGATCCTAATGAGTCTATCGAAGACAATATACCTTTAAAGGATATCATAAATACAATTCAAGATATCGAGTCCAACAAAAAAGTTACTTCAAAGAAATCGGATGCGAAAAAGAGAATTAAATTGAAATATAAGATTAAAACTCCTAAAAAGTCTAAAGTTCGTGCAGCTAAAAGAAAGAACAAGCATGTACTAGAGTTTACGTCAAAGATGTCAACTATAATAGAAGATAAGGGGCTAGAGAGCGCTGCTGAGAGCATTGAAAATGACGCCCCAACGGAAACTAAGGAACCGGAAGAAAATATAGAAGAACAGACTAGGAAAGAATCACCTCCCATTGATGCGGATGATTCAAAAACACCTTTAACGCGTAAAAAACGTAAACTTTACTCACCGAAAGACGAAGAAATCGCTGCAGAACCACCCCAGCCCCCAGAAGATGATAACGTACTATCGGAAATAATACCAATTAAAAAAACGCCAAAATCCACGGCCACTTGCTACAAAGATATAGAAAAAGACCGCCAAAGAATCCGAATGCCACGCGCAAGGAAATCTAAGGTCGCCCCACCGCTTTCTCCTAGAACTAAGATAATGAACGATATGTTTGATACAATTAAGAAATCGGCTAACAGCGAAAAAGTAAAAATTGCTGAAAATAAATTCGAAGCTGACGTTTATAACTATACGAGTGACAGCGACGATGATTTCAAGGTTAAAAAGATAGAAATATCCAAAAGAAATAGTACGACTACTAATGCTAGTATTGAATCCACAGTTTCCAAGCGCAGACGAGCCCTGAAAAAAATTAATTACACTGATAACAAGTCTTCCGATGAAAACAATACGATTAAACGTAAAGTTAATAGAAAACCTAGAACTAAGAAGAAGATCAATGTTGAACAAGACGAATTAGTTGATGAGCGGATGAGACAGCCAAAAGATGTATTCAATACTTCTATGATAGTTGGCAACACTAAAAACACAGTCACCGAACCGGATTTAGTCCTTAAAACCGCTCCTGAAATGGAAATCATTGAAGAAAAAAGTAATGAAAAACCAGAATTGAATCAGAAAAGGAAAACGAAGAAGATTAAAGTAGAACCATCTGAGTCTAAACGACCAAAGAGAATACTAAATAAGGCTGTAGTCGAAAAAGTAATCAATTTCGATGAAGATAGAACTGAAAGTCCATTACCAGGGCTTCTAGTAGAACCAGTCACGGTCAACAAAGAGGATGTTAACGATATATCAGCAACTATGGTTGATAAGTTCAGGAAGATCTATCAGGAAGGCCCAGATAATTATATTAACGAGTCTAATACTACGCAGAATCTACTCTCAGATCTTGAAAGAATTAATAATAGTCCTCCAAATGTTGATAATACTGAAGATTTTATACAAATTGAGGACTTACAAAGCAAAGAAGAACTAAAGCCTTTAAAAAAAAGTATTAAAAAGAAAAAGTCAAATAGTATTATACTTCAAAATACTAAGAAAGATAAAATCCCACCTAAAAATAAAGATAACATAATTGAGATAAGTGTTGTGAAATCAGATGAGTCTATAGAAACTATTGGAATTACAGGACATGGTGAATTAGAAGAAGCTCCGCCTAGTCCTAACTTAATAACTGAAAGACTTGAACCGCGGAACTTGGAGGTTGAAAATCTAAGTCATTCTTTGAAGGAATATTTCAATAAACTCACAAAGGAAATGAATGTGTCAAATAATCGGGGTTCCAGTGATTCTGACGATGAGAATTTATGTAAAATCAGTCCTAAAGCCAATAGTAATAAGTCTCATTCTCCTGTAGTGTCTGTAAAAAGGCTGTCTTTAGAAGATATCAGTCGATGGTTACCTTCAAGACGTAATTCGGATTCTGCAGGATCTTCTTTTAGTGCCAAGTCAGCGATAAAAGGAAACAGCGAAGAAATTGTTGTCGATAAAGTCGAAAGTCCCAAATCAGAAACAGAACGAGATGATAATGAGGTTTTTGAAATTAATTACTCAATTAGAAGATCTTTGAGACTGGTATTCCAAAATTCACAACCTATTAAAATTGATAACAGCGCGCAAATGAATGATGACTCTGAGTCGGAAAGCGACTGCGAATCTATACAAAAAATGAACAAAAAAGCAAAAAGTATACCTAAGGTTATAGAAACTAAAAAAAAAGAAGCTAAACCTAAAGAAAAAAAAGTAGAAAAGGCGATACCAAAGCGAGCATCCATCATTTCACCAATAAAACTCTTTGACGAACTTATATCTAACGCTGATAAAAAATCTGAGACTTCTCTATCAGACGACGAAGAATATATAAAAGAAATAATGCATACACTATCTAATAAGAAAGTAGAACATCTTCCAAAAACTAAAGTTCCTCAAGAAAAGACCCGACAGAAAATAACTGCGCAGAAAAAAGTTACGAAATCAATCAGTTCAGCTTCGAGTATTTCTAAAATAAGTACGTCAACGAAAATAAATGATTCTAGAAGGACTTTGAAAAGGAGATTCGAGGAAGAAAAAGTTGGTTGTAAGAAGAGAAAGGTGGAGGTGAATAATAATGAGGGGTTGGTCTCGAGTGGAGTGACGGTATCCAGTGTAGATGACTGGTTCAAGAGGATGGAGCCCGAAAGTAGCAGAAGTAAGTTTTTCATACTGACTTTTTTCGTTAACGGCTTTTCTAAACTATGTCCACGAAAGACAAATTTTCTTAGATGCACGAAGTGCTCAGTAGGGCATAGAATAGAAAGTGACGACTTTGGAGAGTCTTAGGTACAGCCCGCTTCAAACTTTACGGCGGCTCTGAAGTGCGCTACTCGATGCGCAGTACCTCACCCCTCACCCCCGCTGTCACGTGAATTCTTTACTGCGCAGCGACACGCCTCGTGTTCCGAGCCGCCATAAAGTTTGAATCGGGCTGTATCTCATCTAGCTAGGATGACGGATACAGAAGGCACTATGCAGAGCCATATGACTAGCAACAGATAGCATTAGACAAAAGATTCATTGAAAAAAATAGGTGTGAGGTGTATAATGAATGCCTTAACAGAAGCGCGCTATTGGATTTTAAACTTTCGGAGCTAAGCCGAGGGTTGAAAATCCAATAGCGCGCTTTTATTAAGGCATGCGTTTAGGTATCGCCTCGTGTTAGTGAAAAACGGGTATAACATTGATTGTAAATCCTTTAATTACCGTATATTGTTTAATGTTTCAGCTGAAGTAATAAATGCGTCAACCAGACACATCATGCAAGAAGTAATGGAGAAGTTGGATACCACGCTCGTAGAAATTAACAGGAATACTAGTAAAAAGTGCGTAGACAATTAAAATAAATATAATTTTATTCAAGTGCAGCGTCGTTGGTTTGGTACACTGGTCGCAAGTACAACTGCTAGGCTTCAGGTCCCAGGCTCAATCCCTAGGTCAAGCAGTATTAAGGGGTCTATAGAGGTATGAGGAACAGGGTGTAAAGTTCACTCATACTCTATAGAAAAGGGAGGATCCTCCGACCAGACGGGTGTTGTGTCTGGCGGGCTACTGCCCGATGATTCATGTCGTGCTGTTGTATCTATGCTAGTTGCGCGGTAAACTCTACTTGCGAGATGCAGGATTTGCGTGACGTCAGTATGACGCGTTATTCGCATGTGGCGTTGTAGATACCGCAGGAATTTCTCAATAACAAACAGCCCAGAGTTTAGATTTTTGCCCGGGTAATGTTAAAAGACTTCCCATAATACATGGGACTTAGACATAACTGGCGAAATGTTGGTGTACTAACGTGCCTAACCCTTTGGGAAATACGGGCGTGATGTTATGTTTATGTTATTATAATGTTATCTAATATTACAGATTCGTACATCTATTCACGGATGCTCAGAAACATTTGAGTGAGTTGAAAGAGAAACGTCACGGCATGTACAGTCAGGTGGCGTCCGAAATACTGAGCGAAGTAGTGAGGATCATGGACAATAAGCTTGCTGGTCTAGACAAGAGGTGAGCAAATACTGTATTCTTATCTCACGAAGCGAGGCGGGCTTTACATGTGGTTACCATGGGTACAAACACGCTGTGTATGTGTGCGTGAAGACGAGTAGCGGCAGCACATAATACACACATACACTCTTCCGACTTCGCCAATGTCTCGGACGGTACCAAAAGCTCCTGCGCTTACACTTATTCACAGCGTGTTTTTACACTTGGTAACCACAAGTGAAGCGCGCGTCGCTTCGTGAGATAAAAATACTATACTATGATATTAGTAGCTAGAAACGAAAACGCCGTGAGGAAGCGCCCTAGCTAAAAGGACAGACTGAACTTTATGATGTTCTTCAGAAAGGTGAGGTGCGTAATACTCGCAACCTGCGTGCGTGAATTATCGGAAGGCCAATTCTCGTAATTTAAAACGTTCAAAATCTAGTGGCAGTCTCATCTCGGCGAAATCTAGTGGCAGTCTCATCTCGGCGTGTCTACCACAATGCAACTGCTAGAATCTGCAGCGACACTATTCACACGTACCATCGAGGAAACTTTTATTTATTTATTTATAATTACCTTTACAACTATCATTACAGGATTAACCTAATGCGATGGTGTGGTATTTATCTACTTACAATATTAAATTAACCTAATAAGGAACTTCTATAATATACTACCTATCCTAAATTATATAAATCTCATACATAACAATAACACAGAACAACTATTATTTAACCTAACTTACATCTGTCCAATTTGAAACTGAAATCCCGTGTACACGATGACCACATCTGTTAGCAAGCATTACTATAGCGGCCGAGCGCTGCAAGCAAGAATAGCCCTTACGGTATATAGATTTAAGTTTCCTCGATGGTACATAACCACTGCTTGCCCACATTTTGGCGCTGCGATGTGGTGTGGTTGAGGTGCGTGTGAATGGGCCTTAGGGTTGGCGCAGCATGTCTTCTCCATACATCTCTACCAGTCGTCCGTCATCTCGGTAGTCACTCCTTTTCTATCATTCTATCATCTTTCAAACAATACATCCATCACCTCTTTGTTCCTCCCCCACTAAACGTTCTCTCCTCTCCTGAAACTCCTTTCAAATTAGATGAAGCAACCAAATTAAATCGTGTAAATATAAAATTGAATCAATCAATGTTTACCATTATACTTTAATTTCTGTGCCTATCAACTAAACTGAATCAATTTGATTGATATTGGTGCCGATTCCCTTGTTCACAAACTAAACTAAATTTAAGTTCAGTGATTGATCAGTCCTGTCAAATTAATCGGCGCCTGACAATACTCCAAGCAAGTTTAGACGTGATTAAAAACTTGCCTACTTAAATTACTTAAGTCAGGCGCAGATTAATTTGACACGCCTAAACTAAAATTTATCTTCTGTCCTTTTCTTAATGAAATAGAAAGAAAAAGATGCACTGAATTTAAATTTAGTTTAGGTTGTGAACAACAGAATCGGCATCATTACCATGTTTTGAGTTTGAATGGTACCTAGGTAGCTATAAGAGTAGGGGAAGACCAAATAAACGATGGATAGACTGTGTGAAAGATGATATGGCTAGATAGGGGCTGACTACTGAGGTGACGACTAATAGAGAAGTATGGAAGAAGACATGCTGCACCGACTCCAAATAAATTGGGATATGGGCAAGAGAATGAGGATCTAAATACTAATTTCCGTCTCCAGATTACAAGAATTGGACGATGACTTCATGCATCAGCTCAAGGAGCGTTCCTTAGACCTGATTAGAGACGATTGCAAGCATACGAAAGCTATGGTGCAACTCTTAAAAGAAGATGTGCAGGCCGTAGTCGACCATATGGATAGGCAGGACACTCTGTGAGTTGTTATTAGATAGATTTGCGCGCGAGTTTACGGCCCGTTCACACAGCGAATATTTTTACAATGCAGGGTCAAATTAGCTCGCGAAACTTCACAGATGCGGTGGGTACCGTTATCTCATCATGATACATAGCCCGACTTCACCCACTGCTGGTCATAGGCCTCACTTTTCTTGTGCCAATCCCCACACTCCTCTGCCAGCCTCATCCAGGTTCTACCCGTGATGTTAACAATGTAGTCGACCAGTCTCGCCACCGGACGACCGACACCTCGTGTTATGTAGTCTTTGAACGTCACTCGGTTACAGTCTTACTCCACCTATCAGCACTGCGCCTTGTCAAGTGTTTTTCGATATCGAAGACCTTCGTACGACCTCGGATCTCACCGTTTCGAACTCGGACTATTAGCGCTATGCAAAGCATGGTACGCTCCATGACTGTGCAACTCAACCTGTACACAGCCTCCTGCGTGAGCGTCCACGTCTCAGCACCGGTAGGCAGAACACACTTGTTTAATCTTCATTGGATATCGATACCCGTCATTTCTGTGTAGTTTTGCCAGCTAATTTATTTTGAACCTGTATAACTTTGGGATCACATTACAGGTTCATATATATTGCATATGTTTTTACGCATATGATTAGCGAGATGTTGACATGCGTGTGTTTTTACCGTAAAATATCGTACTGATCATCGCCGAGTGTACGAGGCCTATTAGTATCATAAGGAATGCTAGTTTAATAGTAGTCGTTTACTATAATATTTTTATCTCACGAAGCGACGCGCTCTTTACTTGTGGTAACCCAGGGTACAACACACTGTGAATGCGTGCGTGAAGACGAAGAGCGTCAGTATATAACACACACACTTCCGACTTCGCCTTTGTCTCGGAAGGTACCGAGAGCTCCTGCGCTGACACACATTCACAGCGTATTTGTACCCTTGGTAACCACAAGTAAAGCGCGCGTTGCTCGCATGTACGTACTCGCGCGTACGTACTGCCGGGTCTTATGAGAGTATCTGTGTATAAAGTCATGTTTATATCATAACTGGTACATCCCGACGACTGCCCGACGCAAACTTTATGGCGGCCCGGATCACGAGGCGAGTCGCTGCGCAGTAACAAATTCACGTGACAGCGGGGGTGAGGGATAGCGCACTTCAGAGCCGCCGTAAAGTTTGACGCTTATCTGTACGTATTGTGTAAAAATGTCTATATATTTTTGTTGTATCAAATGAATGCTTTTTATATTTTATGATCTTCGATTCTTCGCTTATAGAATGATCCGAGTTCTACGTGGTCGGTATGCACCACTGTGAAGTCTGCTTAAGTACTTAGAAAGGCACGTCCACATTTTGCCCATTCAGAAACATGTCGTTGTGAACCAATCATTCTTTTAAGAACTTAAAGTATTGATAAGCACCAAAGCGCTCATACACATGAGCGACACGCGTCGAAAACATGCCGCTCGTGAACACCGTACTCAAATACACAAGCGGCACGTAGTGGTTGCAGTTGCCTCTGTCGTTGACGCGTGTCGCTCTTGTATGCACACTTATTTCGAAGTGTCGGTTTAGTTTGTAACATAATTTTTATCTCAGCATAGACGCTCTCTTTTGAATGCTCGCGGTGTGGACTTGTCTTTAAATTAAAATAATAAAGCTGTGTTGTTACAGTACGCTTGCTATTTACCTACACTTGGGTTGAAAATATTTTTCATCTTGTAAACATAAAAATGAATCTTTTAGCTCTTAAACAACTTTTAGAATGCACAGCCTCACAGCCACTACCTCCCACCGTCAACGGGACATCAACGAGGAACGAGATTATTCGAACCGAACGTGACGTCCCGTTGACGGCCGAGTGATGGACACGCGGCCATAGTAAATAATAGTATCACTACTTCGCCGTCGTCATCTCGTTGACGTGGCGGTGGACAAACGGCCTTAATGTCATATTTTGTTTCCGCGTTTTTTTAAACCAAACTTTATGAATTTGGTTGATTGAACTGTGCTGTGTGTGTGTAACATTATCGTACCGTGTTAACACATTTTTATTCTTTACTTCTTAAGTATTATTATAATACAATTATTTGTTGATTTTATCAAATGTTTAATTCTGTTAATGCCAATGGTGATTGTTAATTATTTTTTATTTATTTTTAAGTATTTCATATCAAATAAGGTATGCAGTTTTCAGTTAATGTTTTTAAAGTAAATAATTAAACTAAATATTTTAATTTTACACGTTTTATTAACTTAGATATGTATATATTTATACACCTAAATAATAACCAACTTCTTATCACTTATTACTTTAAACATTGATGATTTTTCCAATGTTTATAGAAGGCATTGATTTATTACCGACTTAAAAAAAAGGAGGTTCTCGTTGCTGCCACTGACAAGTCTGTCAAAATCACCGTTATCTTTAACCTTTTCGACGCCCATCTATATAATACGCGATGTGTCCTCCAGCGCCACGCTACAAATGTATAACGTATCTATAGTAAAACGTAGGGATGGGATTAATGTCTTATCGACAAGTAATATTATAAGTTGAAATTAATGTTTATTCACCAATTTACGAGGCTAAATAAAAACTGATACCGTATTTTCATATTTTGTTTTATTTCATAAAAAAATCAATATGAAAACCTGGATATATTTCCCATAATAAAAGAAAAGAATTGTAAATTTATTAGACGTGTGTTCTAGAAGGCACATCCCTATTTGTCTCCAAATGTAATCCTTCTACTTCATATCAAGTCGTTGGCGCTCGAGACACGTCAAAATCTTTTTCGATATAAGGATGTCTAGATGTCGATGTCTATTGTATTTTTCTTTTTTCTATTCACTGTGGTCGAGTTACACGTGCATAACCTCAACCGATTCATGCATAATTTATTTCGTTTACTTACAATAAATAGAACCAAATACAATCAATAGAAGCTAGATACGTGGTTTTCTACGTGTTTTTTTTTTTAATTAGGTTACAATTTCCATTATGGACCATCGATTTATGGCGCGGGGAGGGGTGGGAGGGAAAGGGGGAGGGGGCCTACCCCCTGTACCATCCCTACCCCGCGGAACCCCATGGTTATGGAGATATCCATGGTTAAAGTTTTTAGGTTAGAATAGCGCTATTTAATCAAACTGGGGGAGAGCTTCCCTTTCCCCCCTAGTTTGACTCCGCCTTATCTCCGGCGCTCCAGGAAGAGCAGCTCTTCCGCCCTTGCGTGCCGAAGCACGGTCACTCATGCTCGGCTCCGTCTTCGTCACAGCGGGCGAAGGCTGCTCTCCCTCCGCGCCTCCGTTTTTTTATATACACTCTAGGGGTAGGGCATACAAGACCACGTGGAAAGTGGGGTGCTCTAATTCGGTTTTGGATATTCATATAATGAGAATAAAACACAAGAAATATAGGGCTTCGGAGACGCCGTGGTTGTCAAAAACGATCACTGCGAGGGTAACAAACGAATGACAAACGATGACTGACTGACACTGATGGCTAACAGATAAAAAGACGCTATAAAACAAAATGGCGTCGCTTCACGTTCCGTTCCACAGTGTAAACAAAAATTCCTTATTTTTTTGTGTTAAAAAGTCAATGTTGTAGAAGAAGCACCATAACCCTAGCTCCGTTTACCATTAGCGTAAGTAAGTACTGATTATCTACAGGCTGCGTCCTATGCAATCGTGAGAATTATTGCATCATATTTACGAAATATAGACTTAGTTCATGCTTGTTCGTGGCATGTCGACCGGTTGCAACCTGAACACCAATTGTAACAAAGAAAACATCAAAACGAGTTTGTTCTTGTCGGAATCTCGTCAGGTTGCAGCCTGCACGCTAGTCATAGCAAAGAATTGGGGGCGTGGCCACTTGTGTATAAATATACCCGCTGTAGAATTTATTAGAGAGTCAGAATAATCCACCGAGCGAGCAACAAGTCGCGATAAATATGTAACGCTCGGTCAGCGGAGCCCTATAGAGTCGCGTGTATGTTAGTATGTTAGTAAATTCAGTCATTTAGTGTAAATTAGTGCTGCGTAAGTCCTTTGTTTGTGTATTTGTGTAATTGTGATTTATGTGTGTACGTGTACTTCTGTTGCTGATTATAAGTGTTAATTCCATTGTTGTCTGTTTAATTCGCATCCTGTAGACAGAACACGATAACCCCCGCCTAACAGAGTGTAAACTCACCCCCAGCACAGCACGCAGGTTGTTGAGAATATTATTGTTTCGTGTGCTGTGCTCAACATTGGTCCTTCTAGCCGGATCGTGATCAACATTGGTCCTTCTAGCCGGATCGTGTTCAAAATTGGTCCTTGCAAGTCGGATAACCGATTGCCCGAGCGTAGCCTTACAAACTAGCGTTCGGAGTCGGATTGTGTTCAACATTGATCCTTGCAAGTTGGATAACCGATTGCCCGAGCGTAGCCTTACAAACTAGCGTTCGGAATCGGATTACGTTCATAAGCGAATTAACCAGCAAAAATGAGTGTCAGAAGTGCCGTAAATACGCGAAGCAAAGTACGTAAAATGGCTGAAGAATCAGACGCGCGGCGCAGGGATGCCACCATCGTCTCAGACTCGGGCTTACTGTCCGAATCAGCACCGGGCTCACCATCAGTAGCACCTACTGTAACATCCGCGGCTGCCCCCAATATAACACTGATCGGTGGTCGAGTAATCGACTACAGTGAAAAGCCGGCAGAGGGAGTATCAAGGCAGACAGTCGCAAGATCGAGGCGTAGCAGCAGAGTTTCGTCCAAGAATAGTCGCAAGGGCGTCGAATTCTTAAGGAAAAGGGCCGAATACGAAGCTGAGCGCGATCTGGTGCACATCAGGGAGAGTCTGGTGAAGAAAAGGATGGAGGTAGAAATAGCAGAGATTGAGGCGAATGCAGAAAGTGATGACTCAAATTCAGATGTGGATACCGCGCACCGCGTTGAAGAATGGATAAAGACAACGCCCCAAGCGTCGCAGTCAGACACGGCACTATTTACGTCAGCTGCGTCGCGCGCGCGGACGGCGTCGCAGGCGCCGCTTGAAGTCGCCGCGCCGTATGAAGCATCTAGGATTCAAGACCGAAATGTAAGTAAAGTGAATCTTGAATCTGATATGTACCGTGTGCCGGCTATGTTAAGCGAGAATAATGTGTCGTGTCCGCATAGAACCCCAGTGTGCAATACGGAGCCTATGCAGACGCTAGCTCATACCGAAGCTGTCAGATTCAGTCTACCCGACAATTATCCCACCTTTACCACTCCGGTCGCAAGCGGACCTCAAGTATCGACACTCGAGTCGGTCCCACAGCGGCACGGAAATAGCGGAGTGGACGTGATAGAAAGGCGGCGACTATCGTCGAACGATAGAGACAGGAAGATCGACAAGCTGGCGGAGGCGATCACGAACATGGCACGCCCGCATCCGGTACCTAGACAGGCTTACGAACTACCACACTTTAGCGGTGACCCAGCTGACTGGATATCTTACAGGAATATGTACTGGGACACTACTGATTTGTATAACTTTAGAGCACATGAGAATATAGCGCGTTTGAAGTCTTCTTTACATGGGGAGGCAAAGATTTCAGTGGAGGATTTGTTGCGGTCTTCGAGAGACCCCACTGAAATAATGCGCGCATTGGAAGAAGAGTACGGCCATCCGACCGTCGTACTTCAATATGCTCTAAAGAAGGTGAGAGATTTACCTAAAGTGTCTGAAAGTGGCCAGGAATTAAGGAAATTCTCATCGACTGTAAGGAACTGCGTGTCGCTGCTGAAGAATATCAAGGCAGATGGGTATCTGAATAACCCTCAAATAGTAAGCGAACTGCTGAACAAGCTGACACCAGTTCAACGTGCGCAGTACGGTGACTTCGCGATGGGCCTGGACAACTCACAGGGGGTGGACTTGAGAATCTCACCCAGTTTGGAAATACTGTCACAGTTTCTCATACACGTGACGCGCTCTACTTCATATTACCTACAGCCGATTGTGTATGAAACAGAACATTCTAAGCCCCCTGCGAAGGAGCAGCAGACCGGCGGACGGACTCGACCTGCAAACGCTGCACGCCCAGTCACCAACAAGCCGCAGATGACACATCGTGTGAATACACAGAGCGACGAAGCTATCACACAGAAGGAATGCGTGATGTGCCACGGAAAGCACGTCATAGAAGATTGCGACCAGTTCAAAAAGCTGAATGTACAAGAACGCTGGGAACTGATCAAACAACAAAAAGTGTGTTTTAATTGTTTAAGCGTAAAACACACGAAAAGGTTCTGTCGCGCGAAAAAGTGCAAAAAGTGCGACTACAGACATCACGTGCTGTTACACGAGGACAAACCGAAACAGGAAGTGAAATCGGAACGTGTATCGAACATAGGAGAGTGGCGAGCCACAGCGTTATTGAAGATAGTGCCAGTGACAGTGTGTAATAAAGGCAGCAATAACGATCAGTGCTATGCGTTGTTAGACGACGGGGCAACCGTATCGTTAATAGACAGCTCGCTCGCTACAAACCTAACGGGCCCACGTGTGCCATTAACGTTAAAGACCGCGGGTGGTCATGGTGTGTCGGACCTTACCTCGCGGGTAGTGCAAGTGCGGGTGAAAGGCCCAAATGGACAGTACCATAATATCAAGTGCAGGACGATAGTGAACTTGAACTTGCCTACACAAACAGTGACCTCTTCAGTGATCAGTGACAACGCGCACCTTCGCGACTTGGGTTGCGCAGAGATGAGGGGAGCCAAGCCGCTGCTGCTAGTCGGGCAGGACAACTGGGAGCTGCTCGTCCCTGAGGACATCCGCCGTGGACGATCTGGTAAGCCAGTTGCCTCATTAACTAAGCTAGGATGGGTCATACATGGGCCATTTGATAATGCCAGTATTACTGAAGCAGTAAATTGCACGACAGTTTCCCTTCCAGATTTACATAATTTAGTGAAGTCACAATTTGAGTTAGAATCGATAGGCATTTCTCAAGTAACTCGCAAACATAAGGACGTAGAACGGGCTGTACAAGTATTAGAAAGTACAAGTCAACGTACGCCCGATAAGACACAATGGGAAGTAGGTCTTTTGTGGAAGCAGGACAACATCCTGTTGCCTGATAATTACAAACAGGCCCGGCAGAGATTATACGGTATCGAGAAACGGATGCGTAAGGACGCTCGTTTCGCTGAGACGTACGCGAACCAGTTCAATAGGTTATTAGATGAAAGTTATGCGCGCAAGGTAGAAGGTAAGGTAGATAGCTCACCGGTTTGGTACCTACCACATTTCGGTGTTGTAAACCCGAACAAACCGGGGAAGCTTCGCCTGGTGTTCGACGCAGCTGCTACGTCTCAAGGTACGTGTTTGAATGATAACTTACTGACCGGACCTGATCTGTTAAATTCATTGTTAGGTATTTTGATTAGATTCAGAATAGGCCCCATAGCGTTTTCAGGTGATATAGCTGATATGTTTTTGCGAGTTAAGATTAGGGCACAAGATCAGGGCGCGCAGTTGTTTTTATGGAGAGGCGCGGATGATAGTAGAGAGCCAGATACGTACGCTATGACTTCTATGATATTTGGCGCCGCCTCTTCACCTACCACGGCAATTTATATACTCAACAAAAATGCCAGTGAGTGGGTTGATGTCTACCCTGAAGCTGTTGCGGCCATAAGGGACAAGCATTACATGGACGATTACTTAGATAGTGCATGGTCCGTCGAGCAGGCCAACAGTCTAATCGAGCAAGTGACCAAGATACACGCCTCCGGAGGATTTGTAATACGGGGGTGGGCCACTAACTCGTCAGAACTTAGGGAAAAGCTTAAGGTAGACATGCCCGATAAGGTTCCCCTCGAAAAGGAGATAGATAGGCTGTCAACCAGAGGCAACTGGCGCTGGGTCCCCACGGAGGACAACCCAGCTGACAGGGCGACCAGATTGTCTTGGCCTGATGACCATGCAGCGTGGTTGTCGGGCCCCTCGTTTTTGTGTGATCCACAGGAGCGGTGGCCAGCGTGTCACGAGCCTGAGGCGGCAGAGGCTGACCTTGAGCGCATCCAACGGGTCCACATAGCGGTCGCCCTTGCAGGGCTACTCCTGGTGTACGAGCGCTACTCAAGCTGGAAACGCGTGCAGCGTACTATGGCGCGCACGCTGATGTTCATCGAGCTATGTCGCCAGCGTAGAGCGACACCGGAGCTGCGTCTACACGACCTGGAAGAGGCACACCTCCACCTGATGAGGTTGTGCCAAAACGACAGCTTCCACCTGGAACTAGCCGCCACGCTGAGCGCCGACTCAGCAATATTGGCCCTGAGGCGCCTGATAGCGCGCCGGGGGCAACCAGCACACCTGTACTCAGACCAGGGTACCAACTTCATGCGGGCCCCTCGTGAGGAGGTCCTTTACACCCTCCTCACTGAGGTAGAACTAATACTGAACAGTCGCCCGCTGAGCTATGTATACGACGACCACGAGCAACCTGAGGTCCTGACGCCGAACCATCTGCTCCTGGGCACTGCGTCCGGGAGTACGCCGTTTACGTCGAGCAACCACGAGGACATCGACTCCCGCCGGCAGTGGCGGCGGGTGAATGCACTCGCCGACATGTTCTGGCGCCGCTGGCTGCGGGAGTACCTCCCGACTCTGCAACGTCGCGAGAAATGGACAAACAGTGTACCCAATGTGCGTGTCGATGATGTGGTAGTGATAGTCGATAACAATAGAGAGCGAAATGCGTGGACAAAAGGTGTAGTGCAATCTGTGTATCAAGGTAACGACGGAATCGTCCGTGTTATAGATATTAAAACAGTAAACGGGGTCCTGCGTCGACCGGTAGCAAAGATTATTGTGCTTCCCACGGAAATTGATGTAAGCCGGTTGAACCCTTTTACAGGGGGTGGAATGTAGAAGAAGCACCATAACCCTAGCTCCGTTTACCATTAGCGTAAGTAAGTACTGATTATCTACAGGCTGCGTCCTATGCAATCGTGAGAATTATTGCATCATATTTACGAAATATAGACTTAGTTCATGCTTGTTCGTGGCATGTCGACCGGTTGCAACCTGAACACCAATTGTAACAAAGAAAACATCAAAACGAGTTTGTTCTTGTCGGAATCTCGTCAGGTTGCAGCCTGCACGCTAGTCATAGCAAAGAATTGGGGGCGTGGCCACTTGTGTATAAATATACCCGCTGTAGAATTTATTAGAGAGTCAGAATAATCCACCGAGCGAGCAACAAGTCGCGATAAATATGTAACGCTCGGTCAGCGGAGCCCTATAGAGTCGCGTGTATGTTAGTATGTTAGTAAATTCAGTCATTTAGTGTAAATTAGTGCTGCGTAAGTCCTTTGTTTGTGTATTTGTGTAATTGTGATTTATGTGTACGTGTACTTCTGTTGCTGATTATAAGTGTTAATTCCATTGTTGTCTGTTTAATTCGCATCCTGTAGACAGAACACGATAACCCCCGCCTAACAGAGTGTAAACTCACCCCCAGCACAGCACGCAGGTTATTGAGAATATTATTGTTTCGTGTGCTGTGCTCAACAAATGTAATTGCATAATACAGCACGGTTATTGTGCACATTAATTACACACCAAATTTAAATGTTAATATGTGAAAACAAAATAAAATTTAAATAAAAAATATGACATAAAATTGAATTAAATACACCTCTACCGTCAACGGAACGTGAAATGTCAACTTTGACGTCTACCATGACAATTTATCCAACCTAAAAATTTGCAAATGGCGTGCTATTTTCCAATTTGTATGGAAACTTCAAAAAATTATATCTCATAAACCGTGATATTCCGCAGCTTGAAAATTTGTAAAAAGCTTTCTATTTATGAGTACTATCTACAAAAAAAAAATTAACTTCTAAATCAACGGTCCATAATGGAAATTTTAGTCTGAATCTACTCAAAAAGAAACATTGCACTACACTAAAATCCACAGTCACTATGACCTTGAAACCCATCCGCTTATGACGTCACAAATTTACTTCTATACAAGTTCGTGGCGTTGTGCGCACTGACAACTAGCCACTTTGTAAGGATGGGTTTTTCAAACGGTGTTTCACTATCGACAATGATTAAAAAACCTATTTATTCTTGATTAAGGTGAATAAAACGTAGTTTATAGTTTACAATATTTATAAAATATTATTTATTCACGTCATTTTCTTGCAATAATAGTATTTATGATCGTTTCGACAAGATGAAATATAGCGAGGTCTTCATCGTGTCCCATCACTAGCTTACTTTATATCAAGTACTTGGCGTTGGGGGCATTAAAATATTTTCCGGCGTTTTTGTTTCTATTGAATATAAAACAAAGAAGAACTTATTATGTGTGAAAAAGTTAAAAATATGGCTTATAGCAGGGCAATTTTCCATAAAAACAAAATAAAAGGTCTTGTAAAAGTCGTAAATTTATTTTATACTCTTATTACTTCTAACCAAGTAGTGGCGCTGAGGGCACGAAAATCTTGAACTTGTATACAAGTGATTGGCGTTCAAAAGGTTAATTACGTCTCAATAAGGTTGATGTTGGTATGCAGCTGCCAGAGGTAAAGTTACTGTGAAAGGTCTGTAGGCTGTGAAATTGTTTACAAAAGTAACACTACCTATACTACGTTACATTATAAATATGTACAAAAAATTTGTGCGTTACCCCAGCAAAATAATGTCCAAGTCATTTAAATCTTATAGATAATTAGTTGCCCAGCTTCTGTAATTGTTGCGCACATTTTAAAATTTGTTGCACTTATAGTTTTTTAGTTATTTCACAAGAACATTTCCTGCTGGGGAAACGTTTATAACGTTACCGCAGCAAGACATTATTTTTTTAATGGGAATATTGAAAAAAAAATTTGAGCTATAAATAATTATGTCTAGACGAGGTAAATGTTGCACCTTATTTTGTATGTTCTTTCTTCGGCTGCGAAGTTATTCGAGATCCTGCTGGAGTAACGTTTGTGGTTTTGCTGGATCTCTGAAACGGTTAAGCGGATTCTTATCATCTTTTGTACATAACTTCTTATGGCGCCTGTACACTCTCGTCGAGGCACCGCGAGGCATGACGAGTGCGAGTGTACAGGGTCGCACTCGTCACTCGGCCGCGCGAGCGCTCTCGGCGAGACATGGCGAGAGCACTCGCGGAAAAGTGTACAGGCGCCATTAGGAATTAGTTGTGCAATAAAAAAACAAAAAAAAAAATAAGTAGACTAAAACCCGACTACTGAAAAGGATGAAACAAGAAAGTACCTTCCCGTGGTCGCATGCCGCTATACCTACTAACATTATTATAAGCTATGGTAGCATGCGACCACGGGAAGGTACTTTCTTGGTTCATCCTTTTCGGTATTCGGGTTTTAGTCTATGGTTTACATTCTATTTATTGGTATATTGGCGTGCTTAGCTGACATATGGCAAATAGTTTAATGTTCTGTCTCATAATATTATTGCATACCTACTATTGTATAGACGCAAGTTTTTTTTAACTGAACAGACAGTAGTACTGCTGGGGAGTTTGTTGCACCACTTCTTACCAGCGAAAGCAGTAAGAAGTGGTGAAGGGCGGGCGTTTTGGGGACTGTGTAGTTTTAACGTTCGAAAAGTGCTGATCCTCAGTGTAATTTTAATAAATGACTTTTGATTTAAGGCTGGCTTCACAGCTATCCGGGAGACCCGTACGGGCTGTCAGTACGGGCGCCCGGAGCGGGAGCACACGTTAGGCGCTAGAACACCGTTTCACAGCGACTCGGCTTGATCCGTACACGACCCGCTCCGGGTTGAGCCCGTACAGCGCATCTGTCTCCTGCTAGCAACCATATCCTACTGAATCATCGTTTCAGAGCACTGCGGGTACTACCCGTACGGGTCTCCCGTGTACGGTCGGCCCATACGGGTCTCCCGGACAGCTGTGAAACCAGCCTAAGGAATTATTTTGCGTCGCTTTTCATAGAATTTGTGTTCTTTTTTTTGGTGTTGCGATAGTAAAATCGGGTAGTGAAGTCTACGGTTTCCCAGGAAAGCGGTTCCGACGGCCGTTATGGAGATCTGTCATTTTTGCCAGTATTTGACATTAAAGGTGTCAAAAAACGCTCTGTATTTGGACACCCGTTATTCTGTGACCGTTGACCGATTTCTTATGAAACCAAAGCCTTTAAAGGGTTATAAAATAAAACAAATATAATACATTTCGTTTCAATTTATATCAGTTACGTCACCACAAATAGTTATGACACAATATTACAGGATGGAAACCTTAATTTACAATATATTCTAACAAATTCAGTAATGTTAATCGGAAAGCTATGTCGTATCGAAATTGGATGTAGAAGTCACCATAATTGTAAAAAAAAATAGCTAAAGTAATAAAAGTACCGTATGTAAATACTCAGTCACTACAATTAAATTACTTTAAACTATTAAAATAAAGATTAAGTATGTTACTAAACATTTCGAGCCTAAAAAGGTGAGTCATGATCGCGGTTGGCTTCAGTATAAAAATAACTAAAATAGCCGTAGTCAATATCATTAAAAATAATCAAATCCTAATCCAATTTCGACAAGTGACTAGTGCAAGTTTTATTCCGATCACTCGATTAATTGGTACTGACTGAATGCGCCGTCTGGTGACAATTCTTCCATATAATGCTAACCGCACATTACAGCAGCAACGCAGCCTGTAATGTGCGCAAGCCTTAAATTGAATTGAACGTTAACGCGATCAATTAGGCATAAAAACTCGCACTAGGCGCTGGAGCGATCCTAAATTGTTATTGGAAAGAACAGGCAATGAGGCATCTGTCGCGATCCAGTGTGTCCGCCTATCACACAGTAGTAGCAACGATTACAAAGTGAGCTATTTTTGACTACCCACATCAAACTGTACACTAAAGGTAAACGTCTACAGTTCTTCAACGTACGCATCGGACGGATCGTATCAAACGCACCTATTAGTTTGTGGCAGCGCTTCCACTGTATTGGCAGCATCGGATTGCTGACGTAACTGTCACTTGGAGGGCGGGTGCGTCCCCGCCCTTCAAGTGACTCCGAGTGCTTCCTTTGATCGGCAATCCGTATGACATCGCCGAGCATAGTTCAAATAAATGTTCTTTCTTTTGGCATCGGCGTCGGCATTAGTTTTTAAGTTTTATTTACTAAAAAAATTGTTACTATATTATTATTTATACTTAGGTTAATGTATGTATCTATGGGTCTTTGTAACCTGAAAATAAATGGTTTATTATTTATTTATTACCGACGGGCCGATCCATGCGGTCCGTACAAAGGATCGGAATACTAAAAATCAGTTTGATACGATACGTCCGATTCGTACAATACGGAGCCGTGGACGCTTATCTAAAGGTGCATCCAGACAGAGCGAGGCATGCGCCCCAAATGATTTTTTTTTTAATAAGTATATTCGGTTACCTTAGGCTCAGGCATCTAACATATAAAGAAAACACTCGCTGTGCATGCCTTGCTCTGTCTGGATGCACCTTTATATGTGATCTTCCGAAGACGACCGCAATCGCAGTAGAAAACGGTAACAGGCGGCAATGTCGCCATATACTAGTTCTCATACAGTAACAAAACCAGCCGTATCACTGCGGTCTGTCATACATAGGCAAGATGCCCCAGGCCAGCGGGGTAATTGCGTAACTCACTATCAGTAGCAATGGGTATCATTTTGAGAGTTCAACAACATTCACTGCGTTATTTACGTTTTTGAGCAGACGCATTTTTCGATCATATGAAGCAATGGATTAGCAATATCCTTCAAAATGATACAGATAGAGACTGATAGTGTTACGCAATTAGGGTCCAGGCGTACACGTGCCCCCAACGAACGTCCCCGTAATAACGGGCACTGTATACCGCGGGACTAGGGCCACGCGCATAACCCGCCTGCCGCACCCCCTGACGGGGACGTAGCGACTACCCACAGGCGGTCTGTCATTGCGATTGGGCGACGTTGCCGATACAGTAGGCAGTTGCGGTCGTAAGATCACCTTAAACGTCGGCTGCCCGATCGAAGATTCGTTCAAGCTGGCAGGAATTAAAATTTTGTTCCGTTTCATTAAAGCAAAAATTCGGTACTTGCGCTAAGTTACTAACCTTAAAAAATAAAAAGCATATTTTTTTTTATTAAAAAATCCTTGTAAACCCACACTTATCCCCATCACAACCTCCTAATCTGATCACAGCTTTACTTACGACAATTTTACTTTACTCTATTTTATTTTACCAGATATACGCAGTTTTAAGAATAAAATTGTGTATGCAAGACATCAAAATAATAATCTGAAGTCCAACCCGTCTTGAGCAAACGTGGTGATCAATGCTTGTGGCTTCTCTGTGTGAGAAGAGGCCTTCGTCCCGCAGTGGAATAATAGGCTGGTATTATTATGCAGGAAACATCAAAATACAGCGATTTTTTTTCGAGCCAGTGTTTGCCATAAGCTCAATTTTAGTTCCCATATTGGGTTGAAAAAAAATACATCATGTATACAACCAAAAATGTTGAAGTCATTGTACGAAAAAACATTGATCTTTGAATCTAGGATATCCAAAGACAGTCTTTCGGACGAAAATGTATGAGTCGGGCAAAAAAGTATTCCAAGTTTTTTCTTCTATGCCCACGTGGTAGATTATTAGCCTATAAGAGAGGAGGCCTGTACCCAGCAGTGGGAACACTACAGGCTGATTATTATATACATATGTTATCTAGTTATAAATGTTAGTAGATTTTTTTAGTTATCGGCATTTATTTTACTGTGGTCAACGAAAACAAAATGACATCAAAAGTAAGTTTGTCAAAAAAACATTGCCTACATTTTGCGCTAAATAAACTAACGTTGTTCGACAACAATTTGTGCTATAATAAAAAAAAAACACGTATATCTGGTAAAATTCCTCACACAATTAAACATAAATCCATTAGTTAGTACATAAGAAGTGGACACTTAGGCTGACATCTATGGAGATAATTTCTACTTTACTCAAGCAAAGTACAGTAGCGTTTCATACAAAAATGAACCTTATTCATACAATGTTCATATCCGTTTGAAACGCTTTGTCACAGTCGCTTATATACACATTAACGTTCATACAAATAAGCTTCATTTTAGTAGAAAACGCGACTGTACTTAGCTTGAATGAAGACAAATTCGCTCCATAGATCTCAGGTCAATATCTATAAACGTCACTTATACTCTGATTTTTTATTTGATAGACAAAAACGACAGCTACGATCGACCTTTTCTGACATTAGTTAGTATATAATAATATTAGCTGTCATTTTGTTCTAGCAAATTAAAAATCAGAGTTTAGCACGTTCTTATGCTTAGTCAGGCCCGCGTCTCTATCTTACACTTGTAGTTTGACAGTCATATGAAAGTGACAGGAATAAAGCTTAGCCAAAGTACAAACTAAGTAACGTTTATAGATCTCGGCTTCGGCCTCAGTTTGCGTGAGACTTTAAGGGCCTGCGCACACCACGTTTTTTAAACGCGCCGTTGACGCGCGTTTGTAGCGATACAGACGCGAGTCAGACGCAGCCTGTAGACTTGTAATAGGATAAAAGCGCGCCGGCGACGCGCGTTTCGAAAACGCGCGTCGACGGCGCGTTTAAAAAACGTGGTGTGCGCAGGCCCTAATACAAATCTCACGTTTTCTCATCCCAGATTGTTTGTCCAGTCTACCCACACAAACGAATTGTCCACTAACATTATAGATATGACAAATGAATTCCACGACTATCAAAATTGGAATGCTTGTGGATATCGCCAATCATGTGTTACTTAAAGTTCGGGATTAGTACAAAAATAAAAGTGAATCGTTACGATTCGCGATTGAGTGATAATGTCATCACAATAACACACTTTAAGATTACTTTTTGAAGTAAAACTTTTTAGGCGGCGATTCGATAATTGAAGGAGAACTGCGAGTGAAACTTCAAGGACGCGTCACGTTTAGGCACATTTCGTTACATGAGAGAGAAGAAAGATATTACTCTCTCTGTCTTTGACACTAAATCTCTCTTATCTATACTAATATTAGTAAATAAACAAATTTTTCCTCTTTATAATAATTATTATAAAGAGGTAAAATTTGTTTGTTTGTATTTAGGGGGTAATCTCTGAAACTATCAGTCGAATTTGAAAAAATATATTTGCGTTTGATAGCCCAATTCTTTAGTAGGGCTAAGTATAGGCTATTTAACATCACGCTATCAACCTTAGGAGCCGAACAAAAATAAAAAAGGGCAGAATGAACGGTAAACAATTTTTTTCGTTGCGCAAACAAGACGCACGCAGACAAAAACTCCACTATTTATAAAAAGTGAATAACGTGAAGTTGATTAATTCTGGAATCGCCAACCCGTATTGAACAAGCGTGGTGATCAATGCTGGTGTCTTCTCTAGAGGTCTTTGCCCTGCATTAGGACAGTAATAGACGGTATAGTTATTATCACTGACGACATTATCACCCAATGTTACATCGTACCTAAAAGCAGAAGTTCTAAGGATACGATGCGCCAGACTATACTTAACCTTCAAGCAGGCGCGCGGCGTCGAATCGACCGCACGCGAATCTCGATACATTTTCGTTCTTAATATCGTTATTTGTTGTTGCATGTATTTCCCATCCCTAGTAGCTTGTCATTGTTTCACTGTGCACGAAATAAACTGTTTAACTCACACCGTCAAAACTAAACATGTTTAACGCACACCGGAGGGTGCGGGAAGGGCCCCGCACCCTCCGGTGTGCATAGATCGCATTTGTTTTAGTCGCGGCGCAGGTGTCGAAAGCACGCGAAAGTTAGAGGTATATAAGAAAATTTATAATGCCAAATTGCTTACCAATCCAAAGAAAATTAGAATATTATTTTGATTTTATAATTTTGTTTTATGTCCTAACGTAATGATAATGTAATAAATGAAAAAAAAAAGATTATTAAATAATTACTGTTTTAAATCCCTGAGATATCCCCTAGGTCTTTTAGGTTACGCGCGACCGCTCTGGCGTTACAAATGACCGCGCGCCCGCTTGAACGTTAAACTTTAAAATATATACCCCCTTACTAATAAACGTTGTATAGCGTCTGTATAGTTACACAACGCTTTGTCTTCTTCTTTCGAAAGTCAAATTACTGACGACTGAAAGAGAGAAATCGGTGTGTAACTATTCATCTGATATAATACGTAAATAGTAAGGGGGTCAGTATTTATTGTGTCGATGAGCAGAGAGTAACGAGAAACACTACTAAGGGTGAATTTCACCAAACTTTCATACCTAGAATAAGTCTTATCCTGAGAATAAATTTTGAATTTTTGACAGTTTTTCCATACTAGAACTGTCAGACGTCAATTTTATTCCATCGATAAAAGATATCGATAAGACTGGTAAAATCGGCCCTTAGAGAGTTTTCCCAGTGTTGTGACGATATAAGAACGTATCAACATTTTACTGTATCTTTATCTCTTTCTGTCACTTATGTCCGTTTATTATTACTACATTACTAACACTAGGCGGCGCCTTAGCTATTGATGATGAATGATATTGGATTTTCAACTTTCTGCGCTAAACCGAGCGTTGAAAACCCAACAGCGCAGTTTTATTTAGACATTTAGATGTCGTTCGGTGTTAGTGAAAACGGTCATTAGAGACGTTATTCTCTAGAGCAAGAAGTCCACGTGTTTAAGATTGGCCTTCTCACTCTAGTATACAGCACTTCAAAGTCTCAGTAAGGGACTTATACGACAAGAATAGTTCGTAAGTGCAACAATGCCGATGCAAACTCACAAATATGCAAAATGGTATCCACGTTAACCTACACAAGTTTTTAAACTATCGTGCCCGTAGAACTCCGGCCATATCTTTTGTCTAACAATGTCACACATTGCGTTAACCGTAGTCTATCTTAAACATACATGATACACACTAATGTACTTATATTTTAACAGATTTCCGACCTGGTACCATTTGGTACCGCGGTACACTAAATGCAGACAGCGATCAAAGCACAGTGAAACTAGTGTCAAATGAGAGTTGTGAACAATTGAATTATTAACAAATCTTACGTCTAGCTCACTACAATAGGGTCGATGAATTTGCGCATGCTCTCTCGCTCACACTGTGTCACCATTTGGTTCCTAAAAAATGTTATTGCGCAACCTTCTGCGCGAATTTCGGACCGGCCATGATTCATCGGTCGTACTGCATAATACCGGTAATTTGGTCGACAATTATGATGAAAATAATCAGAGTATTCATAATATTTTACAATAATTGTAGTATTAATTAAAAAGAAACCGTTCTGTCAATTTTTCACAACTCCCTTCTTTAGGCCAACCAGAAATCCGGAATTAAGGTTTTCGGAACGCACACAATTTCGCAAGTCCTGAAACACGGATCTTAAGTTCCGTCCCGGAATTCCGGATCTCAAAAGCCAGTAACACGAAAAACTACTAGAAATGGACACTCTCAAAGGTGAAAACCTATACACGAACAATTATTAGATTATTACGTATAATGACTGGATTCGCCCGCGATTTTACAGTTAACATTTACATACGATTTTAGTCTTAAATCTTATTACAATAAGAACCATAGTAGCTTAGTTATAAGATGATACGAGACTGGAAAGTTTGATCGATTTGAATACGGGCTAGAGAATATGGAGGGTTGAAAAATTACGCATTTTTTAAAGAAAGTTAATATTTTTTATTAAATTATCAAACATCTGGAAGATTTGATTCGATGTCTCATTTAAATTACTGACTCGTATATCGGACAAGACAGGTTATTTTCTTGCCCTTTAAAACCAACTCGTCAATTTAAGAATGTAGAAATAATAAAAATCAAAGTGTACAGACGCCAGCACATAAGCTATTACAATCTGTTAAATTTCCTTAATAGTTTTCAATTTTATCGCTAAAGCATAAGGTTCAAAGTTGATTGGGAATATTTGACAGTTTCGGGTAGCTTGATGTGCTGGCGTCTGTACAATATTAAAAATTGAGAAGGAAGAATGAAAGACGGCTCACAATCCGACTTCTTTCTTCTTTTAAAATAGCACAACCTAATCATTCACAGGGTTTCCACCCTAAAAAAAATATATAAAAAATTACAAAAGATTATGTACAAATATGCCCAAAGATGGGCAATTTAGTAGTCATAAGAATGTATCCTAAAATAGTATGGGACAAACTAAAAATATTGTAAAACACTCGCTTTTATTGTTTACAGAAACAGCTGTTTTATTTTTGTTTTTATACTATAAGTTGTTCATACTCATACGTGCTATCAATGCAATCATGCTCTAAAATTCCTTACAGTTACATAGGCTCTTTTTCACAAGCGAATTTACACCGTATTACCAACACATTAAAGATCAAAATAGGAGGACATAGGTCTCAAAACTGTTAACTCAATTTTGATCTTCATGTGGTTAGAAATACTGTGTACCAATTCCCTTGCAAAATAATTCGTCTGTAAAATCGTGGACCATGGCGCCACGAAACTACAGTATCCGTCTGTAAATATGGCACATCAAGTATTAGTAAGTTTAGCTTTGCAGAGCGCTCTCAAACTCTCACAAACTTGAGCAACGCAACATAATTACATAACGGTGCAGTGTGGCCTTGCTCTAATAGCGTATAGAAATTGATGTCATTGAAGGCGCTCCGTGACAGAAGTACTGTGCACACGCACTTTCGGCGCCACAAATTGTATTATGCCAGGGCCACACCAACGGGAAACGCCGATAATTATCGCGATGACGGGCGTTAATCGTAGGTGCATTTCCCATTGGTGTGGGCCCGGGCATTAGTAGTTTCTGCCGTCTTTATGGCTCTCCGCCGTGGCGGTTCCGTGTCCTTGCTATGACAATCTGTTTCTAAAACTCGATGTATCATGTTTACTTCCTGGTTCCGTACGTAATTCATCAACCCTGCCTGAGTGTAAGAAGGTAAATAAATTAAAAAAATACTAAAGCAAGCACCGGTAGAGGTAGAAAGAGCGCTAACGCAGTGACTCAAGATACGATACGATACGATGAAGAGTTGTCGCGGGAAACGGTGGCGTATACGTGTAAATAAAATTGTCATTACAAAATAAAATCTCTAAACAAAATATAGGTATGTAAATAAGTAATTTGCGCGATAATACTTGATGAGACTCGTGCATTATAATATTTAAATTGTTCCTGTTTACTTACTAGTAAAAATAATTAACAATCTTCATTATCGAGCCCCAAATGTTGAGTTTAGACTGACAACATTAAAAAAAAATATATAAAAAATCTACGTTAGGCCATCATACAATTAAAAATAATATTGTAATCACTCACGCATAAATAATCCTCATGATAAAAAAAATACTCCAGAAAAAAATATAAAAAAAACATTGGTCACACCGCCGTCTCCCGCGCAGAATCTCACTAAACTATGGCAACACTGTTTACAGTCCCACTAACTTACAGAAACACTATCTGATCACGTGCTTGTACCCTATAACCTGACTGCCGCTATAATTCGTTATCTCGTCTACCTAGCTATCTTTTCTCACGGCCTTCCTCTCTTGCAAACTGGAAAAAAAGACAAAAAAAAAAGGTTAGTAAAAGAAAATAGGGTTTTATTGTTGGATGATTGAATTCTCGTATCGTGTTGTCGTTTGGCGTAACTTTACTTCGCGTGTATTAACGGGGTTAGAAAACATGAATAATTTGAAAATTGATCTAAAGAGCAACAAATTTTTGTGTAATATGTGATTGTATATTTTGAGTGGCTTGTGGTGTAGCTAAGAAATAACAGCCGCACGGGTCGATCGATCAGGTTAAGCTATGCTTGCCGCGGTTGGTCCGTGGATGGGTGACCATCTTTACATACCGAAACCCCTCCGTGCCTCGGAAAGCACGTAAAGCTGTTGGTCCCGGCTGTCATTCGTAGATCTTTGACAATCGTTACGGGTAGTCAGAAGCCCTAAAGTCTGACAAGCAGTCTTACCAAGGGGTAGCGTATTACCCTGTAACTGGGTTGTGGAGGTCAGATAGGCAGTCGCTCTATGTAAAATACTGGTATTCAACTGCATCCGGTTAGATTGGAAGCCGAACCCAACATAGTTGGGAAAAGGCTAGGCAGATGATGATGATTGAATTCTCGTATAGACGTGAAGAGCAGTGATGGCCCAGTGGTAATGGCCCAGACTTACGTGTACGTAGTGGGTACGAACCCAGACAAGCGCTTTACTTTGTGTAATTTATTTCATCACCACTGCTCTCAAAAACGGTTAGAAAAACATCGTGAGGAAACCGGCATGTCCTAGAACCAAACATTCGAAGACATGTGACATCTACCAATCCGCACTGGGCCCGGGTGGTGGATTACGGCCCTTTTTTCTCAAAGAGGCATTTGTCACAGTAGAGGCAACGTTATAGGTTGATTATGCATAGACGAGAAACTGGGCGTATCATAAGCCCCGATATAATCACCTTCGTACGTATTTTTCTGTTTTGTCTCTTTATGTTGTGTGTAAATCAATGGTTAGATAAATAAGGTTGTGTCCACATGGTAGTCGCGCTGGTAGTATAGATGGGCAATCCACCCGATTTAAACCTTTGATAAACACCCATAAAGACCCAGAAAATTGGGTGTTTACCAAAAGCACCGGGTTGTAAACCCGGTGGATTGCCCATCTATAGGTGGTAGTCACACAGAATAACAATAGCAAGCTGTAGTTACCTCAGCTCACTTGGTGTGGAACTCTTTGATGCAGAGCGCGCACGACCAGGAGCCCTCGGGCGGCGTGTCGAGCGGCGGCGCCAAGCAGTACATGTGGTAGCCGCGGTCGCAGTCGTCGCAGAACAGCAGCTGGTCCTGTAAATAACACAGAGAAAATACTTAATTAGATTATCGTAGTCACTCCATGTAAGAAAGAAAGAAAAAACAAATTATTTGAGGAGCTCGTGGCTAAGTAATAACAGCCGCACGGGTCGATCGATCAGGTTAAGCTACGGTCTTGCCGGTAGATGGTGACCATTTTTACATACCCCTCTGTGCCTCGGAAAGCACGTTAAGCCGTTGGTCCCGGCTGTCATTCGCGGATCTTTAAAAGTTGTTACGGGTCGTCAGAAGCCCGAAAGTCTGACAACCAGACCAAGAGGTATCGTATTACCCTGTCCGTAAGGTTGAAATTTCGATGCCTCACCGTTATAGAGGTTTCCACAAGACGCGATATTGACGTGGTTTGCACGTAGTAAGATTATGCAGGGAATAATAATTACCATACAGAATTGGGGCTCTGTGATCGAGCACGAGAGCGAAGCCGCGGGTAAAGGCTAGCACAATATAATACTGGTACTTACATCATTATCACTGGTGCCACAGACAGAGCAGCACTTACACTCGATGCATTGCCAGCGATACTTGCGCACTGACACTATCATGTTCACCGTGAACTGTAGACAAGTCGGGTGACCTGCGCATAGAGGGGGAGCTATGTTAATACGTATAACATGGAGTCGGGTATAATAATGTCACGCAAAATATAGATATAATATGTTTTTGGAATCTCTTCATTTACTTTTTTTTTATGAAGTGTATCTAAAATCGTGTAAAATAATTAAAAGGTCATTAGGAAAGAAACTGTTGTCTAGAGCCGACAAAAAAAAAAAAAAACTTTTTTTTCTCCTTTTTAATGCAATCTGTCCCGAGACATTCAGCAATAGGTAGATGATGGTTCCCGATCTTGCAAGGTATGAAGTCTGTGCTCCACTGAATTGATGGTCTTGGTGTGCCCTTCTTTTCAGTCTTGGGAAGGTTTTGTTTTGTTAGGGTTTGTCATAAGTTTCTTTGCCAATTGATTTGGATGAACTTAATAACGTAAATTACGAAAGATCGTATCCTTTAGATTAACAAGACGTGTTATTCTTTTGCAGGATATTCAGAGGAACCATATAGAGTAACGTTTCTTGTACAAAAGATTAGTACATATTGAAAATGAAGAGCTCCAAAACAATCATAAAAATGAAAAAAATTCACATATTGTAAGGCACATAGTATTTTCTTACCTTATCCAATCTTCAATCGCCTTCGCAATTTTATATAATTTTCTATTTATTGCAAATAATTATAGAATAGGGGAAAACAATGTGCCGAACAATAGTGAAAAATAAAAAGTAAATAAACAACACTTAGAACAATTAATGACTTACAATTTAATTAGAAGAGAAAAAATAAAATGTCTAAAGGGAAGTGCACATTCACTATTCTTCAGCACAGCTAAACTAAATAAAAATCATCTAAGAATCGAGTTCATACAATTTAATTCTGATAAAGTAGCAATTTGTTACAAAAAAAATAAAATAATAAAAAAACATGAATAATTTTTAATTTTTATAAGTTCTCGGTCTTACGCTAAAATAAAGGAAATATATGGAACAACAACGGAAACATTTGATTTTTTTATTTTAATCTTTGGGTATCCGCATTTATGCACTTCCCTGCAGGCATCAAATTTTTAAATAAAATATATAGATGTTGCCGAGATAGACAAAATATGAGAAACTAACATTTGGTACCGTCAATAAACATTTTTATATTACAACAAACAGTGATAAACTGGCACTTTAAAGTACCACATAACACAACAACTCTTGAAAAAAATGGAGATATTTAAAAACAATCCAGGCATTTTCCATTTAAAATCCCACATAAAATTGATAATAATAAATAATATAATTTTCTTTAAAATTCAATATTTTAGTAAAAGTACTAAACACGTATTTCATCTATAGTGATTATTTATTGTTTATGTTAATACACACCCGGACTCCTTAATCAAGCGTAATTTCATAAGAGGTCTAACGGAAAACATCAAAATAATTATAGATTAAAGATAAAGTTTTATGCAGTTTTGATGCCGACATACTGCACCCTAATTGCGTAACACTATCAATCTCAATCTGAAACATTTTGACGGATATTGGCTAATCCATTGCTTCATATGTTCAAAAAATTTGTCTACTCAACAACGTGAATAATGCAATGAATATTGTTGAACTGTCAAAATGAAAGCCATTGCCACTCTTAGTGTCTTACGCAATTACCCCACTGGCCATCATTTTGGTGTTTTTATTGTTCCGAATTTGAATTCACGGCTATTTAAAAAGGTTAACATAAGAATATGGTTTCAGAAAAAGTGCAGGGTGGCTCGATTCAGGAGTCCGGAGTGTATTTTATATAAATATCGCTGATATAGTAAACCACAGCAGTTTTACCATTATACAGGGTGGTAATTTAAAATTAAGCCAACTTTGAACTAGATGATTGGCTTTAGAATATCAATAGATAAATCCCTTCGTAGATTTTACCCTGTTACCTTGTAAGTCGGGAGTAGCCAATGTACATGATTTTCGGTTCAGAAACTGTTGCACGAACTTGTTAAAGCCTTCATCTCAGTAAATCAAAGTCTATGAAGAACATAAGCCCTTTTCTTGACAAGAGAAATACAATCACTGAGCAAATTCCCGCACTTTTACAGTTCTTTAAAACAACCACCCTGTATAACCAATTATATATACAGCGTGTATACGAAAGGTGTAGTCATACTTAAGAGTGTGGTACAGTCAGCATCAAAAGCCGATTAACACTATCATTTTTACATGTTATTAAATCGACAACCACTTTTTTCAATAAACTGATTTTTAGCTTTTCACATAATAGACAAGAGTATATATTCTAAAAAAAATTCTTCTGCTGCAATTTTGAACAAATATTTTGCTCAATAACTAAGATTAAAAAAACTGAAGTGTTTAACAACTTTTGATGGAGACCGTACAGACCATCAAACTGTACAACTTTCTCCATGGGACCAGCATCGTAATCCCGCAAAAATAATCAACTGTCCCATACAAAACTTCAATACCTACCTACTCGATCCAAATTAATTCGACAGCTTGTTGTAACTTATATCAAAATGTACCTACTAGCGTCATCTATGTTATGGAATGTGTGAATGTGAAGCTATTGTGTCATAGAGATATATGTACTACATGTAAGGGTGAATAAAACGCGTTTACTTTAGGTTATGGGCTATCCCAGATTTTCAAGTTTTATTTGATACTGTCGTGTTGTGCAAGATGACAATTAACTATTTAGCCAGTGTGCCTAAGTTAAAGGGCAGGGAAAACTAAGACGAGTGGACTCTTGCAGTAGAAAATTTTGTCGTGTTGGAAGGCATGTTACATTGTGTGAAGCTACGGCTGATATTTTTTTCGCGTTTACGATGTTGGGTCCCATGGAGAAACTTCATAAATATGCCCACACATTTCTAATACACGTTGTATAGATACAGCATATTATTATAATAAATACGAACTCTATCGAAGGTTACAATTGCACATACTAAGGCACCTAAGGAGACGAGACACAATATTAATATAATATTTTATTTATAAAACGGTAACTTATACTACTTTCCTACTTTTCCGATTCCCTGAAGGCCTTTATACGCGGTGCCAGGGTTAAGTACATAGGGTACCATTATCAAGCCACGGTCTGCACACAATAAGTTATTATGGGTCACACTTTCATTTCTGTCACATGGAAATTCAGATGAACTTGCTGTCATTCCTAGATCTTTGACAGTCGTTACGGGTAGTCAGAAGCCTAAAAGTCTCGACAACCAGTCTTAGCAAAGGGTATCGTGCTAACCAGTAACTGGGTTGTGGAGGTCAGATAGGCAGTCGCTCCATGTAAAATACTGGTATTTAGCTGCATCCGGTTAGACTGGACGCCGACCCCAACATAGTTGGGAAAAGGCTAGGCAGATGATGTCATAACTATTTAAGTAGGTAATAATCTAAGTGGGGACAATCAAAAAGTTGCAAAGAAGCTATAGTGATGACAAATAATCAAAACTACAGTTAATTATAGTTATTTCCGAGCTATCTATCCCGTACGTTGCACCTGCCATGTTTTGTCTCTGCATCGCCATAAGGTTGACTGGTAGAAAATGCCTCAGGCATTAAGTCCGACTTTGTAGTTTTCTTTTAAATTGTGCATATACTTTTAATAAATACATAATAATGAAGAAGAATGTGAATGAGTCACAGACATGAAAATGTGGCCAAAATATACGTTACTGAGCTCAGAACCATAAGATTTTCAGTTAAAAGATTAAACAAGTGTACAATGTCAGATTCCATCGCCACAACAATTAACTAAACTATAAAGTATATATATTGCATAACTAATATAGAAATATACTATCAAGAAAATAAATTGTCAATATATCGTAATATAAAATTTTATATCTAAAAATTTAAAACCTAATTTCGATTAAAATTTTCTTAAAAATTAAAACAAAAACATTCTATAAACTATAGGAATGATATTTTATGAACAATGCGCATGATACATAATGTATCAAAAATAAATAAAAGCAGAGATACTTTAAAAAAAAATTTAAATCTATGGTCATGAGAAAATATAATTGTAACGATTATAGTATGGGGGGCCTATTTAAACTGGCCATTTTTAATATTAAAAAATATATACAAAGGTTGTTACAGTACAATAAAAACGGCGCATTGAAAAATAACATGAAGTTAATCTTTTAAAAACCTAAGTTTATTTTCTCTCAAAATCTTTGGGTTACTATACAAAAAATGGTGATAAAAAAGGCACGTAAAAGCTCCTATTTATATGTAATGTTATAACATTTATGTAATAAGCTACTATTATTGACCCGCCTACGCTTAGGATATATTATTACTTAACACTATTATACCCCGACTAAATAGTTCTTGAACACAAGAATTAGTAAAAAAGTGTGTACAGGACTTTTATTGCAAACCTTGCTCCAGTGTTTAAAAAACTAGTGACGATTCAATGTAAAATTCTTTATCAAAGACCCGAGAAAACGCACGAAATCTATGGTAGTTATTTAATCAATAAGGGGTGCTACCTACTTGTTCGATTCGGCAGTGTTTGTCAAACAATACACCCGGCTCGAACCAATTCGGCTCATGCCGACCGTCATACTTCATTCGGCCTCTACCCCGCTGAATCATGTTCTCGGCTCGGCACAATTAAGCTACAACTAAGCTTTTTCCCGAACATACATCTACATAATATATTCGATTTTGCCGCCAGGCTGTGTCGAACGGGTGCGGGATTGTCCGAAAGGGTTACCGCTACCCCGAAACAAAAAGGGCTAAGGAAGGAACACGGATGGGTTTTAGTCAGTAAGAGTCTGACACTCCCTTCCGCTCCACCCAGAGCGGGAGGGGTCATTTGATGATTTCCCATCCATAAAAAAAAAAAAAGGCCGTGCCGAACAAGTGTGTAGCACCCTTAAGAAATAGTCAATTGAAGAACCCGAGCGTAAATATGCCACATCGCGCTTTAGAAAGTCTGTCACAAAGGTAATGGGCACATGACCCACCGCCAACGAGCAAGGGGCTAGCTCAACGATTTTCTCGCTCAAGAAACGTACAAAAGATTGAAGGTCGGTGTAAGTAAAAGAGATACATACAGGGTGTTACGGAAAGGGTATATCAATACAAACGGGTTGAAGAGTGTATCTGGTCTAGAATCTCTGTACAAAATTTCAGCTCAAAAGCATTAACTTTGAAAATGCTTAATATTTTTTTATTTCGACATCACGGCGCTGCACTGGCGCGCGGCGGCGTGATGTGCGTGTACTAGGCGCACAGACACACTACAGATAATGGATAATGACCCTCGTAGTGTGGTGACACGTTTGTTATGATTTCAATTTAATAAACTATCGAAATAAAAAAATATTAAGCGTTTTCAAAGTTAATGCTTTTGAGCTGAAATTTTGTACAGACATTCTAGACCAGATACACTCTTCAACCCGTTTGTATTGATATACCCTTTCCGTAACACCCTGTATATTAATAGTTCATCGCTGACTGTTTACACCGCCGGCGAGAACTCGTTTGTCGCAGCGGCAAGAGAGATCAACAAAGAGAGTACTCGGTTGGCGGGCAGGACTCGCTGAGAGACTCACGTTTTGTACATACACATACGCAGTCGCCGTCGCGGACTCGCTACTAGTTGCTTGCCTACTCGTTTTTATTAATTGCTAGCTTTACTTGCTTCTCGTTAATCCCTGGCGGCGGTACAGGTGCAACATTAAGGTGTCAAAACCGCTCTGTATTTTGGACATTGCGGCCGCTTGGGGCAGTCACCGCTCTTGTAGGAAACCAAGCCCAAACTTTTTCCGAAACTCGATGTGTCATATTTTCGCCCAGTTACTATGATTTATGCCAGCATCAAAGGCGAAAAATGGAACTGAAGTCTTCTTTCACCCCTAGCGCGAGCATCAAACATTTTCTCACTAAAATGTGATTAGAAACATATTGAAAATATTGTATTGCTAAAAAACTTGTATAAAATCCATAATTATTGCTATCTATACTTGCGTAGTCGGGTAACTGTGTCTCTATGGCCAATTTATCTTGAATTTAAACTTGTTCTTTTATAAAACCCGTGTAGGTACAACTACAAATCTAACAGACTCGGAACCTCTTTAAGTGTGCCGCTCGTGTAGTACGGTGCTCACATGAGCGGCATGTTGTCGACGGCAACGAATACGCGTTGACGGCACTGCCGTTGACGCGTGTCGCTCGTATGTATGAGCACTAACTCTAACCCGCGACAAGTAGCACAGAAGCTAGTCGCTTAGCCACTACGCTAACCGTATATGCCGTTCAAATAGCAATATCATTCGTCAAATAGACATAATGATGCATCAAATTCTTAAGTTCTGAGTTGACCTACACGATTACTGACGAATGCGTGCACTGGCGTGTTTTTTGAACATAATTTATCTTGCGTTAATTTGACATACAAAATGTCAATTTGACGTTTGCCTTCGCGGGCACCGCCGCCATCTTTTTTCAAGATATATTGGGCACAGGGTAACGCGTGCAGTGACTTTGTTGCAGCGTGACTAGAAAGCTAGGGACATCTGAACGATTGGCGCCACTGAAGAACTTTAGTTCAAGCGGCGCCATTTTTTGGCATCAAGCGAAGCTATGACTAAATTAAATTGTCTGTAGTGTTGCCAGATTACGACTGTTAAATATTATTGCTTTAAAATGAATTGCTTGTCAAAAATATAAAAAACTACATTCTAATTTCGTAAAATTTGCAATATAATAAATTTAATATTTATTTTATAAATAACTCGAGTTTAATCGTAAAATAAGGTATACATAGTGTAAGTTTTTTTTAAATCTAAACAATAATATAAATATAAAAATTTGAAATAACCCTAAAAAAATATCTCGCTCTTTTAACGAGGCTACTGGCAACACTACGATCTAGTGATTCTCACACGAAATCATGTAATTTTGATAAGGCACTTGTACTCACTAAAAATAATATAAAACATTAAGGTATAAACATTACAACAGACAACAATTTAAAATATCTCATCATTTGGCATCCATCGTCACAAGTGTTGTTTTTCACACGGCAACACCAAGATCACATAGTGAAACATTGACACACAGATAAAAAAAAATCACAATGATAATTATGATATAGAATTATTATAGGGATATATTAAACTTGTATGTTCGGATATGACGTAGTATACTTTAGACAAAGATTTTGACATATTTATTGTGATGCCACTATTCTATTAATATGATTACAACATTAAACTACTAAATATGCATCAAAGGTCTTTTCATTCGAAAATTAGAGTATGAAACCTGGAATGTAACATTTAAAACTAGCCATCAAACATTCTCTTTGGTAGGACCGACAAAAAAATTCCCAGAACTTTTTTGTGAGAGACAAACACACAAATAATACTCAGAAACTCAGAATTTAGATGTTATTGGAGCGGGTGACGTAGACTTCACTGTCGTAAGTAGGGCTTTGACGGGAGGGTGGGGAGACGGGATACTGTCCGTACTCGTCATTGAGGAGTTTCGTTTGGGAGGCGAAGTTATCGAAGTCATCAGCTGAGTAGGACATAGAGCTGAGTATCTCTACGACTCCATTGAGTTTAATGCTGTCTCTGAGATGTCTATGGCGTTCGCAGACGCGATTCTCGAGGTGGTAACACGTGAGCTTGGGGAGCCCGTTGCGCGGAGGCCGGCCGCGCCTCTTACCTGATCTGCCGCAGTCGGAGCAGCTGACTAACTCTTCGGGCGTTCCCGTCTTCTTGTTTTCGCGGTCGTCGCCGAGACAGAAGTCGCAGTAGGGTGAAGGTGATGCCTAGAAAATAAATGAGCATAATTTAGGGTTAAAATCTACGCCGAAAGAACACTGTCTTGGTAACAATACTACTTGTATTCGAATAAAGTCAATACGATTTTCCCTACTCAAACCATCTAATACAAAAAACCGGCCAAGTGCGAGTCGGAGTCGCACACGAAGGGTTCAGTACCACAAAGCTAAAAACACCGAAAGAATACACGGTTCTTGTATAGAGACCACCTTTATTTTACTTAATTTTTATTATTTGTTGTTATAGCGGCAATAGAAATACACAATCTATAAAAATTTCAACTATCCATCTATTAGGGTTCATGAGATGCAGCCCGCTGATAGTAAGACGGGCGGAAGGACAGCAGAGGTTTAGTAATAGGGTTCTGTTGGCACCCTTTGGGCACGGAACCCTACAAATGTACAATCTACAGGCACTAATAAACTAAAGCCGATCCGGCCATTTGTTACAAAGTTCAAGCCGGATGCCCGTCCCAAAGCATAGATTCCTAAGGAAAAGAAAGGACGACCAACTAGATATTTATTCTTGTAAAATGAATTTATACCTGCATATGGTGTAAAGGACGATGAGCAATATTTTTATGGTTTTGACAGATTCCTCTGCCTCTTTAAGCTGTACTAACCTCTTTAGACTTAATGGCATCGCCTGGCTCCTTAACCTCAGGTGTAGCCGAAGCCGAGGGTACGGGCGCAGAGGGTGCGGCCGCGTGCACAGCAGCTGACAGCGGCACATGCGCTGAATCTGAGCTCGATGTATCCGCTGAAGCGGGCCGCGGCGGCGGCGTCGCCCGACGTACTGGCGGGGTTGGTAGACCGGCTAGAGGGAGAAAGGAGATGAGATAGATGCTTATATGAAGGGTGGTTGGAGTAGAAGCTGTACCATTGGTCTTTTCGCAAGTATAGGAAAGAAATTGCGTTGGCAACACTGTTACAAAAGCAATATTTCGCCATACTACTCCACCAAGACGTCTCGTGTAAAGACAAATGTCTAGTTTTATTGGTGGGGTAGTATTAACGCTATGATAAACCCTCACTCGCTACGATACTTTGGAAATAACAATTTTATGTTTGCGTCTCATGAAACCGACAATACAATTTTGGATTCAGGATTTTTGAAATTACACGATTTTTGTTACAGTTGATGTTGATGCAGTTATGTCATAGCGAATAAGAGCCGTCAGCGCTGAAAGACTATAAAATAAAACGTCAAACGAAACGACCTAAAACAAGTGCCAATGCTAAATAAGCAGTAGCGGTAACTTGAGAATAGACTAAAACGAAAATAAAGGTACAGTGGCCAGCACATCAAGCTACTACAATCTGTCAAATTTCTTTGATAGATTTTCAACTTTATCGCTAAAGCACAAGGTTCAAAGTTGATTGGGAAAATTTGACAGTTTCGGGTAGCTTGATGTGCTGGCGTCTGTAGAAATGTTTGTCTAACCCTCGGGAGGCGGCGTGGCGCGCCGAGCTGGCGTATCCTGGAGGCCGGCTGGTAAACAGAATCAGGGTTATAGCATGGCGGAAATATCTGTGGGCCTAGTCGACCACCTATCACCGAATAAGGGTAGCAAAATAAACGTGGGAACATATTTGAAGACTGCTGATGTGGCTGCTGAATTGACTTACGCAATTTGGAAAGGGCTCCACAGATATTAGTTGAGTTAATATACGTTAGAGCATAGGTTCTCAACGTGGGCGATAACGCCCCTTTCGTGGGCGTTTGAGACTTTCAGGGGGGCAGTAGAAGACCCAGAAAAAATCATATATCTTATCTTATGACTATAGTACACGTTTAAATATAATCGTGGCAATAGCTGTTTCAGTTTCGCGACTGATGGCAAGTAAAAAAAATTGGGGGCTCTAGATAAAATATATTGTCAAAGGCAAAGTAAGGTTGAGAACCTATGCGTTAGAGGATGTGAGCCAAATTGCTAAACCTAATAATTTGGCAAAGTAGTTAAAGGTTAACTGTAAGCACACCAGCATTTTTGCTAAGCGTGCATGTGTCTATACGTAAATGCACACAGTTGAATTGAATTTGGCTAAGTGTGCATGCGACGATACGTTCATGCACATCATAGCATTGAATTTTGCTAAGAGTGCATGTGCGCATGCGCATGTTTGAAATGTTGTCTGTTAGACAAAAATATTAATTATAAACACTGTTCTCTACTCCGCGAAACAATTTAACGACATTATCTAATTTTTTGTTTTTTTTTTTTAATTTCGATAGTTCTAAATAATTCCCGTCTCCAACAAAATACAAAAATAAAGTAGAAATAGTAGTCAAATAATGATGTATGAACACCACTTACGCTGCCCTCAGGACACTTGTGTTGCATGAAATTATAAACAATTGTAAACTCACACGAATACTAGTTGTAATGTGCATGCATCACTCATTGCTACGACTATTGTTAAGAAAAAAAAAATTACGTAATTATTGCTCGAATCATTATCATCATCAGCCTATACTGTTCCCTCTGTTGGGACCAGACCTCCTCTCTATGAGAGGGAGTGGGCCATAATCCACCACCCAGGCCCAGTGCGGGTTGGTAGATATTACATATCTTCGATTTTTTGGTTTTAGGGCATGCCGGTTTCCTCACGATGTTTTCTTCACCGTTTTGACAGCAGTGGTGATGAAATTATTTACACAAAGTAAAGCGCCTGTCTGGGTTACGGATTTACGGATAACATCATCTCATTCCTTCTGGTGGTAAATGACCCCTAAGGTGTATGTCTTACCAGAGGTTTATATAAGAAAGATGCTGTAACTCACCAGCCCCAACAGCAGGATTATTGAGGAACGTAACGTAACTGTCTTGGTATTCCGTGGCGGGCTGCGCAGGCGGCGGCTGGAGCGCGGGGGGCGTGTGCGCGCCAGGCCGCGAATCGCGCGAGTCACCGTCACTCGCACCCGCGCCGACCGAGCCGCCAGACGCCTCCTTGTGTGTGTGCGTGAAGTGGTACGTGAGCCCCGGCCGTGTTTTGTACTTGGCGCCACAGACTGGGGGAAGAGGAGACGTTTAAGTTAGAGGTACGGTGGGGGGTAGTCGATTGAATTTTGTGTAGATTCGATGTGCTTTAACTTTAAACGGCTACATTGATCGAAGTTTCTTTATAACAAAGACAAAATCTAGAGCAAAGGTTTCATAAACATTGTTTTTATTCACAAAGCCACGCGTGACTCCCGGGAGTCCCGTTTCAATAAGTAATTCATTCTGTCTTATGAACCAAGTCTTAACAGGTTAAACATATTGCCCAAAACAATTTAATGCCTTACAATTTTTTCCCACCAAATATACACAAAATTAAATCCAGCCAAATAACGTACAAAAAAAAAACATACAAAATAAATATTAAACCAATACTTACCGCCGTGATGCCTCCGTCTGCTTAACACACTATACCGCGATAAAATTAAGGTACCGACAGAACAACAGGTCATAGCGTCATCAGAACAGAGCATAGAGGAGGCAACACGACGGCATCGGCGTTACAGTGTGAACGAAGCCTTATTTATAGTTATCCGTCATCAATCAATACATAGGTTAGCCGTAGTTTGTATGAGAACATTTTTTGTTAAATTTTTTATTGTGAAATGGAAGACTAAGTTAGAGAAAATGAGAGTTAGATTCAAAAGTTTATCATCGGTATACGAAAGAAGAACCGCCCGCACAAAATTCAACCCGCGTAAGCCAGAATTTTAAATTATGAAAATATCTAACCCAAAAATTGCGCCATAAGAATGCAAATCCAAATTAAAAAAAAAACACAAATTCTTCTTCAAACTAAGGTACGACATTACACTACCGCCCAAAAAAATCAGCACACAATGTTTTTTTTTACCCCAAGAAATATTTCTATGTAATGTTTTTCTAAAAATGTTCTCATACAATATACGTGGTGGAAAGCCGGCCCGTCGTGATTATCGTTCTATGTTCAGTTCTAGAGGACGCACGCTTAGGGGCTGTTTGATTGATGACTTCAAATCTATGGATCCGCCCAGCGATAGCACTGTTATGTTACTAGCCCGACCAGGATCATTTGACAGCTGTCACTTGTGACGTCAAATAGTTGTGTCAAAGCTCATGGTCGGGTAGTAAGTGATGTTGCTGTTGATTCTGCTCTGAAATAAAGGCCTAGGAATACAGAAATATATTACGTTGAAGTACATTTTTAAAGGACAATACCATTTTAACGGATATCTGTCAGTTACGTTTGAAAATTCGGACTTAAACCCAAGTCCGTAAGGGCGATTTTTTATAGTTCAGTGGACTTGTAACTATTAGTATTGAGCCGAGCATTAAGAATCACACAGAGCAAATTCCAGCGCGTCTCAAATACACATTATTGGACTTTCAACTCTCGTCGTTAACCACGGGGTTGAAAATGCAGTGCGCGTAAAAAAATCGCCCGTCGGTACTAGGGGGCTACAGGCTATCATTCGTTAAATTGGCTTATCCGATTCAAAATGTAAGTAAGCAATTTTTTTTGTAATTCATCCTATCATATCTTTTCACTGGAGCACACAATTTCTTCTTACTGCTTCAAAACACAACCGAAAAACAATAACACTGTTTTAAATTCGTAAAAATGAAAATAAGAGCAAAATAAACAGCACATCGCAAGATCCAAACTTGTAGTCAATCAAATCTTAACTTTAACACAAGAATAAAAAGTAATACATTGGATAATTTTATTTGTTATTCAACATAAATATTTCTTGTATAAATTCATAACAATCTTTGGGTGATAATAGTACACTGGCGTGCAGGAAAATGACCTACGTATTCAACTTGCCTAAATTAGCAACGAAAATGCATAAAGATTTGGTACAATTTTCTGCACGGCAGTGTAGTTTGGATCTAAGAATAACATCAATCGTTTAATACTTCACTGCTCCATACATACAAGAAATAATAGAAAATATGAACACTATTACCGGCAAAGTATTTATAATTCTGTACATCAGACGGGCAATACCAACATTCTTAAAATAAACCAAGAGTAACTTAAAACTTAACCTATAATGCTCACATTGCCCGGGTGATGTGTATAATTTTATTTCGAGTTTTATAGTCTGTAAAAAAACGTCTGAAATCCTGTTATAAAATATCATTTCATTTATTTTCACTGTAAAAATTTGTATAATAAAAATTCATAATTAAAAACATTTTGTAACATCAAATTCTAGTTTTTTTTTTCTGCAGATAATTTATGTCATATTCCCTCACATTAAATAATTACAATGTATAAATGTAAACCAAACGCAATAAGAGATATACAATGACTAAAATTTTACTATAATACTGAAATTTTGATATATTTCATGTTTAATAAATAATATTATGACAAATATTGCTAACACCTGTTACCAACTCAAAAAGTTTACATCTGAAATATATATTTTTAATTATTGTTATTGATGATATTTTCCTCTTACAGTTTACATTGTCAGATCTTGAATTTTTTCAAAAACCCATAAACCACTTTAGCAAAAAAAAAAAATTACATGTCATAAGAGCGTAAAACCTTTTTCGTCAATAATGTAGGACAAGATTTTGCACAGGCCATAAAACTTTAGTCATTGTGGAAGAGAAAAACAGACAATTTCCTAAGATCTATTATTACAAGAGAATTGAAAAAATAAATAAACTATCACAGACACATGAGTCGTTCACGCTCAACCAATCAGTGCATCAAATTTAAAACATTGTGATTATTAAAATTGTGATTGTTTCATAAGATCCGGTTTAGATAAAACTTATGAAGCTATGACTGATGTGGTTAACATTTCGGCACGACAGTGTAATACGCGGTTAAATTGGCATACAATTTTGCTTGCCCCTCACATTAGACTTACGACGTAACTGGCGAAATGTGGGTTTACTGCAAGGTCAAATCAAATTGGCTAGCGAAACTCCGCAGACGTGGTGGGCATCGATATCTAAAATTTATCTAAAAAAAAAGATTTGGTGTACTTTTTTGAGTCAACGACCGCTGATAGTGTAGCTATTTGAAGTACTTATATAAGTATGTAAATTGAGAAAATCAGTTTTTTTTTTGTTTTATCGTGTTTAGATATCGATACCCATAACTTCAGTGAAGTTTTCATTTTTTTTTTAAACTGATATTTTAAGCAACAAGATTACCTACGGTCGTATACCAAAGTTTTTTTTAATTATGTTACGATATTGATACCCATAATTTCTGCGGAGTTTCGCTAACTAATTTAATTTAACCCTATATACATCGCTATGGTGCTTTTCTGGGGAAAAATTGAAATAGGAACATTCTCTTTCAGAGTTCTTTGAAAATACGAGTATTTTAGCTTCAAAGTTTTTCATGAATAGTGTGTCGTTTTACCAAAATAGGCACCTAATAGCTCCCTAAATATACTTGAACACATACATTTAGTATTTAAGGCACAATACCGCCTTTAAAAAGTTAAATCATTGCGATCTTTCACTCACGATCAATCATAGCTTCATATTAGAAGAAAACATTTAACATCGATTCTCTCTACAAACCGATTCGAATTAAAGACGACATTTCAACCTAAACCTTATATTTCTAAGAGTTACACCCGGTTTCTGAGAGGCTTGTCAGTACAAAAACATGCTGTCAAATCCCATATAGGTAAACAATTTGAATCCAGAATTTTAGATTCAATGTCATTCATGACAAAGTTCAAATTCCATTGCAAACAAAATTTATTTAGGACCTTTTCATTACAAAAGGTACTTAAAAATCAACTGATTGGCAATAAAATGTAAACAATCTAATATTCTGAATTCAAGTATGTGATTGGTTGATCGAAATAACAACATCCAATCAAATCAATGGGGATGGTCGGCCAAAGCTAATTGTAGATGGCGTGACCATAGCTCGGACCCAACGGTCAACAATTTTGACACTTCGTCCATTCATGAATTTGGTTTTATTCAAATATTTCGATGTTTTCGGTGATTTCAATATTTATTCGACATATGGGATAGTGTCAGAATTTAAAACTTTAAATACTGCTTATTTCCTTGCAATCAGTATCTTTCAAATGTTTCTGACATAACCTCGAACACTGTTTAATTTAAAAAAAAATCACTCATAACTTTAAGCCACAATCCTCTAGTTTTGGAGTCTATTGCAAAAGGAAAGATTCCAATTTCCGAGTATTTAGGGACACAACAACGAGTCATTTTCGCAAATATAAATAAAAACCACGTCAAGCTTTGTATTATAGACTTGTTTTGGGAACTAGCTACGACGACGCCATTTTGAACGTTGCCTTCCCCATTGAGACGATATGTGATAACATGGTTGGGGTAGGCTGTCAGAATCCAGGACTGAGTAAAGAGAATCGCATTTTAAACAATTATGTAAAATATAATAGTTATTAGACTAGCCTACATTATAAATAACACAACTACTCTACAATATTCCGATTCAATAATAAGGATAATTACGTGGCAGTGTTTTTAACATTTTAATTCATTTCATTGGTGTTTTCAGTTATTTTTTTGAACTTTCAGCATGTAATTGACTGTATCTAGTGAATTGTTTCTTATAGTTCTTATTTGGTACACAAACCTGATATGAAAATCATGAGTTTTCGGTGAAACGGAACGCGATCAGCACATCTTAACTGCGTTCAAGAGCTGTCATTGACAATATTCCACTATTATTGTAGTGGAATTTTGACAATGACAGCTCTTCCATAGGTTCCCAAAGGGGCGATAATGCCTCCTCGTGGGCGTTCGAGACTTTCAGGGGGGCAATAGAAGACCCAGATAAAATTATAATTCTATCCTATCTTACGACTATATAACATTACAAGTTTAAATATAATCGTGGCTGTTTCAGATTCGCGACAAATGGCAATGAAAAAAAATATTCTCAGTGGTGGGGGGCAAAATAAGGTTGAGAACCTATGCACTACAATGATGACACTGACAGCTCTGGAACGCGGTTTAGATGTGTTGATAGTTTCATTGGTGAAATTCGCCTAATTTTGGATCAACTTAAAAAAAGACCAAGATATTCAATCAAAAACTGCTTCTATTGTGTATTTAGCCCCATAAATTTTACCAAATCACACTTTGTTTGTATACCAAATAAGACGATTACACTGTACCAAATACAAGTGGATCGCAATTTAAACAAAAGAACAATGTTTAAATTTTACTTCACTTTTATATTGGTAACTTTTAAGTGTGCGAACACGTAAAATCTTTCGTACGTCCTTTGTTTTGCTGTCAACATTATAGACATGGCGCGCACTATGAGACATGCGACTGCAACAGCTCGACGACACGACGCTGACCTGTCGCATGCGACTTTGATCGTGCGTCTAGACGCTGCGACAAGTAACAAGAGCGTGCAACTCTCCTAGCCTGTCGTTACGACTCTGCAACTCGACGCCAAGTGTGCGGAGCTTCGGACAAAAATATAAGACAATTGTCGGCCGCAGCTTGGTGCCGAGCTGTCGCAGTTATATGTCGCATAGTGTGCGTCATGTCTTATGCTTATCACTGGCACCAGGAAACATATTGTTTTGATACAGTTATAAAACGTATATGCCATTAATATAACCGAGCACGTAAAATAACTTTATAATAACATTCAATTACTTGCAATAATTATTGCTACCTACTAGCCTATTCAAGGAGTAATGTTGGTAGCAAAACGCAGATCGACAACCTAACAAAACAAATGAGTAACAGAAGACTTTAAGAAGTGCACGGTTACTGCCAACCTAATGGAGTTAGATTTAAGGCAAACTTATGCCGAAAAGGTCTTATAAACCACATGTAACTTGTGGTTTAGCATAGTTAACAAAATATACAGTAAAAAGTTAAAAGTCAATAGTTCTCATACACTCTTCTCTCACTGAGTAGCTATGGTCATAGATTAGAAATAAATTATAGAGCTTACTGAAGATAGATCCTAACGAAAGAGATACAGTTATGTACTTTGATGAAAGAAAACATTACCCCGGTCCCAGAGATGCAAAATCTTTTAATTTCGTCGTCGTTGACCAGATTAATTAAAATTGGAACAGAAATTACTATGGAATATCCGACAGAACTAAACCGTTTCCGTTTCCTAAGAAAGCGGTGAACGGTCACAGTCCGGTTGTCCAAATACAGAGCGTTTTTTGACACCTTAATGTTGAAAATGTCAGGTTTTCATGACAATCGTTATAGTATGACGGAACCGCTTTCCTAGCAAACCAAAGCTTGACCGGAACTCATCCTGAGATGATGAAACAGGCCGGGGCCCTAATTCACTATGACCACCTTACTTCGAAACCACGTCAATTCCTTAGTTAAACATCTATCAATTATCAAACATCTGCTATTAACGTATTTTCTATGATAAAATGGCGTGGTTTGAACTGTCAAACATGTTGTCCGTACGGTTGACATTTCGATTCCTTGCCGTTAACAAGACACGATACTGACGTGGTTTGCGCGTAAGATTTCGCTGGGATACAGAATTGGGGCCCTGTTCGGAAATATTTTGAAAATATTATAATATGCAGTCTGGGACCATCATAAAAAACTACGAACGAAAGGGAACCGATTACATTATTTCTCGCGATTTTAACCCAGCACATTTTTTATTATAAGGCCTCAAGCATACCGACGCGTCTCTAATAGTGTCTTAAGATATAGAAGAATTTCAAAGAAAACAATAAAATGCAATTTGGTTGTAGCAGCGACCGCGGGCGTAGCTAGAATTCATTTCTAGGAGATGTAGATAATACAGCATATATAGAATCAAGTATTTTTTCTAACTGAACAGACAGCTGTGATGCTGGGGAGTTTTTTCTGAGGAGTTTGTTGCGCCACTTCTTTTTTCCAGCGAAACCAGTGTGTGGTGAAGGGCGGGCGTTTCGGGAGACTGTCTTACGTAATTTTGACGTTCGTAAATTGCTGATTCTCAGTCTAATTTTAATAAACTACTTTTGATTTTGAAAGGTGTGCATACATTGCGTACATTTGGGTTGAGTAGGTCGGCCATATTATACGTAGAACCGATAACCGTTGGGGTATGTCCAGCAATCCAATCGGGAGAGTCCAATTGGAGAGGCCTATGTCCAGCAGTGGACTGCTTTACAGCAGTCTGATGATGAGGTATTGGAGTTTTGTATGTCGTCCGTTCGTCCGTTTTCTCTGTGGGGAAAATGAACTCTAGATACGCCCACGGAAGCCTTTAATTCCTTAAACAGTTGCAACATCTAAGCTACTCAGTGACATACTCCAAAAATTTAGGCTTAACAATAACTCAATCTAAATGCATTATATTTTTGCAATTATATAATATAAATAGTTAAATAAAATGACCACTAATAACCTTCCAATTCCTAACAGTTTGCAGTGTTTTGTAGAAACGAGAGAGACATAACCAATTTTAATTTAAACCTACCAATTATACTAGTATTGCCAGAAAAAAATAAACACCAAATAGTAGCTTTAAACACTTTTTTAAATATATTCATATTATTCTAAATTAGGACTTCCTTCAACTACCGGTAAGCAAAGTTGGCCCAAATACCTACTGAAACAGGTATAGTCTTCGCGTTTTAGTATGGCAATAGATGTCATTGCTCTTTCGCTAATATCTCTCCGTAGGAACCCAAACAATAAACTATGTATGGTATTTCTTTATTGGAACATGTTGAAGATCACGATAGAAGAAAGAAAGAAAATACGTTTATTTGTGGCAAAATGACGCCGAAAAAGAACACAAAAAAAAAAAAACAAGTTAGGAAAAAAAAGCGTCTCACATCCACGCAAAACAATAGATATTGATTCAGGACGTTAAAGGACTTTGTTTCAGCATATGAAATAAAAAAACGTGTGGGTCCGAGGGAGGGCAGGAACGAAGTTCAAAACGAAAATCCAAGCCTGCAAAAATGTCAAAATTACGAAAAAAAAAAAAAAATTTTTACATTTTTGCAGCCTACATCTTGAATTTTCATTTTGATCTCACTTTTGGGTCAGCACCCTAGAAAACCACGATATCTCTCTCTCTTTCTATTACATGTAACAAAAAGTCGAGCATGGAGCATTACGCTTTTTCGTTACGTGACGATTTCTACCAGTTTACTCCTACCGCAGGCTCCGTAAAAGAACTTCGTTCTAGAAATTCTAGAAAGTTTAGGTGGGTCAATGACCGGTATTGCCATTTTAAAACGCGACAACTATAGTCGTTTATCGAACCAAAAACAACGAATTTGACGAGAGGCATGATGAAAATCAGTTTCGCAAAACTTTTGATTTTATCGTTATTATGCGAGTAACACATTGTTCGAGATTGAAAAAATTCGTGACATAGTTCGATTCCCTACAAAACCAAAATCAGATCAATTCCACTGTACAGTCACGAGGATTAATACCTTATATTAGGTCCTTACATATGAAATTGGCGTTTTGTATGGAAGGAACAAAAAGTCGAATATTTTTTAATATAATATATTTAATTAATCAAAGTATGAACCATTGTTTTCAATGCACTTTTGCCATCTTATAGGTAGTTCATTGATCCCTTTACTAAAAAAACCAGTCGGACGGGAATCAATAAAATCTTTGAAGGCGATTTGGACTGCCCCATCGGAGTTGAATTTTTTCCCTTGCAAAAAGTTATCCAAATTGCGAAAAAAATGGTAATCTGTTGGAGCAAGGTCCGGGGAGTACGGAGGATGTCTAAGACATTCCAATTCAAGCTCTTCTAATTTGGTAGCCGTCTGTTGCGCAGTGTGTGGTCTGGCGTTGTCGTGCTTTCAAGCTTTTTAATCTTCCCAATTTGCTTCAAGTGAATTAAAACAGTTTTATCACTAACATCGAAGCCTGCAGCTAACTCGGACGTGGTTTGCGATGGGTCCGCTTCCACAATAGCCTTCAATTCTCCATTATCAACTTGGGTCTCAGGCCGTCCACGGGGCTTGTTCTGCAGGTCGAAATTTCCAGAACGAAAACGTTGGAACCAAAAACGAACTGTGTTTTCTTTTGCAACATGACCGCCATACACATCATTCACCCTTCGAGTCGTTTCCGCAGCACTAGTGCCACGGCGGAACTCGTACTCGTAAATAATGCGATAATGCGATATTTTAAATTTTCCATTTTGTAAAATGAGTGACGCAAACAGAAAAAACAGAAGAAAAAAAACAAATGAATGACGGTCATCGAAGCACAAATACATGAGTAAATAGCTGTACAAATTTGAATTTGGAATTCCTTACCAAAGAGGAGAAATTCGTGATTAAAGTGGCCAGTACGAAAAACGCCAATTTCATATGTAAGGACCTAATATTTACGCAAGATTCAAACGCGATTTTTGACTCAAGTATTGGTAGACATTTTATAGTGTTGCGAGCAATATAATTTTGGAAACCTGAAATAAAATTGGTTTTTTCTCAAATTGCGATCGTTTTTTACGGGAAAATCGCTTTTGAATTCCGCGCAAGTGTAAGGTATTTCTGCTATTGACTGTACAGTCACTACCGAAATCTCAAACGCCACTTAACTTTAAGACGGTTTTCAAATGTTTCTGTCTCAACAATACACCTAAAAGTAACAAAGACAGCATCATACTTATCAGCTTCACATTGAGATACGTACGGGCGATTTTTTATGGCTCACTGGATTTTCAACTCTCCATATTGAGTCGAGCATTGAGAATCCAACAGCACGTCTCAAGGCGTCAAAAAAAAAAACACAGTTTGATTTTCAGCTCTCGGCACTGAGCAGTGCGAAAAAAATCGCCGCGATAAAATATCACCCGCGTACGAGGACTAAGACGGATTCTAGTTTTTCTGTCTCGACAGTACACTTGAATGTGAAAGAGACAACATAATCTAACTTAAAATTGAGTAGTGTTGGGTTCTGGCCGCCTCAAAAAGTTCCTTCTACAAAACACTGGACAAACGCATCACCTACTTATATTTATTATCTAAAATTTAGCAATTTCATTAATTCCGATAGTGTTTAGAGATTCTTACGCTAACTAGTATTCACATCATACGTACACAACGATGAAAAGGCATGTTTGCGGTCCGCTGCAAGGACTTAAGGCTTATTATTGTGTGGCTTTTGGTTGAAATGGAAGAACTGTGTTTATTTGTGCCAAAATAAACGTCTATTTACAAGGTGGAGATCACCATACGAAAATAAATATTATAAATGAAAGTCGCTTTTCGTGTCTGTGTGACCGCCTTATTCTTTTAAACTGGGCAACGAATTTTGATGCAGTTTTCACCATCATTTAGAGATATTATTCCGAAAGGTTTATGTGTAAAATACATTAACATTAAAGTCACACATAGTAAAACATCTCAATGTTTTATCAAGTCGTAAAAAGCGTGCGAAGCAGGGGCGGGTCAATAATATGACAATAGATTAAACTATTTACTAGGTGTAAATAGTTTAATGAAGTTTCCAGTCTGTACCTATACGAAAATTCATCAAAATATATCCAATAGTTTAGTCGCCGTAGCTAGTCAACTGATGGCCTAGACTCGTATCACACTGGCAATACTAATGCATAGGAGTGCATTAGTATTGCCAGTGCTTTTATTTGAGTGCGGGGCAGTGGTCCAACTGCTCTGTCCAACTAGTTGGACCACGGGTCTTTACTAGGGGCAGTTGTCCAACTTTAAAAATAGTTGGACCACACCACCTTTTGTGAGTTCCGTGGTCCAATTCATTAAAAATATAACTTGCCAACTCTAAAAACCTCAACTGCATCTTTATGTGTGTATGGTACCTAACGGTTTACGGTTATATTGAACCTCTTTGCAGTAAAATAATAAAATTAAAGTCGGGTGACTATTTTTAAACATTTTTTTTTATGTTTTACAACATTCAACGAAATTTATCTAAAGCATGGCCTACAGTAATATCACCTGAAATCAGTTATAGCTGAATTTCTCGTATATAACCATCATTCTCAATTTGGACTTTATGTCATTTGTGTGCGGTTTCATTTATAAAGTTGTTAAATTTTCTAAAACATTTAATAGACGTAACATTGTAACATTTTTTGCATTCATGCGCCGACTTAGTTTTGCATGTGAGCTTTCTGAAATGTTATTAGTCCTATGCATCTGGCTAAATACGATTATAAGCTGAGAAAATTCATCAAAATTTCCTTTAATCCAATAACGCTCTATACCTATATTGAATCAGTTTGTTAGATTAACACCACTTTCTTCTTTTATGTAATCCCAGCCTTATACAAATTTATCACTCTGCAATAGTGGAAAAACTAAAGCGATTTGACGAACAATACCAAAGACAGGACATTTGGGTAGGCCGCATAAACTACTCAAACTGCCAAACCATAATTAAAACAGAAACAATGACCCACATAGTCCTCACCTTCACAATAATTAAAATAATATAATACTTTACACAGTAAATGTACATGTCATTATTTAAGTAAATAGATTTTAGATTTAGTTTTTGAGATACCTAATTTTTTTGCTTTTCTCCGGTACCATACACACATAAAGATACAGTTGAGGTTTTTAGAGTTGGCAAGTTATATTTTTAATGAATTGGACCACGGAACTCACAAAAGGTGGTGTGGTCCAACTATTTTTAAAGTTGGACAACTGCCCCTAGTAAAGACCCGTGGTCCAACTAGTTGGACAGAGCAGTTGGACCACTGCCCCGCACTCTTTTATTTACTGTCGTATTGTGGTCTCCACATTGTACATTTAGTTTGGCAAGGGTTGCATAAAAGCTTTTTAATATTGGAAGACTATTTTCTACATTCACACTGTGTATTTGGAAGTCAAATTGATATATTTATTTTTAGAACCACTTAAAGTATTATAAAATCAAAATTCCCACAAATAAAAATCTCTTTTATCAAATTAGCTGCCATAATTTTATCCTCTAAGGATTCTGTAACGGAATATTTCGGTAAATGCTAACAAAATTACCGGTGATATCAAAAACGAAAATGCCCGTTTTTTATGAGAACTTCTTAAGGCGCACTTTGCTTTTCGTTCTTTCTGAAAGGTGAACGAAACTAAACCGTCATGCTCGGTTCGGTGACACTGAAACGGGTATACACGGCGCTGAATCATGTATACTCAGCTACAGTCGGAAGTTTTCATGATCGTGTGGTCATACACCGAATTTCTTGTAAGTATATATTCGTATTTTTTTTAATAAATATTACTATAGTATTTACTAAGAAAAGACATACAATAATAAGCCTCTCCATACATAGTTGCTTGCGACGGACCCGCCTAGTAACTATAACGCTAAATATTACAGTACTCATTGGCCCTGCACTATTAAACTATGCAATGCTTACTTCAATGATATCTTGTTTAAAAATCTATATACGGCTTGGGAAAGTGGTCAATGTAAACATACAATAGCGAATAAAAATGTAATACAGTCCGATTCAAACTTTATAGCAGCTCTGAAGTGCGCTACTCGATGCGCAGTACCTCCCCTCTCACCCCCGCTGTCACGTGAATTTGTTACTGCGCAGCGACACGCCTCGTGTTCCGAACCGCCATAAAGTTTGAATCGGGCTGCTAACGTGGCGGATGTACGGACTGTACAAAAACTTGATACTTTACTAGATATAATATAATAATTAGATTTAAATATATTTATTTATAATTTATTGCCAATAATAATAAATTATTACTAATTTAATTATTAATATATGCATGCTAATATAATAATTTGTTAATAATTTTAACACTATTTGTATCCAACAAATGATGATAGATCGCTCAGGTACATATTTTCAAAAACTGTAGTTTGCCATTATTTTTGAAGCAAATGTATGGTTTTCAAAAGCCTACATGGTAATAATATTATGATAGGTTGATATTTTGTTATATATGTTCTGGCAAACCAATCCCAACACCTAACATGAGGTTTAGTAACGTACGGTTTCCTAGAAGAACGGTGACCGCCACATAACGGCCGCAGTGACATGAAAATGACGACAGCGGCAAAGATTTAATTCGTCCTACCGCGTCAAATAGTCGCGTTTCTGGTTTGTTTTGCACCTCATACAAAGACGCAGTGACTTGATTGTCATGGAAACGTTGTTTAATATTGTGTGAACTCCCTCTTCTCAGTATGGACACTTTCGAGTGACTTAGTACGATGAGGGCAAATCTAGCGATTTAAATCTTTGGGCAGCGGGGTATGACTTTACGGGTGTCAAAAACGCTCTCTAAGAAAACACAACAACTTACTTTGATAAATAACATTTCAGTGACGTCATTCGATGGTAAATTGCGGACGCTATGTCGCGGCTACCGCAGTCTAGGAAACCCTAGCTTAAGAGACTTAATAGGCCCGTCGAAAAGCGAGGTCTTACAAAATGACAGTATGCAGTAGCTTTAAAAAAGCCTTTCAATGTTCAAACATAATAATTATAATAAGTCGTCTACATTGACCACAGACCACAATACGTGTTTATCATTGAATAGTTCTACAAACGCTCAGGTCCTATACCATAACTGTTGAGCAAAAATTCACTTTGTTTTTTAGTATTTTATGGGTTTTAATGGTACGGTAGACAGATCCAAGCAGTAAATAAATATTACTTGATTTAGAAATCCAAATAAATTTAAGGAAAACTATTTGGCATTAAGAGTCAAAATATGATAACCTACACGTATTTCCGTACATTTTATGTACAGTCAACAAAAAAGATATGTATGCAGAATCGTCGGATATAAGTGAAGTTTAGTAAGAAACCGATGGATGTTCTCGAATAAAATTTAATTGATAGAAAACAAACAGCTCATTTATCAAATTTTTCAGTCTACAACATCCATCGATTTCTTACTAAACTTCAACTATATCCGACGATCCTGCATACTTATCTCTTTTGTTGACTGTACGTGGACCATTGACCTATAATATACAAGTACGCTGGACTTCATACTATCGATATCAAAACGAAGACGTTTGATTTTCGCCATTTTAGCGTTGTAAACAACGTGAGCGTCCGTGGATTTTTGATAGCGAGTTTTACAAAATGCGCATACTCTCATGATAAAAATTATTCTAAACATCTCGTAGCAAACACAAAATACACAAAAAAGTCTTACTCCTCGATTTAGACCCACATCATCGGAGACGTACCAAAACAACACGACGGCCATTTGCAAAAATGTGTCAATTTTAGTTCCTGAGACGCTCGAGCGGGGCGCTTTGATCCGGCACAAAAGCAACTGTTATTTCGTGTAGCAGTATATTTATTCCAGTGTACTTATTTAACATAGGTCAGTGACGTGGACGTATACGATATCGTCACGTTAGAAATTATAAAAGCACAAATATGCTATGAATTATGAAGTCATAACATATGTTTCAATAGAATAAAAGTAGGTTCAAACCAAAACTACTGTTTACAATTCGTTCAGTCACATTATTTACTTGGGAGTTGAAATAATATATTGCTTGGCCATCTACCGCATAGTATTGCACTTGCGGGAATGTCTAGCTGTATTCACTATTGTAGTTTTTGATGCAGGGTATACAATCTACTCTAAATGTATGTCTATAAAACTATTCCTTATTTATTGGTATAATCTTGATTGGTGTTGCTGTAAATTGTTCAATTTCTGTTGAAAATGTTGGCTGTGGGGAATGGAAGTTCGGGTATAGTTTTTACAGTTGAAAAAATACTGTCAAAATTCTTCTTTATATTCAAAATTAGTCTGTACCGAATACCAACTGGATTCATGCATTCTACATCAGCAAATAGTATTAAGTATGCAGGGTGGACATGAAGCGCAAACTGTAACCATGAATTTAGCATATGATTCTTGACCCCTAGCATAGACATTTTTCATTGGTTATCAACAGGGGGTTCAGAATCATGTACTGACTCCATGATAACAGGTTGTGTGTCCCTGCCACCCTGTTTAGCATCAAGCATAACAAGTTCTTCATTGAAATAAGACACTAATGAAGTCGGTCAAAAAGACTCGATATTTTCTTATTTAAAACTTGCATCATAACAAACCACCTATTTGTTATTAAAACAATAACAATTAAAAACTCCTTTACATAACTTTAAGTCTCCATTCCCCACGTCAACACCTCAACTACAAACATGATATGTCTTCAAACTGTCAGGAGATTATATTGCCAGCATTAAGGTGCTTGACAGTAAGGAGGTTGTGTTGCCAGCATAAAGGACCTGAGTAAAGGCGGGATGACACTAGTGCCTCCTCCGAGAAGACTTACGTTCACAGCCGAAGGGTTTCTCACTGTCGCCTGGGACTTCGTAGGGTAGAGTGCCTTGCGCGCGTTTGCCTCGACCTCGCCCCTGGAATGATGGAGGAGTATATTGAAGACAATACAATCTTTTAATCAATACTGATTAAAGGTCTCTCCTAAGTTGTGCCACAACTACCGGTTCTCCGCCTTCCGTATCCGGTCTAACCCAGCCACCCTTTGAATGATTTCTGCTAATTGTGTGTTTAGAATTTCCTTGACTCTAAAATTATTTGTTTAATTAGCCTGTAAGTGTGCATACATACGAGCGACACGCGTCGACCAAGGTGTCAAACGCTGACGCTCAGGGCTCCTCTCTGAGACGGATTGTCATCCACCACATGGAGGGCCCACGGGTTATAAGATAATGAAGCTCGACAAATCCTATAGAAATTGACTTGGCACTCGCAACAAAGGGGTTAGAAGATTTTTGTATGGAGGGTGGCCCTAAGGTCGGCCGCCATTTTGGTTTTTTTTCAGAATCGCGGTGCACAACAAAAGTTATATATTTAGATAGAGGACGCTTATACAAACAAAAAATGTTACGTAACATAATATCCTAAAGCGTCAGGTTTCGGAGTTATTCACCAAATATAAGTCGAAAACAACAAGGATTTTTTTTGTTTTTTTGCCCTCCAGGTAAGGATATTGAACTATTGGGGTAAGAGAAACGTTATGAAACCTTTATGGAGAAGAAACAAATGAAGAATAGACATTTTTTAAATAAATAATTAAAAACGGCTATTTATAGTTTGTTTTTTAATCCCAGAGACTAATCTGACATTTAAGTCTTTTGTGTTTTCGTTTTTTTTTAGTATAGAAGTTTAACATTACACTTGTCAGATTAGTCTCTGGGATTGAAAATCGAACTATAAATTGCCGTGTTTAATTATTTATTTAAAAAATGTCTATTCTTCATTTGTTTCTTCTCCATAAAGGTTTCATAACGTTTCTATTACCTCAATAGTTTAATATGCTTACCTAGAGGGAAAAAAAAACAAAAAAATCCTTGTTGTTTTCGACTTATATTTCGGTGAATAACTCCGAAACCTGACGCTTTAGGATATTATGTTATGTAACATTTTTTGTTTGTATAAGTGTCCTCTATCTAAACATATAACTTTTGTTGTGCACCGCGATTCTGAAAAAAAATCAAAATGGCGGCTGATTTTAGGGCCAAAACCTTCAAACCCCTTTAATTAGCATTTACATAATCAGCATATAATGTTCTCACTGCTGGGACACAGGCCGCCTCTCTTCGAGAGGGAGTCGGCTGTTATCTACCACGAGGGCCCAGTGCGGGTTGGTAGATATTACATGTCTTCGAATTTTTGTTTCTAGAACATGCTGGTTTCCTCGCGATGTTTTCCTTCACCGTTTTGAAAGCAGTAGTGATGACATTATTTTCCCAATTCAAAGCGCCTGTCTGGGTTTGAACCCACGACCTGCGACTCGTAAGTCGGAGCAGTTACCACTGAGCCACCACTGCTCTGCTTCACATGCGTAATTCATATAATTTATGCAAAAAAAACGGAATTTTCGAACATAGAAGTCCCAGAACAGATATCATACTCACAGCTCTCCCTCTCTTAGCCGGCGTGTCATCCGGCTGCGACTTCCTTGTCCGGCCGCCGCGGGAGCCCGGCCCGGATGGCGTCGACCCTCCCCGACGCTTGCGTCGGTTCGCGTACGTATCGTCGAAGTAGTCCTCGTCCGATTCCGGGTCCGGTTCCTCGCCGGTTTCCATCTCTTCCATCGCTAGTTCGTCGTAGAACCATTCCTGTGGAAGCTGAGAGTGTAAGTTTTATTTATTTCCTGCACGCGTAGCATAGCTTGGCCACTTTATCTCTAAGGCCGCGTTCTAACCAAAAGCTATACTCGCGCGAGTTCCCGATCGTCGCGCTTTTTATATGAATATGACACAGACGCGTTTCAATCTGGCTAGCCTTTTCCCAACCATGTTAGGGTCGGTTTCCAGTCTTAAGCTGAATACCAATACTTCATATGAAGCGACTGCCTATCTGAACTCCACAATCCAGTTACTGGGTAACACAATACCCCTTGGTAAGATGGTTGTCACTTTTGAGCTTCTGACTATCCGTAACAACTGTTAAAGATCTACGAATGATAGCTGGGACCAAAGGGTAAGTACACGATGGTCACCCATCCACGAACCGACCGCAGCAAGCGTAGCTTATTCTTCGATCAACCTGTGCGGCTGTTCAATCAGTCAGTATCGGTATCAATGAAGTCACTATCGCGTAGTCGCGTATTCGCGTGACTATCGTTTTGGTTAGGACGCAGATACGAAGAATAGACGTAAGTATCTCGTTCTATTCAAAGTGACATTTATTGTTTTTATTAGTTTTTGACTTCGTGTCAGTCGTCAGTGTTATAAACCTGTCATTTTGTCTTCTGTTTCTAGGGTGGTTATGCTACGTGTGCAGGTGTAGATGTAGATATAAGACACGAAGTTGGGATTATGATAATGCATCTCGCCTGACCTAGCATTTTTTCTGTGGCAATTTAAACAGGCATCATAGTTCATACCAGCGGGGTAAATGCGTAACACACTAACAATAGCAATGGCTTTCATTTTGACAGGTCAACAACATTCATCACGTTAAGTATTTATTTAAGTTGTTGAGAAGACGTCGCGGACGCGTGACACATTCGCAACATCTTCGTCGCGTGTTTGTTGCAAGTTAACGGCGCGTCCGCAACGAATTCGCTGCGCATACGCCGCGTGTTCGTTGCGCGCCCGCTCCGCTTTGAGGACGCTCGCAATCCGCTAGTATGATAAGGCCCGTAATGCTTGCTGGTTTTTTTCGATTTCTTAGGGCCAGTTTGAACGAAACTTATCGCAAAATGAATGAGAAAAATTATCAAGCGCTCATACTGCTGTGATTAGCTGCAGATACATAATTCAAGCGCTTGACAATTTGTCACATAAGGTGTTTGAAGATTTTTATATACAGCCTGGCATAAGACCAAACCCCGTAGTGTCACGTTTCAGAGATATCAACTTTAAACATTAATATCTCGGAAACGTGACACTACGTGGTTTGGTCTTATTATGTTTTCTGTTTGCATTGATGTCAGCTATCGATTTATATCGGTCTCATGCATAGCCACCATTTTCAAAATAGCGCTACAGGAGCTATGCCACAGATTTTCAAAGCCGTTTTCGAGATACTGGCCATTTGTCTGAAAGAATATCTCCATTTTACCTTAGGATCATCCTTAGCGGCAGTCTGTGATCCGTCTCTACTGTCATCTCCAGCTAACGCGTCTCCCGGTACTCCGGAACTGTTCTCTCCTTCCCCAGTGTTGTCTAAATTGTCTGACACGCCTGTCCAGCCCCACCGTGTTGATGACATTGTTAAGTACTGGCGGCGGGCTTTGCGCCATCTGGATGGAAATACAGTTCTTTATATCTCCCCTGGACATAGGCCTCCCCCAAGCATCGCCAAAAGGTATAAATTAAATTATGAATGGGTTGTGTGATATTTTAAGACAGTTTTACATGTCAATATTGGCTATGATATTTCCTAGCTGACCGATCCCTGAGAAATGCCGAAACAAACTCGGAGGAGAAGAGAGTGATGTCTTTTAAAGTCCAAAATATCATAGGTAATATTACAGGGAGGTATGTACCTGTTTCCCTAGTTGCCTGTGACTACAATCTACTAGAAAGGAAGGCTAAGTAGTGATAGCCATACCAAAATAAGAAAGTTTTTGACAAAATGAACAAAGCAAGTGATATATTAGGATGTCTTCAAGTCTACCCTTATATAATAATTATAATCAGCCTATACAGTTCCCACTGCTGGGACACAAGCCTCCCCTCTATGAGAGGGAATGGCTCGTACTCCACCATGCGGGCCCAGTGTGGGTTGGTAGATGTCACATGTCTTCGAATTTTTGGTTCTAGGACATGTCGGTTTCCTCACAATTTTTTCCTTCACCGTTTATGAAAACAATGGCGATGAAATAAATTACACAAAGTAAAGCGCCTGTCTGGGTCCGAACCCATAACCTAAAACTTGTAAGTCAGGTCCATTACCACTGGGCCACCACAGCTGTCATGTCTGCCCTTGCATAAGCATAACCAGCCTATAATGTTCCCACTGTCGGGACACAGGCCTCCTCTCTGTGAGAGATGTAGATCTAGTTCAGATGTATGTATGTAAATCAGGCAAAAGAAGTATGTAAGGATCTTAGCATTTGGCATTCTGTAGTTTCTGCATACCCTTAGGAAGAAGTTGTGAGTTTATCTAAGAAGGTTTCTATTGTAACTATGCTTACCTCTGTGCAGGGTATGTGTACACTTGACCTTCTTTCTGGCCGGGCATGCGTTGTCTCCTTGTCATAAATAAATTGCAGTGGCTTTGTGCGACACCTATAACAACAAAAAGTAAGACTAAAATATAATTTAAGGTGAGGGATAAAATCTCTATTACCAGCGTCAATCTCATCATTACATAAGAAACAGTTTCGCCTCTACAAGTGACAGTATAGTTAGCGCCCAAAAGATGAGACTTGACCCCCCTCCCACGCTCTTTCCGCTGCCCGGTTTCGTCCCACACTCAGACCTCATACCACTAAAGAGACCTAAAATCGTGTACAGTGGTACCCAACTGATAAGGCGCGTCGTGAATCTTCGTTCGCGCAGAAAAGAAAGTATGGCCCCGAAGATTAACGAAAGAATGCTTAAAACTTACAATCAACCTTAGATCACTACTATAAGGTTCATAATACACTGTAGCTGTTAGTTCCGTCTCACTCGCAAGTCACGCCCCTCCGCATAATTACACTTTGTGCCAATTTTATCGGGCCTCGAATTTTCATCAAATATATATTTAATTAAAAATACAGGTTATTTAAAATGTACGATTTATTTAATAAACAAATAGGTATTCATTTAGTAAACAATAGAAAAAACTTAATCTAAATGCCGCACTCCTGCTATCTCAATATCACTCTGAGCGTTGCTACTATTACCACCACTATCACGACTCGCACTATCCGATGAGGATGATGTGTCTTCGTTGGTGTTTATTACAAAATGGTCCAATCTATCGTCGATGGCCTCTTTTTAAACCATAAAAAAGAAAACACTTTTGTTGCCACTAAGTGTACTTTTGCCTGCTGCGCGTGCACTCGATCAGAAGTATGGCGGTTGACTAACATCACACCCCGGACACTCCATACAACGCTCGCAAAATAATTACCTACTACCACTACATTGACAAATGACGTTTGTATACGTGTAAATGTGTGCGTGAAATCTAGTAGGGCTGGCTGGCAGTACTCGGCAGTAGTGCGTAGGCGGCGGCGGCGCTGCCCGAACGTATGCAACAATGGGGCGCCGCGCGCCGCGAGACTAGGTACTCACAGAAATCTAATTAATAACATTTCTATTGTACTACTTTTCAAGTCGAAGAACGAATAGAACGTGAAAGAAAGATACATAACTAAGACAATAAAGAGAGAGAGCAATAATTTAATAGTTGGTATGTTAATATTACGGAAGTTTTAATTGTTCTAAAACGAAGAAAACTTGGAAAATAAATGAATAATAGAGAAAATTATGAAAATAAATTATCACAACACTGGCTTAACTTGTTTGTCTGTAATATACTAGCTTTTATTTTTTATGGGTTTAAAGGATATTTGAGTTGCTGTTCCTTACCTTCTTTCATGTTTCGGGAACCGAAAGAAACTCCTGTCTTTATCGTTCCTCGATGAAGATAAGCATCCAAATAATGCACAAAATACAACCATCGTGATTAACACAAAATATAAAACTTTAAAAAAATAATGTGTTCGTGTCAGCAGTAGGTAGGTACAGCGCTGCGGTTCTTGTGTATGCGAGCGCCATTGTTAAAGAGCAGGCGACGAACACATCGAAGTGCGGGGTGAGGTGCGGTAACTGATGTTAGTGCGGGGAAGGGAGTGGCCTTTCTGTACGTAGTACTTTAAGTATTCTGTGCTAACATGCCACGCGGCGCGCGCTAACATGGCGACAGCTGCCGACCAATAGCGGTACAGGAAGAAGAAGCGCGGTGCGTGGAGCGTGCCGATTGGTCAATAGCATTTCCCGCGCTTTGAAAATTCATCTTCTGCGCAGGTACATCGGTAAGCCATATCAGTTGGGTTCTACTGTACTGCGCATGTCAAACCACGTGGTGTGTCAAGTCTCATCTTTCGAGCACACATTTGACATTATACTCCAAGGGCAACTCATCTAGTCTGCGCATCTACTAAACTTATAAGATAGCATACCATTTCTATTATGAAACTGTACTTTAGATGATGTAACTTTGACTTATAGATGTATTATTATATTATGTTTTAGGCAATTCCTTAAGTTTATTATATTGTTTATTGTTAATTAAAATGGTGACACCAATTAAATTAATTAACATACAGATATTTAAACAGGTATGGTATACAAAAATATTTCAAATACTAACATAGGTATAATAGAGGACACCCTAGCATTCAATAAGTTGTACAGTAATTGATGATAAATAATAATATCCATAATATTTTAATCTGCATTCACTTATAGTAGAAATGGCTCCACTGTACTTCCTCACCCGTTTATTCGAAGCTTCACAATTTTAATAGTTCTACATTTCGTTATGTTAAACACTTTCGCAAAATCCCGCATTGTGAAAACTTATAGTTTTTGAGAAAAAAAAATCTTAAAGTTACGGAAAATGTATCATGTGTACATAAATGTAACATGTTTATGTTTTTTTTTTGTGTTCCTGATTACACTACACCCTAAACCAACATAATATACAAAAATAACACATTTGTAATGACAACTTAGGATGCAAGAGCGAGCGAAGCGAGCTCGGGACTTGGGGCACCCCGACTTGGACAGGTTAGGTTAGAAGGGGATGGCGGGGTCTAGTGAGCGAGCGCAGCGAGCGAACAGACCCCGCCATCCCCTTCGTGGTTATTTTTTTTTAGACCATAGAGCCCCGCGAAGCGGGGCTCCTACTACACCTTTTAAGCAACTTTTAAGTGTTTTGAGGTTAGGTTACAAAAATCATTGGGAATTTTTTTCTCGGCCACTATGGTTTTGCGAACTTTTCGGTTTTCAAATTTACACTAAAAAGGGTCTATTCTATCTAAAAAAAAATAGTTACTATAAAATCGCAGGTTTTCAGAAAAAAAAAAACTTTGGGAATTTTTTTCTCGGCCCCTATGGTTTTTCACAATTTGCGGTTTTCAAATTACACTAAAAAGGGTCTATTCTATCCAAAAAAAACTACCTACTATCAAAATGCGCCGGGTGAGGAAGTACAGTGGTTCCGTAGAAATTAATTAAATTTAATAGAAAAGTACTCCATATGCACTTAACATGCCTATGGAGTTATGTTCTCCATTCATTTAAAATAGCCTAGTACTCAAGATATTGAGATCTAAAACAAAGATTAGCATTTGATTGATTTTTAGAGAGGGATAGTCAGATGTGTGAGTTTAAACGTGGGAAGAGGACAGAAGGCTTTTGAAGGTTTGATAACACTCAAGAACATTATCGAAAGCACTTTATCAATGGTAAATATTGCGTGACTATCTACGAAATAGGCCGGCAATACATTAAGAATGATAAAGCTGCCCGTTGTTTACATAAAAAGGCAATGTTTTAAAGTACTGGTGTTACAGCATAGACGATTATATATAAAGTTGTTGGGCGTAGACGCGTTGCACGAGTGACAAAAAAATCGATTCCTTACCGGTCTGTGTGTCGATGAACGGCATACGCATCCTCCTTTCCGCACATAGTCGCGAATTGAAGGTCGAAGAGTTCTCAATAATCTCTTTGTAACTCGGATCATTGAGAAAACTGAAACATTCAATCAAAAACAAACATCAGAATCGTTCACTTTTACACATACACTGTCTGTACACAGGTAATTTACACTAACACACCGCGAAACCTAACTTTTTACATTACATTGTGTATATAACTGACAATTATACACTTAAGACCGAGTAAACACGATTTACCTTTCAATTTTTGTTAAATTAGAAGGATTCACTATCTGAATCTCCGCCGCCGCCATTTTCTTAGCAGACGCTACTTTTTTGGTGACGTCAACTGACGTTTATTTGTTTCCGGCTGTGTTGCCAAATAATTTTATGAAAACTTACCATCTACAAGTTGCAAGTTTCCATTTTTAGGGTTCCGGAGAGAAAGAAGGAACCCATATAGTTTCACCAAGTCTGTCTGGCTATCCGCCGTTTAACTCAGAGACCCTTAGTACTAAAAGCTGAAATTTAGCATGTTCAAACATATTAATCGCCTCATTTTTATTTTTGGGAACCACTTTTACACGTAAAGCGGGTACAATTTTTTTATTCGCCTGTTCCATTGTATGGATAGCGTTGTATTGCTCTTTTAATAAAAATATAGGAGGAATGTGATTTACATTTTTTCGATTCAGAGTTCCGTTTGCGAAATTTAAGCTTTGAGTTGGTTATTTACGTTAGAGTCAAGTTTCTCTCCCCTAATTTTGTAATAAACTCGAGTCCTAAGTCTTCCATGATAAGACTTTAGTTCTCTTTGAAGACTCAGATGTTTCTGAAAACACTATTCTGATAAAAATATTCAAGCCCTTTTGAATTTTAAGTCTTTTAAGTAGACTTGAGTCTTGTCACTAGAAAAGACAACAACTCAACTCGGGACCGAGTCATCTGAGTCAAGTCTCTAAATGAATACTAAAAGACTCAGGTATTTTACAACAGAACTCACAATAGTAATAAATTTTAATACATAATAATTATAACGAAATTACTCTACAAAATAAAGAGTAATCGACCAACTAATAAAATGTACTTGGATAAGTAAAAAATCCATAGAAAATTACTTAGCTGGCGTAGACATAATAACTTTGTAATGTTATTGTAAAATGTAAAAAATAAACATTTTATAATGAAAACTACTTTATCTACTACTAGATACTATTACTTTACGTTTACGCTTTCCTTTTTGGGGTAAGCGCGGAGGATCGAGGAGCACAAAAGCATAAGGGGTTTTGTTGGATCCGATAGTTAAAAAGTTTATGATGTTTTGAAGTGACTTTGCTATTTAGGTCAACAGTTTTTGAGATATTTATCGTAAGAAAAAGAGGTGTGTTGGTAGATTTTAAACATGAGCAAAGTATGGTAACACAAAGCAAACGTCAAGCTTGTGAGGACTTTTTGGCGGGAAGTCAAACGAGGCGGTAATTTTGATTTCACCAAAAGTTTAATTAATAAATAATTGTACAGAAATACTATATCAATAACATCTGATAACACCTTGAACAACCATGAGTGTCACCAGTGGCGGTGAGGAGTCGCCAGAGCCGGGGGAAAAGAAGAAACGGAAGTACAACAACAGTCGAAATTCCGACTCAAATAATAAGTATAGCATTTTTACTAAACCTAATTATAAAAGATTATTTATAGAAAACTCCAATTCGGAATATGTTGTGTACGTTGAGTCAACAGAGCAGGAGAAGGTAGGGAATAAAAATCCTATCACGCTCACCAATTTAATATCAGACAATGTTAAAGGAGTCCTAGGAGTACATAGAATAAATGCGCATAAAATAGGAGTAACGTTCAAGAAGGCGGCTGCGGCCAACAATTTTCTAAAGATGGAAGACTTTTTATGGAAAAATAGGTTTAAAGCCTTTATACCATCGTATTTGACAGAAAGGATTGGTGTATTGAGGTTTGTGCCTAAAGAACTCTCGAATGAGGAAATATATAAAAATATTGTGTGCGACTCTGAAGTAATTTCCATTAAAAGATTCATGCGTAAAGTAGAGGGAAAATTAGTGCCTCTCAATACAGTTGCTGTCACCTTTGCATCAACATCTTTACCGCAATACGCTTATATAAAGCTATTTAGATACGAGGTGAAAACATACATACCACCATTATTACAATGTTATAAATGTCTTAAATTCAATCATTCTGCTAAGACTTGCAGAGGCGAGCAACACTGCTCTTCTTGTGCTGGTCGCCACTCCTACAGAGAATGCGATGTCGAAGAGATCACATGCATCAACTGCGCAGGTAATCATCTTGCCATTTCACGAGACTGTCCCATTAAAAAACAAAAAATTGAAGAGAAAAAGGCCAAATTTCTGCAGCAATCGTATGCCACTGTTGTGAAACCACCCCCTACATTTAATGAGAAATCTTTCCCTGCTTTACCCAAGGTTACTAATAAGACTAAATCCAATGACATTTTAGATATTAAACAAGTAGCAAATAATGACATTATAATTAACGCAATTGTTAAATCGTTGGTTGCATTAGGAAACAAGAGTGACTCTGATGGGCCACTCACACATAAGAAAATAAAAGAAATATTTTTATCAAATTTAATTTAAACATGGATAATTATCTAAATATTTTACAGTATAATATACAGAGTTTACAGAGTAAAAAGAGCCTATTACAAAATTTATTAATTGAAAAAAATATAGATGTCTGTCTTCTTAACGAGACTTGGTTCAAAACTAATTCTATAATCCCACACTTTCCCACATATAATTTAATCCACAAAAATTCCATAAATTCCCATAATGGAGTAGCCATTTTGGTAAACCATCGTTTAAAGTACAAAGTAGTCAATACACACTTCTCAGAATCTATTCAAAACCTGTGTATCACTATAGAAACACAATTTGGAGCAATGGCAATACTTTGTATTTACAGTCCTCCAAGTATCAGATTTGACTCAGAAAAGTTAAAGGATTTAATCAATAACATACCCAAACCTTGTATAGTCATGGGTGATTTTAACGCTCATAACATAGCCTTTGGATGTCATAGTGATAATAATAGAGGTAGATGTTTGTATAATATCATAGATGAATTTGACTTATGTATTTTGAACGATGGATCACCAACAACTGTTCCTTATCCTAATAGACAAGCTTCAGCTATAGATCTTGCCCTTGTTAGCTCTTCAATAGCTCATTTATGTAACTGGTATGTTCATGACGATCCCATGGGTAGCTATCATCTTCCGACCTTACTTGAGATCAACATTCAACCATCTATGTATGACACGTCACCTCCTGTGGATCAAGAGAAATATATTTATAGTAAGGCAGATTGGGACGAATATTATAGCCTATCAGAAACTTGTTTTACCCAGTTGGATTCAATAAATGATTCCCCTATCAATGCATATAACCATTTTATAGATACATTAAATGATTTAAGGAATAAAACAATTCCAAAACGAAAATTATTTGCAAACACACCTATTAAAAAACCAGTACCATGGTGGAATACAAAATGTAGTGATGCTGTCGCAAAATCAAAAGATGCATTAAAGTTTTATTTTTCTCAACCCAACATTGAAAACTGGATAACATATAAAAAACTAGATGCAAAAAAGAAAATAATTCTGAAGGAAGAAAGTTCTTCTTCTTGGAAAAATTTGTGTAGTAGCTTCAATAGGTTAACTCCAGTTTCTAGGATATGGGGATACATTAAAAAGTTTAAAAAAATTGGAACAAATCGAAACAAAGACATCAATGATGAGTGGGTTCCAAGTTTTTTAGATAACTTAGCAGATTCTACTGAAATAGATGACAATAGGCTTGAGTATTTGTTCGAAAATGCTACAGAAAATGATGTAAATGTATTTCTCAAGAACAATTTCACTATAGAAGAGTTGAAAACATCTTTAAAAAGTAGAAAAGATACTACACCGGGATTGGATGGCATACCTTACATGTTAATCAAAAAACTACATTTAAATGCACAAACAACATTACTTAATATTTATAATAAATTATGGGATGAATTAGAAATACCCGAGTCTTGGAAAACACAGTGTGTCATTCCAATTTTAAAACCTAATAAACCTGTAAATAGTGCTTCTTCATATAGACCTATTTCCTTATCATCTTGTTTGGGTAAACTCTTTGAAAATATGTTGAAGTTAAGATTAGATTATTTTGCTGAATCACAAAGCTTAATTCCTTCTATACAGTTTGGCTTCAGAAAAGGTAAAAGTTGCTCTGAAAGCCTTGTATCTTTATTATCAGATGTAAAACAGGTTAAATTAAGTCACTCTAATGCAATCTGCGTGTTTTTAGATGTAAAAGGTGCTTTTGACAATGTAAATATAGAAGAACTCATTCAAGTATCTCACGATATTGGTATACCTGGTCATATTCTGAAATGGATTTATTCTTTTTTAAACAATAGAACTGTATTTGTTAAATATAATAATAAATTGCATGGACCTAGGACTGTCAACAAAGGCACAATGCAAGGGGCAACTTTGTCTCCTTTGCTTTATAACTTGTATACTTCTGAAATATTAAAATATGTAGATGTACCAGATGTAAAAATCCTGCAATTTGCAGATGACTTGCTTATGTACAGTATAAATCAGAACATAGATATAGCAATGGCTAATATCAATAAGGCTTTGTCTCAATTATACAGCTATTATCACAATAAACTTAAATTAGAAATAAGTCCAGAAAAGAGTTCAATTTTAGTTATCAGTAAAAATGTAAATCCTCATAGCAATGTTAAAATTTCATATAATAATGTAGAAATTCCTGCTACTAAACAACATAAATTCCTAGGTGTCATTATTGATGATAAATTAAAATTTGATGAACATATTAAACATATAAGTAACAAAGCACTGAATGGTATTAATCTATTGAGGCATTTAGCAGGAAGTTTTTGGGGATCTGACCCTAAAGTAATGAGTATGCTGTACAAAAGTATAGTGAGAAGCCATTTTGATTACAGCAGTTTAGCTTACATGAATGCCAATAGCACCTTGTTACGAAAATTAGATGTAATTCAAAATATGGGACTGAGACTTATTTGTGGTGCTATGCGCTCCACACCTATTAATTCTTTGGAAGTTGAGACATGTATACCTCCCTTGACATTACGAAGGTTGTTGTTGGCTGAGAGATTTTTATTAAAAGTCATGGTATCAAATGATAATCCTTTACTTAAGAAACTAACAATACATCCTAAAATCTCACAGTCAATTGCTTCCCATGCCATCTCTGCTTCTTCTTTGGTTGGTGGAACTCTACCTGAAATGCCAACAATATTTGAACATGTGAATAGTAATTCAAAAGATATTGTTAAAAATTATATTTGGCCTATATATAAAATTCCTTTTAATTGTATTATTAACAGCTTTGCAATCTATTTAGACACGGTGCACAGTAAATTTGATTTTTTACAGTTTAAAGAGAATAGACCAGAACATTATGTTATATACACAGATGGATCTAAAACAGACAATAATGTAAATGCAGCTTTCTATGATCCACAGCTAGAATTCACTAAATGTATTAAATTAAACAAGGTGTGTAGCATTTTCACTGCAGAATGCTATGCAATTTATTGTGCACTGCAGCATGTAAATAGTCTTGTAAATAACGTACATAATATTTTGATAGTTACAGACTCCAGAAGTGTCTTGTCAGCTCTACACAATGTAAATATTTCTTTTAAGTTAAATTATATTATTTATAATATTAGACTTACAATCCAAAAACTACTTGATAAGTATATGAAAGTGGAATTCGTTTGGGTACCTTCACACAGTGGCATTCGTGGAAATGAAGTAGCTGACACTGCGGCCCGTTCAGACCATGACGAGGATCGATCCGAGTTGCTCAAGGTTCCATTCACTGATTACTACAGTCTTTTTAAAGAACTCAATAGACGGTTATGGAAAGAGTATTGGGACATAACCCTGGAAACGAAGGGCAGATGGTATGCTGGAATACAAAATGAATTACCTATTAAACCTTGGTATCATAACTTAAAATACATCACAAGAAGATTTATAACTGTTATATCACGAATGAGATTGGGACATTGCTTAACACCAGCTCACCTGAATAGGATTCGCATAATTAACAATAGCCGATGTCAACATTGTGGAGCAGAGGATGCTGATTTGGATCATGTTATCTTACAGTGTTCAAGTTTTAACATCCAACGTTTGATTTTGGTCAGTGAATTGAAAGAAATAAATGACAATGACAGTGAAAGTGAAGTTCAAAGTGTTCCCCGCCGCGTTCAGGATTTATTAGAAAATAAGAAGTATTTTAGTGTGTTATTTAAGTATATTTGTAATACGGTAGAAAAAATTTAATTAATTTAATTTGTATATTATTTTTATTTTATTTGTTTGTATATTGTATTTGTACATTTAATTGTAATGAAAACAATGATATCATTGAGATGTATTCACCCAACCCGAAAGGGAGGCGAGTGGATAATATGTACCATTATTATAATGGAAAACATTCATTATTGTATTTCTAACTTTTTTTATGTATTCGACTGAAAGACTCGCATCTATGGTCATGAATAAAAAATTATTAAAAAAAAAAGTCAAGCTTGTGACTGGTCATCGGTGGACGAATCGTGTGTCGGGCGCATTTTCAGTAATTGTTGATTGGAGATCTCCAAATATTACACTGATTATTGGTTACTGTGTTTTTAATAACTTTGGAAGCGGTTACTAATTTTCTAATCGCGATTTTCCAATAATTTATTTCGTTGAAAAGACTTTGTAATTTGTGAAAAAGTCGAGGTCGGCGTGTCGTTGTTTGTGAGACAAGATGTCCGTGTGTTTCTTTGTGCCTGCGTAAGTTCCTCTTTCGTTAATAAATATTGCTGTTTATATTGGTTAATAATAAATCGTCGGCGTCTTTGCTGCTATTAATTTTGTGAATCTTTAGTAATATTTAATTAGGTATAAATAACGTCATACAAAGCTTCATTTTAGTGATATATGTTGGCGCCCCAGGTTTGCTTGTTTTTTTTTACATTTTGTTCTTATCAGGTGTTTATGAAAATAATAAATGCGTCGCAATAATAATATTATCAACGTTATCGAATATCAGCCCCATGCCTTGTTCCAAGAAAGGATAAGTATGTAAAACTGTATTAATTTTGTACTTATCGCAATTTATCAAGAAGTTACGGCGATCCACCCAGAGTGGAACTAAGTCCCTTGACTGCCAGTCAACATTGTATTTCCCAGAAAAGCCCAAAAGCAACACACCTATAACTGTAACAGTGGCTGGTACCTACTTTCCGCGTAACACAACACACTAAGGCTTTTAGTTACTATACTCTATGCTAAGGCTGCGGTTCCACTGAGGCGGAGTGGAGCGGAGCGGGGCTGAGCTTAGGTGTGGAGAAGAAATGTGGATTTCAGGCCATGTGATTGGTGAATCGCGGCACAGCTCGTCTCCGCTCTGCTCCGCTCCGCCTCAGTGGAACCGCAGCCTAAGGCTGCCTTTCCACCAGAGATGAGCGAGGATGCGTAGCGAGGGATGTGTGTGAAACTAACTAATAACATTGCTAACTTAGTTCAAGCTATAAAAATGAAGCGATGTTATTGGTTGATTTCACACACATCCCTCGCTACGCAATTACGCATCATCGCTCATCTCGGGTGGAAACGCAGCCTAACAGTAGGAATGGCTTACATTTTGACAGATAAACAATATTCATTGCGTTATTTACGTCGTTGAGCATACAAATTCGAACTTTATGAAGTACCTAATGGATTAGCAATATCCTTCAAAATGATTCAGATTGTGATTTATATAAAAAAAATACAGTGCTATCCACGAACACCCATTTTTCCTCTATGACGAAGACGCGCCCCACTCTTACTAATCGCTAGTGGTTATCGCTCATTAATGCCGCTAGTGTTTTAGTTGTTTGAAACACACTAATTACTCACTAATAAGTAATTACTGTGTATCGACAAAACTAAAACACTAGCGGAATGTTGCACACTTAGTCTTGTACAGACGCCAGCACATCAACCTACTACAATCTGTCAAATTTCTTTAATAGATTTTCAACTTTATCACTAAAGCATAAGGTTCAAAGTTGATTGGGAAAATCTGACAGTTTCGGGTAGGTTGATGTGCTGGCGTCTGTACTGTAAGCGATTAGGAAGAAGAGTGGGGCGCGTCTTCGTGGATGGCGCTATCTTGTAGCGTTGTTACAGGGTGCCGCATGCCGGTCGGCATTTGTAACCACAAAACCACCATCGTATGTGAATTATAAACAGTCGGACAATCGCTGTCCTTCTGTGCGTCTTCCCTTGATTTCACCATAGGCGCGGTAGTAGTAGCTAAGACTTGCGGCTCTTAGGGTCACAGGTTCATATTCCTTGCGCAGTAGGCTTCGTTAAGGCAATGTGAAAACTAATGTTGACGGCTGCGTTCGGAAAGTGAACATTTTGACGATCAACACGAAATCTGTGTTTTCGTAGATATTTTATAGGCACAGTCAGCATCAAAAGTCGATTAACACTATAATTTTTACATGTTATTAAATTGACAACAACTTTTTTCAATAAACTGATTTTTAGCTTTTCACATAATAGACAAGAGTACATATTCTAAAAAAAATTCTTCTGCTGCAATTTTAAACAAATATTTTGCTCAATAACTAAGATTAAAGAAACTGAAGTGTTAATCAACTTTTGATGCTGACCGTACTAGGAGCAGTGGTGGCCCACTGGTAACGGCCGCGACTTACGAGTCGTATAGGTCGTAAGTTTGAACCCAGACAGGTGCTTTTAACTTTGTGTAAATTATTTCATCGCCACTGCTCTCAAAACGGTGAAAGAAAATATCGTGAGGAAACCTGCATGTCCTAGGACCAAAAATTCGGAGACATTGTGTCGTCTACCAACACACACTGGGCCCGCGTGGTGCCCACACGCTCTCACAGAGAGGAGGCCTGTATCCCAGCAGTGGGATAATTATAGATTGTTGATATTTATAGGTAGGTACTACCAGATTTTTTTATAAACATCGTCGATGGGATATCTATGTTTTTACTAAATCGGAATCTATAAACTAAAGTGGCATTTGGAGTCTGCTCTGTGACCGCGTTGTTTTTCTAAACTACGCCACGGATTTTGATGCGGTTTTGACCATCATTTAGAGAATTCATTCCGATACTTTTGTGTTTCTAATATTACTAGCAGCGCCCCGCGGTTTCGCCCGCATAAGTGTTGATCCCGTGGAAATATCGGGATAAAAAGTACTTATGTTATGTGTGTTAATCATCCAAATCCGCTCAGTAGTTTTTGCGTGTAAGAGTAACAAACTTTCGCGTCTATAATATTAGGAGGATTATTATTATACCAAATTATACTACTAGCTGCGCCCCGCGGTTTCACCCTCGTAAATGTCGATCCCGTGGGAATATCGGGATAAAAAGTAGCCTTGAATATGTTTTCCAGGGTGTCAGCTACCTCCATATAAAACTTTATCAAAATTGGTCCAGTCGTTTGAGCGTGAAGAAGTAACAAATATATAAACACACACACACACACTCACAAACTTTCGCGTTTATAATATTAGTGTGATAGTGTGATACTATACGTAGAATAAAAAAATCTCTATGTTTTGTCAAGTCGTAATAACCGTACAAAGTTGGGGCGGGTTGCTAGTCACACTAATCACGTGTGTGTGTTTATATGTTTGTTACTTCTTCACGCTCAAACAGCTGCTAGCTGGACCAATTTTGATAAAATTTTGTATGGAGGTAGCTGACACCCTGGATTAAAATACAGGCTACTTTTATCCCGATATTCCCACGCGATCCAGACTTGTGCGGGTGAAAAGTTGTGCGTATTTGAATGTCAAGGAAAATTTTGATAATTATGTGAATAGGCACCTACTAACTAAAAGTGATAAGCCAATCACTACCCTTGAACGTGATCGTATTTTTTACTACATAAGTTACAAACTCACATTCAAATACATGCATACATAAACGCCTTACCTCACGCCTCCCGCCTTATTGCCATGGGGATAGGCAGTAACTATAGAACTCCACCTCCTACGATGCTTTTTTTTTTCTTTTTGGGTGGGTAATTATCAAATAACTTCTCCCGCTCTGGGCGCGGGCGGAAGGAGAGGGCGTGTCAGACTTTTACTGACTAAAACCCACCCGTGTTCCTTCAGTTGCCTGTGTTAGGGGCCACGGTATCTCTTTCGAGCAACCCGCGACCCCGGCAGGCATCGGCCGGCCCTAGCAAAACCCGTCAGTTAGTGCTGACATTTCTTTAAGGCGCGCGTGGAACACAACGCACCGTCGACCCGAGCCATCCGGTGAGGACCTGCGTTAGGCGGAAGGTGAGGACGCCGTGACGCCTCTCCAGCCACTCCTCAAAGAGGGTACTTATCGCCGCAATTGTGGCGTGCCCAACCTGCTACGATTCTTACATACTCCTTTTGCTTCGTTTACATCTTATATTATACATCTGCGGGGTAATTGCGTAAAACACTTTCAGTACTTAGCAATGGCTTTCATTTTGATAGTCCAACCAACAACATTCATTGCGTTATTTACGTTGTTGAGCAAATTTTGCGAACATATGAAGCGATGGAGTAGCAATAATTATCCTTCAAAATGATTCAGATTGTCTTTGATAGTGTGTTACGCAATTAGGGTGTCGGTTAGACTGAAAGCCGACCCCAACATAGTTGGGAAAAGGTCAAAAGGCTAGGCAGATGATGACTTCGGAGCGGTGAATGTTTATGCGAATCCCGCACCCCCGGCCATAGGTAGAGGTGGAACACCGCGGTGGTTTTAGCCGGTAAGAGTCCGGCATGACCCTCTGTCACCCCCACGATAGAGGAAGTCCATGAGGATTTCCACCACGAAAAAAAAAGGCAGATGATGAAGACGTTATGTACTTATTTAGCTACATGGAACAGCAATAACACAACAGATGACTTTGTTACACAGGGACCAGGCGGGGTCCTCTAACGTCTCCGAAGAAGTGGATGGCGACATCATTGAAGAGAACGCCTCAGCGGAGTCACCACAGCAGAGTCTACAGCAGTTCTGGTGCAAAGTTACCGATGATATCAAGAAGGTCAATTCGGTAAGTGCCTCTTGTAATCTGTAGCCGGTATTTCAGCAAAGTTGTAGGTCTTGAGAAGTCTACCACGATACCCCAATTGCAGGGATCACAGCTTTATAATGCATTGTGGTCACGTGGTGGTTGTCGTTATTTTACATACTTCTGATAAAATCTCGCAAGTTAACATGGTAGATATACTAACCCCCTTATTCATAATCCTATTTTATCTCTATTTTAGCTAAAATAGGTTTATAGAACGTTTGTCTTTATCTGTCACGTTGTCATTTCTGTGTGTAAGAAAGAGACAAACCCCATTTTAACTAAAATAGGTTTGATAAGTTTTATGAATAAGGGGGATAGACTTTAACTTACAAAAGTTGCAATGGCTGGGAATAGTGACTATAGTCCGTTCACGTTAAAAAAACCGGCCAAGTGCGAGTCGGACTCGCGCACCGAGGGTTCCGTACAAACATGTTTAAAATATTTTTATTATATGATGTAACTAAAAATTTACGGTTTTCGCAATTTTTACTTTATCTGTGCTATAAGACGTTGCTTCGTACCAAATTTCAAGATTCTGAGTTCACGGGAAGTACCCTGTAGATTTTGATTCCCTTGCGAGTGTCGAAAATTTGCGGCATAAGCGGCTGTATCTTTTGATTGCGTTAGCTTAGAATTTTGATTTTTTCACAGCTCCAAGGGACAGTAGATCTGAGTATTTGATATAAATTCCAGCTTGATACCTCCACGCGTTCCTGAGAAAAGGGGTGTTGACAGATAGACAGACGGACGGGCAACAAAGTGATCCTAAAAGGGTTCCGTTTTTTCCTTTCGAGGTGCGGAACTCTAAAAATAGTGAGTCATCGTTGTCCGCCGGCCTAGCCTCGCTCCTCGACCAATTAGGTCGCAACCAATTAGAAAGCTATAAAATTTGTTGCGACCTAATTGGTCGAGGCGGACAACGACGACTCACTATTTTCATAACGCGAACGGACTATATAGTGTTACGAGCTTGGGGTTCGTGACAATAAAAACTGCCGATTTAAAAACCAAAAATAGACACTTTAATTAAAAACACAAATTACAACTTAAACACACTAACTATAAATCACAATCGCACTACAGATCACTCTAGTCGCACCTGAAGATCGCTTCGAATGTTATCGCTTGTATCGCTTATCCAATACTGAATCCGGCTCGCAGGCACACCAGCCTTATATAGGCCTCGGATAGTTCCAGAACCTTCTACCGTAGAAACATCTAGAATGTTCGAGTAGATACCGAACCCGACCGACCAGGCGTCGATAGTTCTGGAAAGTTCTAGCATCGAAGTTTCTAGAAGGGACCCGAATAATTATTAGTTCTGCTACTCGATACTAGATGGCGCTAGTAGTAGCTAATGTCGCCATCAAGTGTGGCGCGTAACAATAGTATGCAGGCTTGTCCCAAAAAGAAAGCTATTCAATCGGAAGATCTTTTCTCTCAATTTAAAAACTCCCACCCACGTATTCACGTTGACAACGAACTGCGGGGTAAATGCGTAATACACCATGTGGCTTGTGGCTTTCATTTTGACAGTTCAACAACTTTCATTGCGTTATTTACGTTGTTGAGAAGACAAATCTTTCGAACATATGTTTCAATGGATTAATAATATCCTTTAAAATTATTCAGATTGAGATAGTGTGTTACGCAATTAGGGTGCTGAGTTCTTTTGCACATAGGCATAGGCATGAAGATCGGGGTATCGTGCTGCCCAGTAACGGGTTATGGAAGTCGGATAGGCAGTCGCTCGATGTAAAGTACTGGTATTCAGCTGCATCCAGAGAGACTGGAAGCCGACCCTAACATAGTTGGGAAAAGGTTACGCAGATGATGATGATAAGAATTAAGTGTGGTAGTAGAAAAAATAACTAAAATTAGATGGCAACCAGCATAGCTTTAGATTTTTTTGTTAGTGTACATTGTGCCCCACTGTTGGGCAAAGGCCTTCCTTCCAAATCTCCCTGTCTTGTGCAATCTCTGGCCTTCTTGGCCCTGCAAACGTTACCAAATCGTCACACCACCTTCGCCGTGGTCTACCTCAACGGCGATGTCCTCCCTCAGGCGTCCAGTTAGTGACGATTTTCCCCATCTCTCCGGGAACTTTAGATGTATATCATAAATAAAATCATTCTAATTTATACCTTAGCTCACCGAGTTAAGAGTTACATTGCAATGACTTAAGTACCTACTAATGGTTTTACGTCATTAAAATTTGATCTTGAATATCCTACTTTATCTACATTTTCAGGACGACTTCAAATCCCAAGCGCTTCCTCTAGCCCGTATCAAGAAGATAATGAAGCTAGACGAGGAAGTGAAGATGATATCGGCCGAAGCCCCGGTGTTGTTTGCGAAGGCAGCGGAGATCTTTATACATGAGCTTACTCTTAGGGCCTGGGCGCATACTGAGGATAATAAGAGGAGGACTTTGCAGGTATGAAGCACGTGTAGAAGTTTTAAATGGAATTTGGCTTATTTTGTGTTTAAATATTTTTTTAAACTAGAAACTTACTGATTTCTAGAGGTTTACCTAACATGTTAGTTCCAGTATTTGATATTTAAACGAAAAAAATACTAATCTTGGCTGTCGACTGCCTGCAGGTCACACTGTTAAACCCTCTTCTCAAACAGATCAGGAACAAGTGACCAGGAACCTAGTGATGTTTTTGTTGCGCTTGATCCGCTTGCTCGCTGTGTTGACGACATTGAAATCTGCCTGCTTAAGCATACGCATTGAAATTTGCTTATACATACAGGGTGTAAGGAGAACGCTTCCGAAGCCTTTATATCATACAAAGAGTCTCCTTAACACTCTTCCTGCCATGGGAACGCCGGCGAACCCCAAAAAATTTTTTCCGCAGTCCAAAGCGCATTTTTTTTTGGACCCGGCCGGCCTATCCCACGTCCTCTTTAATAATTTTGACTTTTGACTCACGGCGTTCGCAAGCAGAAACTTTGGGAACCGCCGGCGACCCCCATGGCCTCCTGTACTCAAAAGTTTTATATATTGTCGGCAGGGAGAGTGTTAAAATGTTCTAGCCGCCACTGTCAAGGTATTCAGGGACATCGAACTCGCCCTGCAGTTACCTCAACCAAACAAAAACTCAAGTGAACACTTTATCCTTACAGCGCAACGACATAGCAATGGCGATATCCAAATGTGATCAATTCGATTTCCTGATCGACATAGTGCCGCGACATGAGGTGAAGCCCAACAAGCCGCGGTACGACCACGCGCCCAGGAGCAACCATGCTGACCAGGTATAACCTTATCACACTAATATTATAAAGGCGAAAGTTTGTGAGTGTGTGTGTGTTTATATGTTTTTACTTCTTCACACTCAAACGGCTGGCCAATTTTGATAAAATGTTGTATGGAGGTAGACACCCTGGATTAGCATACAGGAAGATTTTTTTATCACCATCCAAATTTTTACAGGGTGTTCTACCCATGAATATGAACAACTTTCACTATGGGACCAACTCTGAAATCACGAAAAAAAAGTCAGCTGTTTCATACATTTTGGTCAAGTAGGTATTGAACTTTTTTATGAAACAGCTGATTTTTTTTCGTGATTTCAGAGTTGGTCCCATAGTGAAAGTAGTTCATATTCATGGGTAGAAAACCCTGTAAAAATTAGGATGGTGATAAAAAAATCTTTCTGTATAGGCTACTTCTTAACCCGATAAACTCACGGGATCGACACTTATGCGGGTGAAACCGCGGGACGCTGCTAGTTGGTACTAAAACTCGGTGATCCCATAGAAAATGCCAAATTAAATTAGCTAGCGAAACTCCGCAGACGTGATGGTATCTATATCTGAACATTATAAAACGGACTTGCTGTACTAAAGTTTATGTGACAACACTACCAGCGCGCAGCGCTCGTTGACCCTAAAGGTCTGCGCAGACGAGGGATAATTTTAACGCCGACAAAATGTCCGCAACGATAGAACGTATGTAAATGTATGCAATAACGCACGAAGAACAAGTAGATTGCTGGGATTTCCATACATTCTATACTAGCTGCTGCCCGCGACTTCGTTCGCGTGAAATTTCTTATTCCCTCGACCCATCTCGTCGTATTGCATCACTTGCCCGCGTCTCCTGCTCTATCACTTCGTTTCCCCATAGCGCTTTTGCTCGGCTCCTAAGGGTCATAGCGTGACGTTAAATAGCCTATAGCCTTCCTCAAGAATTGGGCTATCAAATGCAAGAAGAATTTTTCAAATCCGACTGGTAGTTCCAGAGATTACCCCCTACATACAAACTTACAAATAAATTTTACCTGTTTATAATATTAGTATAGATTTGCAGACAATTTCTCCGTGGACAAAAGTCCTTCGTCTGTGCAGGCCATACAATAAGTTACTATCGAAACATTTTTTTTTGTTTTATCATTTGCGTAGATATTGATACCCATAACATCTGCATAGTTTCGCTAGCTGATTTAATTTGGTCCTGTAATTGTCGCGTTTTAGCATGGCAATAGCGGTCATAAATAACTATCAGCCAATGGTTTATCATAGGTGTATGCTAAGCCATTGGCTGATAGTTATTTCAATTATAAATCTGTCTTCAGGTGGCACATCACCAAGCCGCGATGCAGAACGCCACACAGACGTCCTCGCAGCCACAGATCGTGATACAGCCGTGCGCGCAGGTGGTACAGGTTATACATAATATTTTTGTGTTGTTTCATTTAACCCTATAATGGCTGACTAACACGTCACCTCCAACAAGCGTATATTTTGAGTTGTTTTTATCCTATAAGAGTTCCGTACCTCAAAAGGAAGAAAACGGAGCCCTTATAGGATCACTTTGTTGTCCGTCTGTCTATCTGTCAATACCCTTTATCTCGGGAACGCTTGGAATTATCGAGTTGAAATTAAAACCATATACTCAGGTCGTTCCCTTGAAGCTGTGAAAAATTCAAACTTCTAAGTTAACGTATAAAAAAGATACGGTCGTTTATGCCGCAAAAACGTATATTTCGACACTCTCAAGGGAAAAAAAAATTATAGGTTACTGCCCGTTGACCTAGAATCATGAAATTTGGCAAGAAGCAAGGTCATGTAGCACAAGTAAAGGAAAAAATCCGAATACCGTCCGGTCCGGTCGTGCGGCTGATCTTTCCCCGGTCGTGTCGGATTGCCGTACCATCAGACGAGTAAACGAACAGAGAGTGCACCTGTGTTTACGCACACACTTATGCACTATAATATATCCTGCGTACCTGGCTAATCTCCGTTGAGATTGGCCACCGCGACCGAAATCGGTCGGGACTCGGGAGGCTATTAAATTGAATAGTTGTTAATATTTTGAACACGTGCATTACAGCAAGCAGCAACAGCATCAACATCGACGTCGTCCAACAACGTGGTGTCCCAGCAGCCCGTCACGTTGGTGCAACAAGTGGTGACGCCGTCCGGAGAGCTACAGCAACTACCGGTCGGTTCCTACCATTTGATTATGTTACTAATTACCAGTGATGGCTGAGTATATTTACCTAAACTTCGGAGAACAGAGACAGAAAGTGGAGACTTCCTTACCTAGACTTTTTTTTCCCGGAATTCGGGAAAAATCTGAAATAACTTGAAAATAAGCTTTATTTAAGATGGGTTAGATGGGTAAAGGCTATTTTTTTGAACTGAACTTGCATTTACCAAATTTTCGGGGTTTTCATGTAAAATCCCGAAATAAATAGTGTAACTTTAATTCATGTATTCGAATTATACATAATGTAATGTATGATACAACGGTTAGTTTAAGGATCGTATTTATTTCGGGATTTTGATGGTTGAAATCAACGGGTAGTAGTATTTTGATAATGTTTTCGTCTTCGAAACTGCTTGCGACGACATATAAAATATTCCTAGACATAAAATTTGTTCACATAATATGTTTTTATAATATTGTAATTGTGATTTCAGATCCAGTTAACCCAAGCGCAACTGAACATGATCCGGCTGCAAGTGCAGAACAACCCGAACCAGCCGATCATCATACAGGCGCAGTCGCAGCAGTCACCACAGATTATACAGGTAACTATTATTCCCAAATACAGTAAGTATTATAGGTGAGAGCAGTGGTGGCTCAGTGGTAATGGCCCCGACTGACGAGTAGCAGGTCGTGGGTTCTAACCCAGGCAGGCGCTTTACTTTATGTAAATTATTTAATCACCACTGCTCTCAAAACGGTGAAGGAAAACATCGTGAGGAAACCAGCATGTCCTAGAAGCAAAAATTCGAAGACATGTGACATCTACCAACCCGCACTGGGCCCGCGTGGTAGATTACAGCCCACTCCCTCCCGAAAAGAGGAGGTCTGTGTCCCAGCATTGGGAACATTATAAGCTAATTATGTGTATAGGTTATTACCCTAGTCCCTTGTGACCATAAACAATCGGCTTAGTGTGAAGTGGCGCATGCAGTCAGCCAACTTCTTGGCGTGTCAATGGCAAATTTTTTTTTTTTGTTTTATTTGATTGGCCCAAAATTCAGCAACGCGAATACCGCTCGCTGACGTGTGCAAGTGATAGGGCATGCGGCGCAAGATGGGAGGTGAGCCATTGTCTGTGGAGAGACACCGCTTAGAGGTCTGAGCGAATATTCCCGATCAGCCCCCTTATTCACAAACACTCGATATGCTTCCGTATCGTATCGAACATTAATCATTGTTATCGTAGGAGTCTTCTTAACGCTGTTCACAAGTCCAAAACCCGAAAATTTTGTCAGTTTAAATCAAATAGACGCCCGCTATTCTTCCTAGCTATTTGCTGTTGAGGGGAAGTCAAATTAGGTTATCGAAATGTCAGGTTTTCGATACGATAGCCTGTCGTATGGTTGTGAATCAGGGCTCAGGAACACCTTATCGTCAACACTGGACGATCGGGAACAAAAAGGTTCATTCGTTGACAACAGGACCTTTTTTCGATTATTAAATACTAGCTGCGCCCCGCGGTTTCACCCGCTTAATTTTCGATCCCGTGGTAATATCGGGATAAAAAGTAGCCTATATGTTAATCCAGGGTGTCAGCTACCTCCATACAAAATTTTATCAAAAGTGGTGCACCGTTTGAGCGTGAAGAAGTAACAAACATATAAACACACGCACATACTCACAAACTTTCGCCTTTATAATAAAACTAGGTGCGTCTCGTGGTTTCACCCGCATAAGTGTCGATCCCGTGGGACTATCGGGATAAAAAGTAGCCTATATGTTAATCCAGAGTGGCATCTACCTCCATGCAAACTTTTATCAAAACTGGTGCAGCCGTTTGAGCGTGAAGAAGTAACAAACATATACAGGGTGACTGGAAATTAGTGGCGGAGCCGTTAAGGGGAGGTAGTCTAGGGTTTTTCCGACAGATATCACTATGAGACCTACCGTCCTTACTTAACCCTTTCCAAGATATTCCTACTTAAAGAGATAGTAATAAATCCTAAAAAAAAGTGATTTTGGCCTACTTTTTTTTGTTTTGCAACAAAGATATTCTAAATAAGTAATATTAATTGTAAAATTTCCGCTACTGTCATTATTTTATGCAAAAACTGCTAAACAAAAAGTAGGAATATCTTGGAAAGGGTTAAGTAAGGACGGTAGGTCTCATAGTGATATCTGTCGGAATAACCCTAGACTACCTCCCCTTAACGGCTCCGCCACTAATTTCCAGTCACCCTGTATAAATACACACACTCACAAACTTTCGCCTTTATAATATTAGTGTGATATAAAATATCTCTTATTCCCCAGGTACAATCGCAAGCACAACACCAACCGCAGCAGCAGGTGTTCCTGGCACAAGTAGCGACGTCACAAGAAGACTCCTAGTACCAAGACACCGGCACGCAGTGCTCAGTGCTCAGCGACCCCGACTCTGACTGCGGATCATAGACATCTCTATGCTATGGATAGTGAAGTGATATAATTCAGTGTTAAAGAGCAGACTAGATATTTATGGTCTTATTATAAAACAGGATTTGTCTTACAGACTCAGGTTTAAATTTAAACCAAGCCATTTCTTAATTACGAAATTTATTCCGACAACGTTATAAAATCTTCTATACAGGTTCAAGTTAAATTAGCTAGCTAAACTCAGCAGACGTGATGAGTATCGATAACTAAACAAGATAAAATAAAAACAAAAAAGATTTAATTTTTTTTATTGGGGATTTAATAGCCGCCACTATCTATTTTGTTTTGTTTTTATTGTGTTAAGATATCGATAGCCTGTAGAGTTTACACAAAAAATACTGATACTTCAAGTGACTAAACTGCGGTCGATGACCCCACAAGAAACATCGTCAAATTAATTTCTTATCGAAATCGGGTTTAAAACTGATTTTGAACCAAATTCCAAGTTGTCAATCTTTTATGAAGAACTTATACGTACGTATTACGTCATTCGGAATAACTGGTACGAAATACAAAAACTGGCAGTTTTTTTTTTTCCAATAAACTTAGATATCTAGTCTGTGGTAATAGTGCGGTGCAATGACTTTAATTTTGATGACGGACAATACCATAGAGTTTCAATATAAGCCATGGTTCATAATTATTTAATCATGTTTATAGTTTACTGCACAGTTGACAATCGAATTCTATCCATCTGAAGTGACAAATAAACCCAGCATCCCGATTGCGTAACACACTATCGATCTCAATCTGAATCATTTTGAAGCTTATTGCTAATCCATTGCTTTATGTCTTCGAAAAATGTCTGCTCAACAACGTAAAAAACGCAATGAACGTTGTTGAACTGTCAAAATGAAACCCATTGCTACCGATAGTGTTCTACGCAATTACCCCGCAAGTTCGCACGGGCGCGACGCACTGGACTTTTACTCCTTAGCGCCGAGAGTTCAAAATCCAGTGCACGATATTTTTACGTCCGTTCGGACGTGAGCTAAGGGCTCCGTTCGAGTCCGAAAAAAATCGGGATGCCTAAGTCATCGTCTGCCTGCCTTTTTCCCAACTATGTTGGGGTCAGCTTCCAGTCTAACCGGACGCAGCTGAATACCAGTATTTTACATGCAGCGACTGTCTATCTGACCTCCGCAACTCAGTTACTAGGTAATGCGAAACTCCTTGGTAAGACTGGTTGTCAGACTTTCGGGCTTTTACTAACCCTAACGACTGTCAAAGATCCACGAATGACAGCCGGCTGTCATTCGTGGAAGCCGTTGGTCCCGGGACCAACGGCTTACCGTGCTTTCCGAGGCACGGAGAGGTCTTGTTATGTAAAGATGGTCACCCATCCACGGACCAACCGCGGCAAGCGTAGCTTAACCTGATCGATCGACCCGTGCGGCTGTTATTAGTAAGCCACAAGTCCCTAGTATGGATGCATAGAAGTATGAAACTATAAACGAGAATAATACAATACGGTCGATGACTCATTTCCGGTCTGAACACAGGCTCTCCGAACTTCCGCGCATGTTCTCTCACTCACACTCGCCTCATGCCACCATTTAGCATAATAATCAGCGTATAATGTTCCCGCTGCTGGGACACAGACCTCCTCTTTTCGAGGGGGAGTGGGCTGTAATCCACCACGCGGGCCCAGTGCGGGTTGGTAGAAGATGTCACATGTCTTCGAATTTTTAGCTCTAGGACATGCCGGTTTCCTCACGATGTTTTCCTTCACCGTTTTGAGAGCAGTGGTGATGAAGGTATTTACACAAAGTAAAGCGCCTGTCTGGGTTCGAACCTACGACCTACAGCTTGTAAGTCGGGGCCGTTACCACTGGGACACCACTGCTCGGTTCCTGAAAAATGTTATTGCGCAGCCTTCTGCACTAAGTTAGGAGCGGCCATGATTCATCGGCCGTATTGTACAGACGTCAGCACGTCAAGCTACCCGAAACTGTCAAATTTTCCCAAACAACTTTGAACCTTATGCTGTAGCGATAAAGTTGAAAATCTATTAAAGAAATTTGACAGATTGTAGTAGCTTGTGTGTATTTCGCGAAGGTTTTTAGTGTTTAAAATAGTATAAGCAGCAATAGAAGACATCACTGCCTTGTACAACGATGTTATTTAAACACCACATTTGCCTTTTTTGTATTTATAGTGTAACGTAGTATGGGTAGGGTTACTTTTGTAAACAATTTCAAAGCCTACGGTCCTTTCACAGTAACTTTACCTCTGACAGCTGCATACCAACATCAACTTTATTGTAACGCGAATAAAGATCATTGTGATTTTGACAGTGATGCAAAGTCAGAGGTAAAGAAAGGGCTGTGGCCCAACTTCAACTAACGGCCTGAATGATATTCAATTATAGTTTAGGTTGAACTGTAAAAAATCACGCTCGAGCCGAATTGGTCGCAGTAACTAAGCCAGGGCACCCCGACCTAACAACCAGTGACCACAACTGCTTGGCACAAACGAAATTGTTCATTCATGTATAGTACGGTCAGCAACAAAAGTCGATTAACACTTCAGTTTTGTTAATCTTAGTTATTGAGCAAAGAATTTTTTTTACAATATAAACTCCTTGCTATTATGTGAAAAGCGAAAAAGCAGTTCATTGAAAAAAAAATGTTGTCAATTTAATAACATGTGACAATGTTAATCGACTTTTGTTGCTGACTGTACACAGACATAGTCAATTGCACGTCGATGGTAACAACTTTATATTGATAGCGCCTCTATTCTGTAGTAGTAAGGACGATTTTCGTGGTACAAGTTGGTTACTGACGTGGGGTTGACTCTGCGATGTTGCACACTTGTAAATAGTAATAACGTACACTATGCGACTGCTCGAGCTCGGCAACAATCTGCGGCCGACAATTGTCTTATATTTTGTTCAAAGCTCCGCACACTTGGCGTCGAGTTGCAGAGTCGCACCGACGGCCTAGAGGAGTCGCCCGCTCTCGCTACTTGTCGCAGCGTCTAGACGCATGGAGTACGCGCATACTCGATTACAGTCGCATGCGACAGGTCAGTGTGTGTTATCAGCAGTAGGCTGAGTATATTTACCTAAAGTTTAAAGAACAGAGACGGAAATCGGAGACTTCCTTATGACTTAATTTTTTTTACCGGTATACCGGAACTTTAATTATGTAACTTTTAATATCTTATTTTATCATTAACAGTATAAATGCTTTAATAAATCGTAATCAATGTTTTGATAAATAAAATAACAAATATATATATTTTTTTATCATTTCAATATAACATGAATATTTAATGACTCATTAATATATTCATGTTATATTGAAATGTTCAACCAACACAAAAAAAAAAAAAAAAAAAAAATTTAGTCATAAGGAAGTCTCCAATTTCCGTCTCTGTTCTTTAAACTTTAGGTAAATATACTGAGCCTATTCCGATCACTGGTTATCAGTTTTGTCGTCGAGCTGTCTCAGTCGTATGACTCGCATGTCGCATAGTGTGCGAGCGAGGTGATTTATAGTCACGAGCCTCTTTATTTATAAGTTTATAAGTGAACATCAACAGACAGATCTCTAAGTCCTTGAAAAGCGACCTTCGCCGCTTCAATACAGACCGTATTGAGGAAGCGATAGAGCAAAATAGAGGCTCCAAGGTTTTTGCTGGAGATCTGTCTATTGGGCAGAGCCAGCTTATGAAACTGAAGACTGATGATGGCAGGATCGTATCCGCCAAACCTGAGCTGTTGAGAGAGATCGAGAGGTTCTATGGACAGTTATACACGTCAACAAGCAACCCCGTTACGAGTCTGGCAAACGACCCAAGAGCTAGATTGACCCGACACTATACCGAAGACATCCCGGACGTCAGCCTGTACGAGATTAGGATGGCTCTGAAGCAGCTTAAAAACAACAAGGCACCGGGTGATGACGGAATTACGGCCGAGCTCCTGAAGGCCGGCGGAAAACCCGTTCTTAAGGCCCTTCAGAGGCTGTTTGATTCCGTCATACTCGAGGGTAAAACACCACAGGCATGGAACAGAGGTGTGGTGATACTTTTCTTTAAGAAGGGTGACAATGCCCTTCTTAAGAATTATAGGCCCATCTCACTTCTGAGCCATGTCTACAAGCTGTTTTCGAGAGTCATCACGAACCGTCTCGCGCGCAGGTTTGACGACTTCCAGCCTCCCGAACAAGCCGGATTCCGTAAAGGCTTTAGCACCGTAGACCACATACATACGCTGCGACAGGTTATACAGAAGACCGAAGAGTATAACCTGCCTCTCTGCTTAGCGTTTGTGGACTACGAGAAAGCCTTTGATTCGATCGAGACATGGGCTGTACTGCAGTCTCTTCAACGGTGCCAGATCGACTATCGGTACATCGAGGTGCTGAAGTGTCTGTACGAAAACGCCACTATGTCAGTCCGACTCCAGGACCAGACCTCGAAACCTATCCTTCTGCAGCGAGGTGTGAGACAGGGAGACGTTATCTCTCCGAAACTGTTCACCGCTGCTCTGGAGGATGTCTTCAAGGTTCTGGACTGGAAAGGAGCTGGCATTAATATCAATGGCGAGTACATAACTCACCTTCGGTTTGCCGACGATATAGTAGTCATGGCTGAGACTATGGAGGACCTCAGTACAATGCTCGATGACCTCAGTAGAGCCTCTGAAAGAGTGGGTCTGAAAATGAACATGGACAAAACGAAGGTCATGTCAAATGCCCATGTAACACCCACTCTCATGAAGATCGGAGACGCTACACTCGAAGTCGTGGACGAGTATATTTACCTAGGACAAACTGTCCAGTTAGGTAGGTCCAACTTCGAGAAAGAGGTCAACCGTCGAATCCGACTCGGCTGGGCAGCGTTCGGGAAGCTTCGCAATATCTTCTCGTCCCACATACCGCAGTGTCTCAAGACGAAAGTCTTTGACCAGTGCGTGTTGCCAGTGATGACATATGGCACTGAAACGTGGTCGCTCACAATGGGCCTTATTAGAAGGCTGAAAGTCACCCAAAGGGCAATGGAGAGGGCTATGCTTGGAGTTTCCCTGCGGGATCGAATCAGAAATGAAGAGATCCGCAGGAGAACCAAGGTAACCGACGTAGCCCGAAGAATTGCCAAACTTAAGTGGCAGTGGGCAGGGCACATTGCTCGCAGAACAGATGGCCGATGGGGCCGAAAGGTTCTGGAGTGGCGACCGCGTACCGGAAGGCGTAGCGTTGGAAGGCCTCCCACAAGGTGGACCGACGACCTTGTGAAGGCCGCAGGAACTCGTTGGATGCGAGAAGCACAAAACCGGTCGAAGTGGAGGTGCTTGGGGGAGGCCTATGTCCAGCAGTGGACGTCTTTCGGCTGAAATGATGATGATGATGATGAAGTGAACATACCTTATGTACGCGACTGGGCTAATGGTCAATTTTGCAATAATGTAAGTAAATGTACAAATAGCATACACATTACATAATAAGCCGAATGCAATAAATACATTGAATAACGTCTTCATACTTAGTTTCTGATATTTAAAATAATGACAGAGTATATAGCATTAATGTATCAAATGTAAATATTTTCTTAGCATAACAATTTTGTACTAATGAATATCTAATAGTGTATAAAAAAGGTAGAAGAATGTGTAACTTGGGGCACTGGGCCACAATCCGCCCAATTTTATAATTTTATTGGTTAGCTATCTGCAATAATGAAATCACAGCCTACCGTAAATATTAGAAAAACAATTGAATAATGCAAAAAGTTGTCATCAACGTTTAAAGTAATAAGTGATAAGAAGTTGGTTGTTATTTAGGTGTATAAAATATATACATAAGTTATTAAATAAAACGTGAAAATTTTAAATGTTTAGTTTTATTATTTACTTTAAAAACATTAACTGAAAACGGCATACCTTATTTTATATGAATTGCTTAAAAATAAATAAAAAAGAATACAACAATCACCATTGGCATTAACAGAATTAAACATTTGATAAAATTAATAAATATAGATATTGAACTGTTGGATTATTCCGACATCCATTTATGTGCACGAGTGTACATCTAAACAACTCAATACCATTGACAACTTAATTTGGTCGGGTTATACGCGGAGATTTGTACGGAAAAGTAATGAAAGTTAGTTTCTCTTAAAATACAATACTTAGGAGACTGAATTTTGAACACTATAACTTCTTGTACAAATTTTTGTATAAATTTGGGAAGAAATAGACATCGAATATGTATAATGTATTAGTATTGACCTTACATCAAAGAGAACTAACTGCCACATGAACGTGCTCACCATGCAGGCTAGATTGAAGACATGGCTATAACTGTCTGGCGGTTTTGAGTACCTATTTTATATATGGCCTTCGCAAATGTCCTGCAGATCTTAAAGCGTTGTGTGACGGGTCGTTGAGCTCCCTAAAATAGGGTTGAGCTATACGAAGACTGATGCATGCATGCCGTCTGTTCTGTTGGGACAGGTCTATTCAAATCAAAAATCAAATCAAATTATTTATTTGCTAGAATGCAGGTAAGTATACAAATAAGGTCGTGAAGAATTAAATTAGAGCCATACATTCTGCCCAAGATTCGACATGCAAAATTTAAATGAATGAATAGGTAATTAATAAAAATAAAAACATTTTAAACAATTATCAGATAAAAAATAATAATAATAATAACAAATAGCACACGAGGTTGTTGACATGTGGAATGTGAGCTCGGCTATCATTGTACCGATTGTCGTGTCGGCCAATGGCCTTATGGCCGAAAGCCTCGATCAACATCTGTCGAGGCTGGCGTTAGGCGGTTGGATCAAGGGCATGATTCAGAAGGCAGTACTCCTCGATACGGCTCGTATTGTGAGGAGGTTCCTGTCTCTGGAGCCCTAACCACCGGTAGCTTGGACCCTGCTCCCGACACCGGCGGACTACTATTTTTTTTAATTTTTAAATGTTTTTTATTCTTATTTTTTATATGTTAAGAAATATTTAAAAAATTAATCAAATATGTATATAAACGAAATAACAAATCAATACAATTAATAATACATAATAGTCAAAATACACTTAAAATGTCAAAATGCAATTAAAATATCAAAGTACAATTTAAATGTCATAATACAATTCAATGTTAAAATATTATTCAAATGTCAAAATAGGTACTATTAAAATGTCAAACTACTATTAAATTAAAATGTCAAAATACTATTAAAATGTCAAAATACAATTAAAATGTCAAACAAAATAAGTACAATAAAAAAGTCATTTTAGTCGAAATCTTTAAAATATTCAAAGCTGCAATGGCTTTTTCTTCAAAAGGCCCTTTCAGATATGACACTGCATTCTTAGACTCGCATAAAATCATAATAATAATATAATGTTTGGACTTTAAAAGAGACCATGACCACACCCCGGACACTCCATACAACCCTCGCAAAATAATTACCTACTACTACTACATTAAAAAATGACGTTTGTATACGTATGAATGTGTGCGTGAGGTACTTGTGTTTGCGAGCGCTCTTGTTAAAGAACCGGAGACGAATATGCCGAAGTGCGGGGTGAGCTGCGGTAACTGATGTTAGTGCGGGGAAGGGAGTGTCCTTTCTGTACGTAATACTTTAAGTATTCTGGGCCATGACCTCAGAGTTTGTTTCGGCGTTTCTTCTCAGGGATCAGTCAGCTAGGAAATACCGGCGCTATCTAGTTTTAAAATATTGACGCGTAAAAGTGTCTTAAAAGATCTACTTACAGAAAGAAACTGTATTTCATATCATTTCATTTCAATAAAGAAATTTCGATATTAAGGGCCTGTGCACACCACGTTTTTTAAACGCGCCGTTGACGCGCGTTTGTAGCGATACAGACGCGATACGCACGTGAGTCAGACGCAGCCTGTAGACCTTCTGTAGGATAAAAGCGCGCCGTCGACACGTTTCTAAAACGCGCGTCAACGGCGCGTTTAAAAAACGTGGTGTGTACAGGCCCTTAGTCGTAAAAACCGTGCGAAGCAGGGATGGACGCTAGTTAATAATAAAAATAAAACAACAAATTATAATTTGTCTATATTTATTTATATATCGGAACAATTCACTACTTTGTATGATATGAAACCAAACAGTTATTTTGGCATTAAATATTGAAAAAATGTCTATTTACTAAAATTGCACATCTAATAATGACTACTACTAAATGTAATGCTACTAACTACTATTATTTAATAACTAATAATAACAGACCTATAAAGAACAACGTAGAAGGTAACAATTTAAATCAAAATCACTCGAGCAAGAATATCACTGGATTACCGGAGAATAAAATTATAAATGTGAAGTATAAAAGTAACAAAATAAATGATAATATCTATTAGGTACTAATAATATTATAATGTGTTTAGATTTTGAATCATTTATGAAGATATTAACAAAGCCAATACTTATATTTTTTTTTACAATATTTTATAATTTTTTCTAGGTACAATATTACAGGGCCAAATAAAATTTGCTGGCAAAACTTCGCAGGTGTGAAGGGTATCAATATTTAAATTAAAATTACGATACCCTCAACTCTGGATTCGCCATCTATTTAATTCAATGTATTCAGAAATCAAAGAAAATATTGTCTGAATGTAAAAATTTAAACATATTTTTTATCGTCTTTCATTGTTATGAAAGGACGATAAAATAATATATTTAAATTTTCACATAATATCAATAATCATTTTATAATATTTATTTTTATTGGTGTATAAAACAATAACTATCTATATAGATAGTTATATTCGTTTTTATATAATAAACTAAAAAGTTAATTGAGCTACCTATAGATATTGTCTATACAATATCTATAGGTAGATAAAATATAAAACCATAGAGCTCCTGTATTCGTATTATTCGGCAAGAATACTATGTTGTACTAAGGACAGGTTTAAGCTACGGTTTTCTAGGAGAGCGGTGGCCGTCATAGTATAGCGGCCGTCATGAAAATCTGTCATTTTCACCAGTATTTGACATTAAGGTGTCAAAAAACGCTCTATATTTGGACAGCCGTATTGTGTGACTGTTCACCGCTTTTTTGGGAAACCAAAGCTTTAGGGTTTATTCTTGTGCAGACGCCAGCACATCAAGCTACTACAATCTGTCAAATTTCTTTAATAGATTTTCAACTATATCGCTAAAGTATAAGGTTCAAAGTTGATTGGGAAAATTTGACAGTTTCGGGTAGCTTGATGTGCTGGCCGTCTGTACCTTATGACTACAAAAACGTATGCGAAGAAAACGTTTTGTGTACATATATATATTTACATAGTTATTATTATTTTGCCTTTTTATTGTTTGGCATAACAAAAGAAACGGTATACTAATGATTTATTTATTTTAACAATCGTGTGTTGATTGTCTATACAAGGTGAAATAAAAATAACAGACGAAACTTCATAGGCGTAATGGGTATCATAAGTCTTCTATCATCTGCCCTTTCCGAACTATATATCGGTCAGTTTCCAGTACAACCGGATGCAGCTGAATGCCTGTATTTAACATGGAGCGACTGCCTATCTGACCTCCACAACCCATTTACTGAGTATCACGATACCCAAGGTAACTGGTAAGACTGGTTTAATTTAGTCAGTTAAGTTGATTTCATCTTGTATAATCTAGAAAAATAAATATATTTATTGTCACCTTTAAAAACTTAGGAGCGCTTGTACTTTCATACAAAAAAGGTAGTGAGAAATTTTAATTACTTTTAAATTTTATTTAACAATATTATATATTATAAATTGTGGTGTCATGGAAATGATTGTTAACACTTAGACTAATGGAGATTGTGTTAAAATATCTAATAATACAGGTGTTTTGACGAAATATACAATCCCTTATAACAATCTTTAATATAAACATATCTTTATATTTCCGATTTTATCTTTTAGATAAAAAATAACTATATTTATATATTTTTCTGAATAAAACATTGAAAATTTTGACTCAAAACACTTTTTTTTAAATATCATCTATATTATATATTTTTAATAACAATTTATAAAGTCTAGCACCTGTATTTTATAAAACACTTTAGTAATATTTTTTATATTAAATCTATCAACAAACTATACATGTAATATTTTGTAACATACATAATATTTAACTTAATATATTATTCTCTATAACTTATCACAATATTTTGTGACCAACTTAAATAATTATTTTACAGCTTGGAAGACATTATGATTTTGTTGTTTCATTTCGTAGACTACTCGTAGGTACGATAATGTATTATCTAAAATGTATTATGCCAATAATATATTAACTTAACATAATTATAATAACTTATATTTTATTAATGATCGATAAGAAATCATATTTACAACTTGGTAGATTCAAATTTATTATTTTATGATTATGCAAAATACATTTTGTTTAATATTTGTAGAACTAGAAATATTATATTATTGCATTATAAATTTATCCTGAACTATAAACTGGGTTGTGAAACTTAGTTGGTTTGTTGATTCTAATTGAAATATAATTTCTTAAAGCTCAATCCTTTCTTATTCTAATTTCCGTAACTTCCTGTAGAACCTCCGGGGCTAACAACAAAGTCAATAAAATATAAAATTTATACTGCTTCTAAAAAATTTAGTATTTTTTAAATCATAATTTTTAACATCGTATAATCTGCTTCATAAGTTTTTTTTATTTGTAGTTTATTTGCTGTATGGTGTTTTTTTTTACTATTCCTTATAGAAACACATAAATCATTTTATTTCAACATCCATATAATGGTTTTAGACAAAATTCTGTAAAGTTATATGACGGGTAATTGTTTGCCCATAAAAATATTACTCTCGTTGCTTTAAGCCATTTTCAATTATTAATCTAAATTAGCTACATTAAGAACTTCCAGACCATTAAACTCAAATATAAGTTCAATATCTCAGCAACAATGAGCATTCACTTAAAAATTGAGCACATTTATAAAAATCGAGACATAGTTTTTTTTCACAAGTGATTCCGTCAAGCCAAATTTAAAAATTAAAATAAAATTCTACTGGCCTTTGACATTCACACGTTAAAATATTATATTAGTAACTAAATAATGTTAGTGTAAAACTAAAAGCTTTTAGAATGCTAAGTCAAATTTGGCTTGACTCATGTTTAAGTTAGTTATCACTCTGCAGCTCTGACACAAAATAATACATATACCTATCTATGTGAATGAGCAATGAATTGCACAAATGAGCAGCTCAGCTTAAGCGATACTTATTTATATAACTTCGAGACAGTAAGTCATTTATAATAACTTTAAGTTATTAAAAATTGCCTTCACAGTTAAACATTTATTTTAAAAACAAGAGCTGCACATAAGGCTGTAGAAATAAGGGTTATCTTAAAAATTATGGCATATTTCTGGTTTCGAATAACTACTATAATTACTACTACTAATTGAGCGTCGACTTAATCTAAGTAAACATAAACTCAATAACATATATTTGGTTTAATTTCTACAAACATAATGTAACAGCACCTTTATATCACTGTGGTACATGCATTCGATGTCGAGGTCGACACAGTAGGCAGATACAAGCAGAAAAAAGCAAGGTAATTTGTCTAAAAAAATATAAATACTAACTAATATTTAATAATGCAAAATTTCGTCAAAATATAACTTATCTAAAAAAACACTGTTTAAGTATAATAATTTTAAAATTCAAAATTACATATATGTGAACCACATTACTTCGAGATACTTCTTCGAGACATAAAAATTCTTTTGTCGAGGTTTTTAAAGCACCAGAGTAGGCAGTAAATGGGTATCCTACCCACCTTTTTCTTTTGAATGGAGAATGTTTTCTGCTTATATTTGTCTTCTGTGTTTATGAGATAAGCAATAAATATCAGATAAATCTTGTAGCTATGAAGAGGAACTTTCCTAGTGTGATTTTGGCCTTTTATAGTGTTTTTTTTTTTACGAATGCCATCAAGTAAAGCATTGTTTCTTTCCATATATTATAACATAACTTACTTAATCTTATATCTTTTACTAAATATAAGTAGGTACTAAAAACATAAAAATATAATTCAATATATTTTTTTGTAAATTATTTAAGATTCGCTAAAATATCTGAAAGATCAACAAATAAAGTAGATCATTAACATAATTGCAACAAATTTTATATTATGTGTGCATGCGTAAATATAAAATATTTATATAAATCCAAATAAATATACATATAAATTACTTTAGACATATCACTCTAGACAAATTTTGAGCCATTTCATTTGTTTTTGACAAGTGATGTTAGGAATTCTAAAAGTATTAAATGTATTCGAAATAATTGTTTGTACAATATGGTATGAAAGAGTTCCGATTCTTATGGTTTGATGTAAAGGCACCTTTATAAAAAAAAGTTTTTTTTTAATATAAAGTGTGTAGATAAAATAGGTACGAAAAGGAGATAGCAAAATGAGAAAAAATTTACTCATTATAAGTTTTTATAAAATGTTTTTCTCTTTCATAGATTAAGAAATCAATCGAGCACTGAAATGAATATCTAAAAGGCAAACGCTATACAATAGAAACTCATTCATATAATAAAAATAGACACTAACCCCCTTATTCATAAAACTTATCAAACCTATTTTAGTTAAAATGTGGTTTGTCTCTTTCTTACACACAGAAATGACAACGTGACAGATAAAGACAAACGTTCTATAAACCTATTTTAGCTAAAATAGAGATAAAATAGGATTATGAATAATACGGTAAATTTCGAATAAGTTTTCTCTAATTTTATAGAATATACTAATAATAAATATAAAATAAATATATTAACTTTTATATTTGCCGTTTGAGCAGCGTTCTTCGTTGTGTATGGTGTAGGTGCGTGTTAGTTGACCATGAATATGGGCCATTCGGGGCACGCGGCTGGAGGCGGGATGGGAATCGGTGACCCTCCCCCCACTGACACCACCTCTGGTATCTGAAATGATTACGGACCAAGATAAAATAAAGACCAAATCTAACTGTAAAAAGGTAACTGGTTTAATTTTTGTCTTTTTTACAGATTAGTGTTGATAAGGAAAATAAGTATTTCCTATACATGTGTTTTGGGGGGGAGGCGCAATCCCAGCTTACTTTATTTTCCAAGCCCGTTCCTTGTGTCAGTCATTAAGGCCCCCATTTCTTGCATCGGGCCTCGGTTTACGTTGAAACTCACCATAGTCTGGGGGTGATGCGGGGGGTGGTAGTAATGCGCAGGGGACACAGGCGGCGTGGGGTAGCCCCAGTAGACCAGCGGTGGAGGTGGCAGCGTCGGGCCCATTGCGGGGTAGTAGTACGTCAGGGGACCTGTCATACATATAAAGATGGTGTTAGGGACGTGCGGGTCACGTGTGGGAGGTTCAGTGTCGGATGTTGGGGCATGAGCGGCTTTTATGTATTTCAGGAACAAATAGGTTTAAAATTGGGTTCTGTCAGCAAGAAAAATCGCTACTACGATACTTATCATCTAAATTGTTGTAGAATGATTCGATACAATCATTGCTTTTCTTCGTTTCATGTAGGTAAAAGCTAAGATTTTATACTCTTAAAATTTTATATCAGTAGGTACGGATTTTTTATGAATATTTTGCTCATTATCTAATTAGGTATTATTAAGATTAAAAAAACTGAAGTGTTAATCGACTTTTATTGCCAACCGTGCTTAGTAAGCCAAATTGATTCAAATATATTCAGTGGGACTACGTAGATAAATAATATTTTAAAGTGTTGGGACAAAAATATTGGAGCCTCTGTAATTGTTTTAAAAATACTCAAGCCACACATGTCCAAACTATCTTTTTAATTTTATTAAGCTGTTTGCACACTGCTATCTACACAACAACTTAGTCATTATGAGGGACACACAATATTGTAAATAAAAATAATAAGTCTAAATTAGGTCAATGTTGTCGTAATAATACAGTGGACAAAAGCTTAGCAACATGACGTAATAATAGACACTCCACCAGCCATCTGTGAATGATATCAAATACATCACATTTATCTATAAATTGCGAAGATTCTCGTTTAAAACACGATGGTAGAATAAATTAGAAATATTTTTGTCGCTTGTTCATAAATAAGTCATGCATTTGTTAGTCACACTGTATGATATAAGTATGCCTACTTCTTGGTACTTGAATGATGTAAGTACAAGGTTTAAGTATTTTTAAATTCATTGTGCAGTACTGACGACGTGCAAAAAGTAAATATAACTTTAAGTAAATGTTATGTGTAGTGAAACATATAAGAATTATTTCTTCACGTCGCATAAATATATAAGTACCAATATTATATTTTATCCCATTAAATTTTACCCACTTATACGCCTAATATGAAAGTCCCATACATGTATATTATTGTGATACTAAGTTAATACTAAAATGCTTAGCGATTATAGAACGAATTATAAATTCGGAGAGGTAAAGCTAAGCATTTTGTGCCTTGTGACGTCATACGATACGGATAGGGACGTACACAGTTTATGTATGTTAGATTTGCTGTGGATATTTGGCGAAAAAAAAAAAAAATAGTCAATAGGTACAATTATATATTTATAAATAAATAGATAGTTTTTCAGCACAATCAACCACTAACCACCAATCGAGGACCAAAAGCCGAATATTCGGTTAACCGAGGCCGAATAATCGTAACTTCGCCGAATACCCACAGCAGTCTTAAGTAGGTATGTAATTATTAAGAACAAGATGAACAACTCACCGGATCTCTGAACGCATTAACATTTCACCAAAGCAGTGCGCACTTACACCAATACTCTGTAATGTTACACACGTCGTTGATGCCGCCAACCACCAAGCCAGTCTGCGGACTTTACCAAACTTATGCACGCCTAGTAACCCTAGTACTTTTAGCACCACTAATTTGCAACCTCAATTGGAAAGGGGATTTCTAAAAATGTATAGTTTTTATTTTAGGCATATTATATTTTAAAAATATTTTACGAATATATATTTTTTGTTTTATGTCGTACATATATTTATAATATTTATTGAAATATGTGTGTATATTTATTTAAATAGATTCAAAATGTCTTATTAAAAGAAGTTTTCTCAGTACGGGAAATAACCCTAACCATTTCTCCATGTTAATTTTGTTAAAACAATAAAAGATTTCAGGAAATATTGCACAATTGAGGTTACAATATAAATGCGATAAATCAAGAGTAAGATAGAGCTTATTTCATGTGATTCCCACAACAAATGATAGATAGATACTTACGCCGCTTCATGTTAAACACACTGCCAAATCTGTGTGCCCACTATTCGACCCAGCCTCTAGTGGTACACCTTACACCCATGGACCTACCTCTAGTCAAGCACAAAACATTTGTTCTACAACACACTAAGCTTTGAAGTCCCTTGGACATTTAAATTTTTAATTCTGTCACCGGTCCATGCATTTTAAAGCGAAACAATGTAGAATATAATGTTGTTTTATACTTTGGGGCATAGCGGCTAAATATTGGGTTTTTAGAAAAGGTAATTTGACTAAAAAAAAATATTTTAATTAATTGATAGGTTTATATTTACAGAGATAGATAAGCTAATAGTCTAAGCATTCTATGTATAGTCGAGAAAAGGAGTTTTGAAGCTGTTCTAAAATATCTACATTTGACTCACTATTACCACAAAAGCGAAAGGTAAAATTGTATAATATAATTTGATTAAAAATGAACGTTTCTAAACACTTTATAATACGATATAAAAGTGGGTATTAAAAAAATAAAATTCTATATTTTTAGTTCATGCTACAGAACCATATTTTAACCCGACTATGCCCCAATAATTAATATCATGAAGCCTGTGCTCACTGTGTTCGTTATTACGACGTAATTTGTGTCCCATGGGTTTTTACAATGTCCATTTAACGTACTAGACATAAAGGAACGTTAGAAGCATTAGGAGGGGCATGATTGTGCTATGTATCTGTTATCTTGTGAAGGAAAAGTTATACTAAAGGAATTAGGAATGTGCGTATCGACGCACGTGAGATTATAATAAAGAGTGTATTTAAAAACATTTAAGTAAATTAAATTGTGCAGCCTGTTCATGTTTTTGATGGTTGAATATACATCTAAACAAACCCATGTTTCTTTTTTTAATTTTTACTGTCATAAGTTTGACAGATAGCGTGTGCGTTGTCATGGCGCGACCACTTTGAATTGAAACTAAAATATGTGTAACATTTCTTTGTTTGTTTTTTGTTGTATAATATTTAAATAATACTTACCTAATTCTTTTTCCCACTCACCCGGAAGTATGTTAGTAAAACATAAAAGGACGATACTTTACTGTAGCGGAGACAGATCAAGCGGTCGAGTGTTAGTGTAACCCTTCCTTCACGAGTACCTCTTGCTATCTACGCGACGAAGCCTTGGATAGACTTGGATTATAAAACTGATTTTCCATTTTTATCTCATAAAAACACAAGAAATTGTTATTTATAAGACAGTTTTAATCTGGGTTACTCAGTGCCTAAAATGTAGACATAATAAAATAAATTAGTTAATACCTCATGCCCAGATTAAAACTTGTGAAATCAAAGTAAATTGATCAAGCTAATACAAAAATCAGATCCATTCCATACCCGACCTTAGAAATAGTACATATAAGAGACAATAGCACAACCACAAACCAGAGAAACTCGCAATTATCATCTAACATGTAAATTAACCTTTTATTTCTAATCACAATACACTATATTTATCCAACTAGAATTATAATTAAAAAAAAAACCATCATGATGCTAACAAGATGAGACAAAAAACTCTGTAAAACGAAAAAAAAAACTTAGTTCTATTCATTAAAACTACATTTTGATATGAATTTCCGGCTTCATAGTAAAAATTTTGTGTAAGCGCATCGAAAAGTTTGTTTGTTTGCAAAATAATAATGATATCAACTGAAATCGAAACGCTTTGGCAGTTTATATTGTGACCCGTGACGTATGTCTATATTATGACGAACATAAAGTATCCGATATCCTCACACCACGTCCCCCAGTCACTACACAGAATATTTTAGTAAAATTTAGTGCAAAATAGTATGATTTTTTAAAAATCTCACAATTTATTCTCATAACTGGTAAATAAATCATGTAATTTATATAAATACATAGTTGGACATGGCAATACTTTATGGTAAAACAGACCCTTCCATAAAATATGAAAATGCACTAAAAATCATCAAAATAATAAAAAAAAAACGAATTTAATTTTAACTCCGTAACGAGATAAAAGTAAAGCGTAGAATCTTTAAGATAGCAAGAGAAGAGGAAGCTGTGATTAAAGAGTAGCGTGTTAATGACTGGAGGAGACAGGACCCTTACCAAGACTGAATATATGAACTTTTCCTCATGATACTATGTAGAATTCATTTAAAGTTACACTACAAGTTATGGAAGCACAATGCATAGACGTAGCTTAAGAAAAATATCGTATCGAAACTTATCGCCATATTAGTAACTTGATACAAATGCATTTAATGCTAATATATTTCAAGTGACCCATTTCGAACCATAGTACCAAGATAAAGTTACAACCGTGTACATAATTTCATGAAACAGTAACATAAAGTTTCGTAAACGAAACTCTTTTGTATCCGGCAGCGATGTGCTTTGGAAAACTACGGAAGCTCACATTTCGGATTATATTTTGTCAAACCGAGCCATGCAACCCTTTTCCTTAAATATAAGCGGTTCATGCTACACCCTTTAATCTTAAGTTGAAAAACGACATATATATGTTTTGGTTTTTAATACAAAAATACGTGTGCAACACTTACCGTTTTTATGATGGGTTTCATGCACATTTTCCATAACACAACCCGACGGATACACCATAATACAACAGTTTTGTATATAACCATTAATAAACACAGTATTGCATTGTAAAATAGACTAAATTGTTACTTTGGCAACATGATTTTATACCGGACAAGTCCACTAGATTTATTTAGATGCCAATATTCCAGTTCCAAAAATTATGTCCACTTATTCACATTGCCAAAATTACAACAGGTAAATAAATTTAGAAATGACAGAACAAAGATTAGCCATTACACCGTGTACTTGTGACTAAAGCCCCATACCTATATTTGTGATTATTGAGACAATGACGACACCATATAAAATTACGTTAACTTTAATTATAAATTCTTCCATATACAAGTCACCCGATTTGGTTTATACTCCCGAATAAAACTCAAAACTGGGTCGTGCCACACCGACGCACATCGTTTTTGACGTTTCGTTTTTTTATATGGAATAATGACAATGGCTTTTTAAGTCAAAGCGATGTCTTAATTTTGACATAAAGTTAAAATTCGAGAATATAAACCAAATATATAGCAATAAATTCTAATTTTAATGTAGACTATACTATGTGGTGTGAGGTACAGACGATGGGGTTAAGCTAGGTGGTAAAACCATGGGTTATTATTAGGTGATACGGTATAATATTGAATAATAGTTTTGGACTGTTCATGGGAAAGGATAGGGATTTCATGGGATTTGCGACCGTCCTGTTATTTTTAAAAACGTAGCCTAAATTAAGTATTGAAAAATGATTTCTAAAAAGTTTAAAAATGATCTAATTGTATTATTAATAATAATTACGTTTAATGGAACATTTTTTTTAAATAATTTAACGAGAAATATTTTGTCTGAAATCATTTATTGACGATTACGAAAATAAAACCTTGAAAGTAAAATCCTAATTCAATAATATTTTTGATGAAGATTTATTTGATTTAAAAACATGTCCGAGTTCATAAGGACTGTTAAAACGGATGATAAAAAATATATATAAAGCCGAAAAACTCATGGAAAAATCAATTCATTTTGCATATAGAGTGATCAAGTATATGATTACGGTAGCAAAAAACACTAAATAATAAAAAATGTATACTAAGCACAAAGTGTACACACATTATTGTACTCAAACAAAAAAAAAAGTTTAAGTATCTTAACTTTTATAGAACCTATAAATAAATGTCGTGAAGCGAATGTACTGCATGAGCGAAGCATAACATTTTGGAATGTATAAATAACACAGTATACCAAATTTAGGATTGATAGAATATTCAATAGTCCTGGGTTTGCCTGGAGACAGCGAGGGAAAAGTTCTTCTAACTGAACAGACAGCTGTGCTGCAGGGGAGTTGGTCGCGTCACTTCATTCTTCCCAACTAAAGGTCCAGGAAGTGCTGAAGGGCGGATGTTTTCGGGGACTGTCTTATGAAATTTTGAAATTCAAAAAGTGCTGATTCTCAGACTAGTTTGAATAAATGACTTTATAAACAGTCATAATTTGAGTATGCAAGTATTTCTTTCTGCATATTGATAATTCAATTATGAAAATATATATTTGTTTAATGCAATACACAAGCTTCATACGACAATAAGTACCTAACACTTTCTCAGACTTAAGATCAGCCTTCAAGAAATTGGCAAAACATTGTCTTTTCATAATGGAATGTTTAATATTTAAAAATCACAACGACATCTAATCATACAGTTGGGGTTGCCAAATGGAAGCTAATTTATGAAAGGCTCTTTATAATTATCTCTTGTTAGAGGAAAATGCTCTGGAAAGAAATCGTCAAAGTTGTTTAAAATATGATTTGCTTGCTTCTAATTGATTTTAACGGGTTTTTAATAAGATACCTGACGAAAAAGCAAGATAAATCTGTACTTTTTTAATTTATGGCAACCCCCATCTTAAAACGTAAAATAAATCATACAACTACTTGTCATTGATTAACAACCTCTGGTTCACTTAATGATAGTTAAAAATATGAAAATGAGAGTTCAACAATAATTAAAGTCAAGTAATAAATTCAACAAGTATTTTAAGTAAGTACTTAACATATCAATATCGAGCTGCTAAATAACTGCCTTTTTAGGTTTTACACTTATTTTTGTAGTAAATTCATGTTTATTAACTAAAATATCGTAAAAATAGCGAAGGCACTTCACACTCTTGAGTTAACCGTCAATATGTCATTTTGTCTACCCTGTTTCTTGCCGAGTTAACGCCAAATTTAATGCGACCTTAACTTTTTGGCCATTATTTGACCAAACGTCAGCAAAAAATATGTCCAACAAATCCATAACATTAGTAAATAATGCTGCTTTGGACGTTTTTCAGCATTGACCAGCCAAGCTAACATATTACTATGTAACAGACAGACCATTGCTAACATCCGATTTTAACAAACGTCAAATTAAATTTTTCGTTAGCGTCGCATCGGGAAACCCGACTTTTCTTTTCTGCATTTTCTCCGACATTTGTGACATGGTCTAGCCACCATAACGCACACATTCACGCGGTTTATCACGCAAAGCAAAAAAAAAAAAAACAAACGCAAAACTGCTTAAGGTGAATGGGTAGTTGTAGCCCGCGAAATTCAATTTTTCTTACGTTTTTTGCAATTTTCAGGTCAGTGTCAGGTTGTATCTGGATCAAAATATGATTCGCGACAATACGTACGTACGTACGTAGGTACGTATTTACAGAATTATAATATTATTAGAATCGTTAATACATCTTTCTAAGTTAGATTTCTACCGCTAAGAACAAATCTCGTATGGAAAAGTGTTGATGGTAGAAATCTAACTTAAAGAGATATATTAATGATTCTAATGACTATAATTCTGTAAATACATGTCTATTATAGTCGCAAATCATACTTTGATCAAGATACAACCTGACACTGACCTGAAAATTGCAAAAAACGTAAGAAAAATTGAATTTCGCGGGCTACAACTACCCATTCACCTTAAGTGACATAGAGCTGCTCTTTTAGGGCGAATTTCACCAATGAAACTGAACGCGATCAACACCTCTAAACCGCGTTCAACAGCTGTCAGTATCAATATTGCACAACAACGGTGACACTGACAGCTGTTGCACGCGGTTTAGATGTGCTGGTGAAATTGGCCGTTAGTAAAAGTATTTCTTATTTTTAACCTTTTAACCCCTCAGGTACTGTTGTTTTAGCAAGTTAGTATTCTTGTACTCAGTAACGTAATGAGTTTGGTGTTAATTATTAGTTTATCGCTTTAAATCTACTTTATTGATTTGCAAACTTATTTATTTACGGAAGTATCAAGCCATTGTGTAATTAAAACTTTGTTGTGTTGTATTAGCGGGTATTTTTAACCGTTACGTTTAAAAATATATTCTTTATTTAATTATCTTTAAATGCAGTTTTTTTGTTATATTTCCGAAATATGCAAGTCTTACTAGGTATTTTTTTTATACAACTGCAAGATCTAAAAAACATCACCTCAAATCTTTCCTGTAACAAAACTGCGTTAAACGCAGACATATTTATTTTAAAGGCACGTCTATCTACTTCTTTATCATTTTAACGTTTCAACTTAAACGCCCGGGTAATACGGGTAGGTAGGGAACATAGACAGCGTAGGGAACGGTGACGTCATGGACCCTGGCAAGGCCGCAGACAGAGCTGACCCGTACCCTGCCGGCAAGGCCGTTGGCAACGCGGTTGGCAACGTATTATAAGTCGAAAGCATAGGACTTGTATTCGCGTAAGAGAAAATAGGAGCTGAAGCGCCATAAGAAAAGACTGGTAAGGATAACGCAGGCTGCATTTGCTGTGGCAAATACGGCCTCTTTGCTGGCGTCGCCTCAGTCTGCTGAAACGCGCGTTCGTACGACCGTTTGGTTGGCAGCATTGACTGCTGTTGCAACATCTGAGACATTTGCGACATCTGGGAGATTTGAGACATCTGAGACATCTGGGACATTTGCGGCAGTTGGTAGGCCTGTGCCGTTGGCTGTTGGGATCGGACGGCCGCGTAGGTCGGTAGCATTGGGAGCAGAGGGGGGCGGAGGGAGGCGAGGAGCAGGTTCTCGTGTTGCCGCGCGAGGAGGCTCTGGTGCGCGATGTGGTGCGCGAGCAGGCGCGGCGCGGGCGCGGGCGGGGGGGACACCAACGTACCGGGGGAGAGCACCTTGGGCGACGTGGCGGGCGTCACGCCGCCGGTCAGCACCAGGTTCATGTCGTCGCCGGAGCACTGGAACACCTGGATTGAGCAGCGTGATTAACTTATAAATACTAACAACTTTACAAGGATCTGACGCGTAGTCAAAATCGGAACTAACGCCGCCATCTTAGTTTTTCAATACAATTTCTGTCAAAAATGTTTACCAACTGATGTACCACAGCGGACACTTGCGGTAGACCACTTTTCAACTTTATTACTAAGGGCATAAGGGTGAAAAGTGGTCGACCACAATTGTCCGCGGTTGTACCTCCCGACATCTGAAGGCCAATTCTCGTAATTTACATCGTTCATTATCTACTCGCAGTCTCATCTCGGCGATAAACAAATGTCAAAAACTTGTCAAAAATGTAGGGAAATTTTGACAGATTGTGAATGAGATCGGTCTTTGCACGTTCTTAAAATTACGAGAATTTCCCCTATGTTATCTTAATTTCCCAACTAATTGCGCTTTATTTTAAAATACCGATATAACGAAACTGATAAACTGTGGACAATTAAAGTAAGAACCGGCTGTGCAATTTTAATGATAAAACTCATTTAAACGAATATAACGTATGTCTGTTTGAAATATCTTTTGAAGAAAACCGATAAAGGCAACTAGTTAGAAATGTTAACGTTACCTCATTTGACAGAAGTAAAATAGTGACGTGTTTCGAGTTTCGTCCACAAAGTAACTCAAAAATTGATTGACTGTAAAGTCGGTTTACGGACGATAATTTTACGTACGTGATAACGTTATAAGAAAACATCAGATAGATGCGTCACAAGCCGAACGCTTAGGCCGATCGTGCCTCTCTATCGCTTGTTCCACGCTCTCGCTTGCACTCTCGGCTCAGGCTGAACGTGACAATGAGTCATGCTTTTTCGTGCGCGCAGCCGGCATTCATCGATTTATAAGACGTTATCACGTCAAAAAGACTAATGTCTGGTCCAAAAGTACCTGATAAAAGTATAAACAAACCCTGTTTAGGCTAAATTCTTACGCAATCACTTACTAAAGGGAATTATTAACACATTATTATTATTATTATTACAATTATTCACATCATTTGTTCTGTGTCTGGGTGTAATTTATCTATAATATGTATGTATTTAGAAATATATAAGTATGTTTATCAGTTTTCTAGTACCCATAACACAAGCTCTGCTTAGCATGGGACTAGATGGCGTTGTGTGATAGTTGTGGAATATTATTATTATTATTTATTTATTTATTTATAATTAGGGGAGGATATAAAATTAACGTCCATATTGTTACATGAAAGGTAAATTTAAAATTTTGGGGTTTTGGTACCTAATTATTTTAATAATCAAATCAAAACTCTCAATTTGTAAGTGGCACTACAAATTGGCATCCACAGTTAAGTTTTCTGATCCATTTGTTTACATTTTCATCAGATAATTTTGGAACAAACCATACACGTGGTCATAAGGATCACACTGAAACCAGTTTGGTCCTAATGTTCGCACACAATGTGGTAAAGTGACAGTTAAAGAGATTTGAAGACTTTTATATGGAGCCTGGTAGCATACCTACTTTCGCGCCATTTTGAAAATGGCGGCCACGCATGGGATCAATATAAAGCGATAACTGACATCAGTGCAATTAGAAAAGCTAATAAGGACAAACCCTGCAAAGTTGATGATTGAATCACGTGATCATGACGCGGGATCTTCAAACCCCTTTGTAGTTAGTTAGTAAGTACATATGTGGTAAAGCGTTACCTCAATATACCGCTGCTTCTTGCCGAAGGTCATGTAGCGATGGTGCTTCTGCTGAGCGGCGAGGAAAGCGCTTGCTTCGCTGTCCATCTGGATGAAGGCTTCGCCGCTGGGGTGACCCTGGGATAAAATGCACGTAGAAGAATGTTAATCGAAAGATATTCCACGAACACATACTTCCGTATTGGCAGATGAATTATGGCCGGTCCGAACTTAGCGCAGAAGGCTGCGCAATAACAATTTTTGGGGACCAAATGGTGACTCGAGGCGAGTGTGAGTGAGAGAACATGAACATGTGCGAAAGTTCGGAGCCTGTGTTCACTCCGGACATGAGTCGTCGACCGTATTGTACCAACATCAGAAAAAACACAAACCTGAGCGTTGTATACCATGTGGACTCCTTGCACCACTATGTTTTTGGCGAACTCGTCTAAGAATGTCAGTATGTGCTCCACCTGCAAATAAAACAATTACAAAATGAGATTCTTGACAACACTTACCTACTCATTTTTAAAGGGCTATCACACCGCCAATTTCCAAACTCCGGTCTTTTACTAAGAAATTCCCAATGAAAAAACCCAATAACACTTGTGCCCCGGACTCCACGCTCAGCCGCCGCGCTTGCGACCACGTGACTAACGGGGCAGTCAGAATAGAAGGATCCGACTTAATAGTTAAAGAACAAAATGGTTCTTGCTAGTTATGATCAATGATTCACTTACTTGCGCCTCATATGGCAGTCCCCTTAGCCGGACGCAGTCCTTGGCAGTTCCGGAGGTGATGACATGCTGCGGCACGAGGGCCACGGGCAGCAGACCCTCAGCAGGAGCTGGCGCTGTTGATGGCGTGCTCGACTGGCTTGTGCGCGTCTCTAAAGACCGGTTTAGGACCTGTTGAGAAGTAGGCTGGTTAGTTGAAGGGTATTCGTTTATGGCGATGTTGATAGGGATTGTAGAATTCAGTTTAAATATTAAATTTAGATAGGGCCACCTTTTTTAGTTTGTTTTAATGCTAAGTTAAGAGATTCTAAATTGACAATCAGCTTTGACTACATTTTTTCGTTTGTAAAGCTCTTGAAAGGTCCAGAATACACTGCACTTGGTGGCTAATGAATTATTTTTAAAGGTTAACGTTATCTGGTATTAAAATTTATTGAAACCGACAAAGTGAAACTTGAATGAGGGTAAATCAATATTTTTTTGTTTCAAAGAATGACTTATCTAACATGACGTCACAGTTTGCTGAAAACGTGTATACGTTTATTATATCCATTTTATTACCTACGTGGCCTACGGACAAAAACATTTATTTATGAAAAATAAAACGTTGCATGTTTTTTTATTAATAGGTAAGTACTTAAATACTTTTTTTCGCAGATGCAGAATTAAAACGACTGATAGAGCATTTACGAGGAAAATAATATCATATATCAATTGTTATGATCTAAGTATTGCAAAAATACTTATTTGTGTTGATGACTTGGCAAAAGATCAATTTTATTTATACGACGAAGTATTATATTGCAATTAATAATATTAAAAGAGATATGTTGTTGGAGGAGTATTAGGGGATTGGTGGCTTGGCATAAAAAAAAATATTTGTAGTCAGCTATGAAAGTTCAAATTCCAATGCAAACAAAATTTACTAAAAACATCACAACGAAATCTAACTAGACTTGCTAAATTATATCTTAGTCTAGTAAGTGGCAATGTCCGCTTTTATAACTTCTAACGTGACGATACTTATAATCGTGGATGTCCACGTCACGGCATCCCAATAACACAGGGAAGTAAAATGTATAGAAATGTAAGAAGACGGTTTTAAATTTCAGTCCACGATAAGGGGCTGTTCATTTATTACGTAAGACGATTTGAGGGGAGAGGCGGTCCAAACAAGACTTATTTTTTCTTACATGCGGTTGGGAGGGATCTAGATTATCCTTACGTAAGATCGCAAAAGTACTTACACAAAAATTATAAGATTCAAAACATTTTTGCTACTTTTTCTTTGCAATTCTGGTAGATACTGATCTTACGTAAGATTCAAGGGCTCTTACTTTTTTCTTACGTTGTGGGGAGGGGGGTAAGAAATTGGTTGAAGTTGTCTTACGTAATATATGAATGAATAGCCCCTAAGGTTCCATACATTTGTGGACATTGACGTGGACGAACACGATAATAATATCGTCACGATGTAAATTATACCTAAAAGCGCACAATGGCCGTAAATTTTATGTGAGATTCTGAATTCAAATACTTATAAATATAGAGAAATAAAAGTAAAAAATAAATCAACGTGTATGACGTAAAGCCTTGTGTGTTGCGTATCAAATCGTTGCATGTGCATCAAACGACTGAAGGCCACTTAAACTTAGGTACTTACCAGCAAACTCAAGGGCAGGCTAAAGACAGAAATATTTATCAAAACAACGTTTTAGAATTCTCTTTAAAAAGTTGAAAAACGTCTTCGAAATGAAAATAAAGACAAAAGTGTACCTACTTAGGTACCTGATAATAATGTTTCTAAGGGCTGATTTTTCAATCAACAGATAATTTTTATTCGTGGAATAAAATTGACGTCTGTCACTTTTGTATGGAAGAACTGTCAAAAATTTAAAATTATTCCTCCGTAAAATTATCTGACTTTGGAAAAATCAGCCCTAAATATGAAGTTCGTCGTAACCGTCACTGCATTAGTTATGAATATGATACACCAATTCAATCCATTTAGTTTTAATGAAGTGTGTTATTTGCGATTAAATACCTATTCAAATCAAATCAAAATACTTATTTTATTTCACATAAACCTACATGGGCACGTTATGAAACGTCAGAAGCTAGGTGCACGGTTCCGATTGGTCGTTTTCTATGGAGAAGAACCGGCAAGAAACTCTAAAGGTTACTCTTTTAAAAATAATTGGCTTTTACAATGTTTTCAAATTACAGTAGGTATGGGAGGACAGCGGGACAGCAGGGGTTCCGCTAGTGGAGTCTTGAATGTGCCCCTTCAAAAGTCAAAGTTAAGTTACCTAACAGGTTCACTGTCCACAAAGTAAACACAATTAATAATAGTTAAAAAATCCACATGAATCATGGGTTAAACGTATTGACACAAGTTTTTTAGACAGGTATATTGCTAAAGATGAACTCAGGGCTGTAACTGACAAATTCCTAATTTAACTCCCAATAACACTTTGCCCAAACTAGGAATCGAACCCTGGACCCCACGCTCAACAGTCGCGTTGCGACCATGATACCAGCTTGGCAGTTAAATGCCCGCTGGTATAATATACAGGGTGATTGGAAGATGGGTGCAAAGCTTTAAGGTGAAGATAGTATAGACAATTTAGGACCATTTAAGCCATGGTTGTCTTAGACGAAGTCTTACCAAATTTTTTTAACCAAATTTTTAAGTTTTTTTTCGGAAATTCTCAAAATTTAATGAAAACTGCATAATTATGGCCAAATTGAATGATAAATGAATTAATTTTTTATTTATTTAATTAAAGTAATGTGTAAGCAACCAAGCAAAACATGTTTTAGGCTTCTGTGTCATTAGACATTTTTTTTACAGATATTTAAACCTCAGAAAAAATAAAAAATTTGTACAATACGTCTTTTAAACCTTATTTAAAAAAAAAACGGAGGGTGCTTTTTTGTTCAAACCTTTTTGAAGACATGCTTGATAATCGCTCTTTCTTTTGAGGTATCATTTATGCGGATATCTTACAAATTATTGAAATTAGGACCTAATAAACCAAATCGAGGGAGAAATTTTAAATTTTAGGCAGTCTAACAAAACACAAAATTTTTGCTTAAAAGAATACTTTATGTGCTCGAAATGATAACATTGTTCAATTCTAAGAATTTTTGGCACATGCAGGAACCAATTGAGGGGAACCCATTGAGGGGATTCTCTAAACAATGGCCACCGAGCGCGGTGCGACGGCATTTCCAGGTAGAACGCCCAATGAATAGCAAAAAGCGATAAAGAGTTGGTTTTTACAGCAAAATGGTCTTAGTTACTGAGGCAACAAAGTCGTTTTTCTTTAGTCAGGGTCAGTCGGTCTGTGATGAAGCCGTTACATCTTTTACTTATTAGTCAAACTACTGCCCTTGTGAGTGGACGTTGTCGTGTTGATTCACAATTTACCGTGTTCAGTTGTAGCCCTTTGCGTTCCTGCACGTGTTGTTTGCGTTAGTTTTGAACTTTTTTGTTTCACCGTGTCCAGTCGTAGCCTCGCGCTCCTGCACGTGTTGATTTTTGACTTAATTGTGTTGAGTTGACGTTTAGTGCGCTCCTACGCCGTTTTTCTTAATTGTTAAGTGACTATGGCTACTTTTTCCAATCAAGAATATGCGGATATCGTATTTATGTACGGTAGAGCAGACGGCAATGGATCTTTGGCGCGACGGATGTATCAAGAGCGCTATCCGAATCGCAGGATACCGAATGTCCGAGTGTTTTACAACACGTTTCGTCGTCTTGCCCAAGATGGGTTTCACCGCGTGGAACCTGGAGTCAACCCGGGCAGACACGAAACTGCCGTCGACGAAGACATTTTAGCAGCATTTCAAGCGGATCCTACTACCAGTACTAGAGCAGTAGCTCGAAATTTAAACATTTCTCAATGGAAGGTGTGGCATACAATGCACCAAAATGATAAGTATCCGTTCCATGGCAGGAGTGTGCAAGGTCTAGTAGAGCAAGATCCTCAAAGAAGAATTCAGTTCTGCCGTTTCCTCCTCAACAGAGACATCGAAGATGCGTGGTTTCTGAAATCAATCTTGTGGACGGATGAAAGTAAATTTTCAAGGGAAGGTATTACAAACTTTCACAACATCCATGAATGGGCCGACGTAGACAACAATCCACATTTTAAGAAGCAGGTGTCATTTCAGATGAAATTCTCTGTGAATGTATGGGCTGGAATAATTGGCAGGACATTGATTGGGCCCCACTTTTTGCCTGATCCATTGAATGGCGAAAATTATTTGCAATTTCTGCAAATTGATTTACCACTGCTGATAGAGGAATCAGGTGTCCCGATCTTCGAAAGAGACCGAACAGTCATCTTTCAGCAAGACGGCTGTCCAGCGCATTGGACTTTAAATGTAAGGGAACACCTCAACAATTGCTTTCCTGATAGCTGGATCGGCAGGGATGGACCCATCCCTTGGCCCGCTCGCTCCCCAGATCTGACCCCGTTGGACTTTTTCGTGTGGGGCCGGGCCAAGGAACTGGTGTATAACAACAAAGAAATTAACACTAGAGAAGAATTGATACAAAGAATAAATTCAGCGTTTGAGACAATGAAGCAGGAGATGATGTTGAAAATAACGACTACAGAAGTTAGAAGACGGGGCCGTGCTTGTATTAGGAATCACGGCCGTCATTTTGAACATGAAAAATAAATAATTTTAATTCAAATGTTGTTTTAATTAGTCTGCCTAAAATAAAAAAAATTCTCCCTCAAATTGGTTTGTAGGCCCTAATTTCAATAATTTGTAAGATATCCGCATAAATGATACCTCAAAAGAAAGAGCGATTATCAAGCATGTCTTCAAAAAGGTTTGAACAAAAAAAGCACCCTCCGTTTTTTTTTTGAATAAGGTTTAAAAGACGTATTGTACAATTTTTTTATTTTTTCTGATCTTTAAATGTCTGTAAAAAAAATGTCTAATGACACAGAAGCCTAAAACATGTTTTGCTTGATTGCTTACACATTACTTTAATTAAATAAATAAAAAATGAATTCATTTATCATTCAATTTGGCCATAATTATGCAGTTTACATTAAATTTTGAGAATTTCCGAAAAAAAACTTAAAAATTTGGTTAAAAATATTTGGTAAGACTTCGTCTAAGACAACCATGGCTTAAATGGTTCTAAATTGTCTGTACTATCTTCGCCTTAAAGCTTTGCACCCATCTTCCAATCACCCTGTATAATTATCTCGTCCCTAACCTCCGGTTTCTGAATTAAAACTATGTTTCTGAATTGAAAGTAATCAAATCTAATGCTTAGTGCTTTGATCGACTCCTGGTTTTATGTGTTCAACTTAGACCAAGCTCCAAGACGAACACAAATTTCGCTACCACCACAACCTTGGCGAGATATTAAGGCCATCAAAGAAGGCAAGGTCTTTTTCGGAAGCCTGCAGTAAACAGCGAAAAAACCTTGGCTCCATCATCAGTAATGTTTCAAATTGTCGCGTTTAACATAAAACCACAATTTATGTTTGCGGCTTGTTCTCAGCGATTATATTATGCTTGTAGATAAAATAACAGATCTGTCGGACTTGTCGACAATATTTTTGCAGCTAGCACGTAGTGTAATTTCTAGATAAGTGTAGGATGGAGCTTGTTTTGATATATGAGTACTAAGTCATAGTTCAGATAAACCTTGAACATGAATAAAATAAGTCTTTGGGTACATTATGTGTTATGTATTTTCGTAACTGTAATTTCATCCTAAGACTAGCGGAACAATAGATTGCTTTACTTAAAAAAGGTATTTTGGAAAGGGGATTTGAAGTTAACAGCCCCGACTTACGAGTTGTAGGTCGTGAGTTCGAACCCAGACAAGTGCTTTACTTTGTGTAATTTATATCATCACCAGTGCTCTCGATACGGTGAAGGAAAACATCAGGAGGAAACCGGCATGTCCCAGAACTAAAAATTTGGCAACTTGGGACCAATCCGCATTGGGCCCGTGTAGTAGATTATAGCTCACTCCCTCTCAAAGAGACAAGGGCTGTGTCCCAGCAGTGGGAACTTTATAGGCTAACGGCGGACCTAAATGATAATGATAAATGATTTTATTTCTCTAAGTAGATTTGTACAAACACTTTTACACGTCAATCATATTTTTTTAAAGCTAGATGAGGTATTCTTGAACAACCTACTACAAAATAAATCATAAAATAAAAATCTCAAGCCGCATTGTTACACAACCGGTGCGTTATGGCGTCTGATTGTACCTACCTAGGTTACAATCGCACAATGTGCTACGGTAACGGCCCCTAATAAATAGCAACACGGCTAAATTCTCGATAACATTATATTTACGCTCACTGCAAGTGAACAAAGCAAATCTTTGGCTGAATAATTTAATTTTGCTTCAGTAAAAGTGACCTACTTGACTGTAAACTTGAATTTTCGTCTCAAAGAAGCCGTGTGCGCCGGGAGGCACGCAGGATAGTCTATACAATTATAAACTGAGGCACGCAGCATTAAATGCGTGTATATTATATGTGAAGAGTATAGAGGCAAACATAACAGCACCACAATAGCGTAGCACACTATCTTTCACATTCTGAAGGATTATGAAGGAAATTCCTAATCCATTGCTTTATATGTTTGAAAAATTCGTCTGCTCGACAACGTCAATGTCACAATGACGATCTTGTTGATTTCTCAAAATAAAAGGCATTGCAATTATAAGTGTGTTACGCAATTCCCCCGCCGCCCTTGGCAAAATAATTAGGAGTATTGGACCATTGTTAATTTACCTTCGACACAGTTTGGAGATAACGACCAAATTTTTTCGACTATCAAACTTAGATAAGTTTGTTCCCGTGTCTGTTTCTAACGGACCAATTATATGCCAATACTCGTATATATACATACATATATAAATTAGAGATCCTACGATCCTTTTGCTTCGTTTTGTTCATACATCTGGTCAAACACGCACACCGGTTGCGAGTACTGCAGAACATCACCAATACGACCAACCAGCCGAACCTCGTCGTCATTCTCCTGCCCGTATACCAATTTATCTATTTTATTATTTATGAACACACAGTAAAATACATAGGGATATGACATAATTATTTATTTGCGCGCAACATGTCATTTTCATCCATACCCACTTCTCTATTAGTCGTCATCTCGGTACCCGTTCCAGCCATATCATGTTTCACACAGTCCATCCATCGTTTCTTTGGTCTTCCCCTACTCTTATAGCCACACACTTAAACATTCATACTTACTCAAAACTTACCTCACGACATTTTCCAACTTAAACCAACCAATAATTTGCTTCATAGTATGCTATTATTGAACGTTATTTAGTCTTTGTACTTCAATGTATTTGCGTCAGAGGTTATCAGCGTTATGTATAGATAGCTAACAATTTGAAGGAGCTTCCTAGCTTGTTTGTGTCCTTTCTCATTATCAAACGATGCTTCTAATTTGGGAGATGAATGTGGAATGTCATGACGTATTTGCAATCTGCTCGTCGTGTTCAGTCAATAAGTTTAAATTAAGTAAGTACCTATATCAACTTCTAGCTTCTGCCTGAGATTTCGTTCGCGTGATTTTTCTTGTTTTAACATAAAATATATCCTACTAGCTGAGCCCTGCGGTTTCATCCGCATAAGTTTCTATCCCCTGGGAATATCGGGATAAAAACTATCCTTTGTCCTTTCCCGGGACTCTAACTATCTCTATACCAATTTTCATCTAAATCGGTTCAGTGGTTTAGGCGTGAAAAGGTAACATACAGACAGACGGACAAAGAGACAGAGTTACTTTCGAATTTATAATATTAGTATGGATGACAGTCGGCGATACTGTAGCTTCCCATTAGTGAAAGAATTTTTGGAATCATATCTGTAGTTCCGAAGATTACCTCCTACAAATTTTACCTCTTTATAATATTAGTAAGTATACCATGGAAGAACTAAGCAATTTCTGCTATGTTCGGCAGGTAGCTATGAACTGTTCCATGGTCTAACTAACTCACAGGTTCTCAAACTTTATTATAGAATCAGGTACACACAGCAAGCCTTTTTAGTACATTTTAAATACAAAACTTTTAAGTTTGAAACCAGTATTAAAACTCAAACCATTTTTTTATTTACTTAGTATATTTTTTTGAGCCAGAGCCGAATATAATCTAACTATTAAGTTTTGAATAAGATAGAACATCAATTTGCCAAATATTTCGAACACCTCGCTGCACTTTCAAAAACGTTTCGCTAATCTTCTTAAACTCAAAATCAAAGCATAACCAATTACAGGCACTTTTGATTGGCAAGGAGAAGGTCAGTCATCAGAAAGATAAAGTCATATAAATCCATTTCAAAGGGTAGTAGGTTCTTATGGAGAAGACTAGGCAACAAAATCCATGGACACTCTTAGAAATGAGCCGCGAACAAGAAGGTTTAAACTCAAAAATCGAAAACTATATATATCTTTACCTGTTGCACTTCAGCAGTGGTAGATCTGAACAGCTCAATATATCTGGCACCAATGGACTTGCGGTGTCGAGATAACGCCTTAGGCGCGTCATCTTCTTTAGCAAAGAGAACGAATGCGTCCCCTGTGGCTCTGCCGTCGGCTCTCCTGACGAATAGCACGCCTTCAGCTCCATCCAGAACTAGGACTGGGTTGTCACCCGTTGAGAAGAAGTCCAGCTGGAAATTAAGATTGTTTTTAGTACATGTGAGACAGAACTCTCGAGATTGGCAATACCGGCCCTCAAGTTTTTCTTGCAAGCACGAAAAAGTTAAGGGCCCTTTTTACCCCATAAGTTCTAAAGAAATTTCTGTTTGTTTGGGGTTTGTAGAAAATAAATAAAATTACATTCTAACTCAGAAGTTGAGCTGTCATTGTGATCTTACTAAATGCAGAAGAAACTGGGCGGCAAACACGGTATAGTCGTAGAAGACACTAATTATATTAGCCAAAGATGTATCCACTTCGCCAAATCCACCTACAGGAGCCTATTACCATCAACCGGGCAAAAATTTAGATTCCGAGCGGCAACTGAGAAATTCCAGATGAAAAAAATCCAATAACACTTTGCCAGACTCGGGAATGGAATCCAGGACCTCATAGCGCTTGCGACCACTAAACCAACAACGCAGTTAATCATCATCTATAGAAGCTAGCGCTTTGTTAGCTTTTATGAGAAATTTAAGTTAGAAAATCTAGAAAATACCGACGCAAATTTTATAACATCTAGTTCAAATTTATTTATTAATAATACATATGATTACAGTAAATGTTAGATAAGTTAGGTAAGCTGCTGTATAATACCTAATCTCAGCAACTAACCCAGAGGTTATGGCGTATCGTTGAAGTTTACAACATATTATTTATCAATTTGACGCTTTCTGATTAGCTGGCAATAGTACTGCGAAGATAGGTCGTAATGTGTTAGAAGATTGCGATTTAGAAATATAGTATTTATTCCGTTTGTGAATTTTGACAGATAAAAAAAAAATCTGAATTTAAAGGTATGCTCGTTTTTTTGGAATTTTAGATATAACCCTTGCTAAGACTTGAATAGATTTCTTGCTATGGGTTCCTTCAGTTTGGTAAATATTTGCGTTTAAAATCATATTGTTATCCAGCAGGTTTTAACTCTGAATACCAGAATTCTAGTTCTGGAAATTTGGATTTTTCTTTATAAAGAAAAGATCAAAGGCTCAACTGGTCCTGCCATCCAGTATATTATAAGTACTTACAACTTGTTGTGGCGTCGCATCGTAAGGTAAACCTCTCATACGCACGATGACTTGCGCACCACGTGAGAGGAACGCGGCCGCCTCGCAAGTGGCGCCCCCTGCTACTGACAGGAAGTCTTCGCCGCTTGCACGGTACACCTGGATAAGAGACAAAGGAATTTATTAGAGATTCAAAGTTTTTGACCTGGCGGGAAGCATTTAAAAGATCAACAACTCAGAACGCGGATGAAAGGGAATTCGCAGTTTCAAAAAACCGGCCAAGTGCGAGTCCGACTCGCCCATGAAGGGTTCCGTAGCAGCAAGTAACATAATATAAAAGTTCTTGTAGTTCGTTGTAACTTTGTGAAAGGTAAATTGCGGTTTTCGATTTATGACGTATTAAAAAAAAAAGTACTTACTAGATCTCGTTCAAATCAATTTTCGGTGGAAGTTTACATGGTAATGTACATTATATATATTTTTTTAATTTTATCATTCTCTTATTTTAGAAGTTAGAGGGGGGGGGGGACGGATACATTTTACCACTTTGGGAGTGTCTCTCGCGCAAACTATTCAGTTCAGAAAAAAATGATATTAGAAACCTCAATATCATTTTTGAAGACCTATCCATAGATACCCCACACGTACAGGTTTGATGAAAAAAAATTTTTGGAGTTTCAGTTGTAAGTATGGGGAACCCCAAAATTTATTGTTTTTTTCTATTTTTGTGTGAAAATCTTACTGCGGTTCACAGAATACATCTACTTACCAAGTTTCAACAGTATAGTTCTTATAGTTTCGGAAAAAAGTGGCTGTGACATACGGACGGACGGACAGACAGACAGACATGACGAATCCATAAGGGTTCCGTTTTTTTGCCATTTGGCTACGGAACCCTAAAAAGCATAGCAAACTTCAAGAATCCGTGTAAATTTAGGTCAAAAACGTAATAGATATAGAAAATAAGCTTTTCTTAGGTTAAGATTAGTGAAAGCATGAGCTTGTTAGTTGTAATGTTCAAAGGCTACTGCAGAGCAAGAAGCCTTTGCCCTGCAAGAACCTATTAATCACCGCACTTGCTTATTTGTTGACGATTTAGCTGTGCCTGGAAACTTCGTGCTATGTTTCATTCACATAACTTGACAGTGTTGGGAACCGCTGATTGTTTTTTTTTTTTTTTTTTTCGATCTGGTCCCATAGCACATTTAAAGATGTTCCTCGTTTAACCTAACATCCTGCATAATAGTTATTTGTATTGTAGTATGCTTACCTCAATGTACCGCGATCCGATGTGGTGCTTGTGCCTTTTGAGCGCCATGTCTCTGTGCTCCTGTGACACAAACCGCACCAGCGCCTCGCCGTTACGTCTACCTTGAGGCGACAGGCACAGGGCTACGCCACCCCTGTAGGACACAACATTAGGTTAGGATAATGTTCTCTTAAAATTTAGGCCCTCTTGCACCACGAATCATTAGGTAAATGCATTTAGCGCTAACCGAATTTAAAACGTTTCGTTCTGTATCTGTCAATCGTTTGAAGATGAGAGAGACAGAATGATATTTTAAATACGTTTAGCGTTAAATGCATTCAGTAATTTTTAGTGCAAGTGGGTCTTAGGAGTCATGTATTTGTGTAGAATTAGATGATTCCTACACTATAGGATTCGTTTTGGTGATAATTTGGCCCCGTTGACAGCCTTTTCGAAGGCCTCGTACAAATATTTTATATTGCAGGGTTATTGCTCTTGTAAATGAGCAGAAATTGGCAATAGGGCAGAATTGCTTACCGTGTAGTTGACAATAAGAGAATAGGGCAAAACAAATTGTGTGAACATTGGATGCGGAATCGGGTGTTATGGCGCAACTTGGGAGAGGACGAAGTTCAGCAGTTTTTGATAGATTCGATTTATGCAGGGTGAAATAAAGTCCCGTTTACATTTTTGGAGTCCTTGATCTACATAATAATACTGTTTTCGTTACTCACTTGGCAACATTAAGTCCTCGGAAGAATTTGGCGATATCCTGATCTGATGACTGCCACGGTAGTCCCCGCGCGCGTACTATGCAGTTGCCGTCTATTTCATCGTCCTTTGAGCTGTAACAATACAAAATAATATGTTAGTCATTCGTCTATACATCTTATTGAAATTAATGGATGTTTGCCATGGGTTAATGAGGTGGCATGGCATGGGTTTTGTATATTTGCGATTGAAATAACACTCCATGTTTTGAAAGCCTTGACATATTCTGTCACATCTATGACTTCTGTGTTTGTTTCGGCCTTTCTTCTTACAGTAGTCTGATAGAAAACGCCGACCACATTTTTATTAAAAATATGATTGAATTGTACAAACCTAACATTTATCATTTACATAAAATTCCGCCGCAATATTTGTACGTCCGCGCGAACGTTGGCTTAAGTTAAGCGCACATTACAACCACAATTGGTTACATAACAGCTCATCGTATTCTAATACAAAAGTAAGGTGCGACTTGCCTGTAGCCCTCGCACAAATTAATTAAAAAGTGAGGTAGGAGAATTTTTGCATTGCGGTACGGCCGCGGCCGGCCAAATGTGGATTAGCCTTTACTTTGGTTTGCGCATACCATTACTTAATATCTGAAAATCTTCTAGTTAGAATGAGTGTGTGAAACAATCTGCAATATTCAAGACGAATCTCGGACAATGAATTTGACAAGAACGTGAGAAAATATCGCCCTCATTTTAAAATTATGGTTTTGACTATGTTTCATGTTTGATATGATTCTTTGCAAACTGCGAATTAAGTTTGAAGAAATTATGAAAATTTATATTTAAATAAATGTATGCAAATCTTTATTTATTTATTCAGTTAATATAGGTAAGCCAAAAGTATATGTATACATTTTATATTATTAATAAATGTCAGGTGCGTAGTACTGGAACCGGCGTGGGTGTATGACCCCAATGTACTCGTATGAAACGTAACGAGGCAAAAGGAGTATGTAAGGATCGTAGTAGGTGGCATTCTGTAGGTTCTGCCTACACCCGTGGGAAGAAGTCGTGTGTTTATATACTCTGCGTTAGCGATTTATTTGCCAAAAATGTAAAAAAATATGAGTTTATGGAAAAATAACTTTAATTACTACACAATAAAGCTCAGTTTACGCTAAAACTTCAAATATTTTTATATTTTTTTCAATGGTGCTAGTCACTCTGAAATCAACTTAATTACTTACTTACTACTAAATTAAAGATCATATTTGTTTAATTTGAAATAACATCAATTAGAAGCATGAATAGACCTTATGTATTAATAAAACACATAACATCACGCCTTGTTTCCCCGAAGGGTTAGTCAGAGGTGTATTATAGTACACCCACATTTTGCAAGGGTTCCGTACCTTAAAAGGAAAAACAGAACCCTTATAAGATCACTTCGTTGCCCGTATGTCTGTTCTGCCAAGACCCTTTTTCTCAGGAACGGGTGGAGTTATCGAGTTGAAATTAGTCTCAAATACTCAGGGCTGCTATCCCTTGAAGCAGTGAAAAAATCAAACTTCTGAGACAACGAAATCAAAAGATTCGGGCGTTTTTGTTCCGTTAATGCCGCATATTTTGACACTCGCAAGGGAATCAAAACCTATCAAACAAATTTCATGATTCTAGGTCAACGGGAAGTAGGGTACTTCCCGTTGACCTAGAATCATGAAATTTATTTTGCAAGAATTTATGTATTTGGCAAGAAGCAATCTCATGAGCACAAGTAAAAATGATAAAATCCGTTTTGTACGGAACTCTCGGTGGGCGAGTCCGACTCGCACTAAACTGGTTTTTTTTTTAATTAATAAAAGTTATAGGTAAGTAACAGTTCTTAAAATTATTGCTTTACTATATTTTACTAAGTATCAGTAGGTTCCTTAGAAATAACGGAAAATAAGTTCAAAAAATTAAACAATGACATTTTGCTATCAAAATTACACACTGATTATATTTCATTGTTTTTCCAAAAGAATGTTATTCTTTAATGAAAATTTATGTAGGTGATGTTGTTTTGATAATAATATTTGTTGTGATTGTGGTACAAAATGGCTGTAATTCATACTTGACAGTCGTTACGGGTAGTCAGAAGCCCATAAGTCTGACAACCAGCCTTTCCAAAAAGTTACGTGTTACCCAGTAACTGGGTTGTGGATTGTGGAGGTCATATAGGCAGTCGCTTCATGTAAAATGCTGGTATCCAGCTGCATCCGGTTAGACTGGAAGCCAAACCTAACATAGTTAGGAAAAGGCATATTAATTGATTCATTGTGGTCCCTACAAAACATAATAATAGTCCTCATATGCGAACCTTAGGGCCTGTGCACACCAGGTTTTTTAAACGCGTCGTTGACGCGCGTTTGTAGCGATACAGACGCGATACGCACGCGAGTCAGACGCAGCCTGTAGACCTTCTGTGGGATAAAAGCGCGCCGTCGACCCACGTTTCTAAAACGCGCGTCAACCGCGCGCTTAAATAACGTGGCGGGCACAGGCCCTTAGGTCGCCGGTAACTTTCATAATATGTAGCTGGATAAGGATATGGGTTTTCTGAACGTACAAGTTATGGAAATTGCCGCTGTGGAGCGGTGCTTTGATGCCTTTTACCGGTGGTCTCTCCATCCTGCCATGTCGTGGTCATTCCTTGCTAAGACTCTTTTCCAGTATTTAGCCTACATAGAGTTCATAGAATCTCAGAATGTTCTTAAAACAACATTTTTGTCTATTGTCCTAAATCCTACACCTCCGTGCGAAGCAACAATATTTTAATAAAATAGTAACGAAACAATGGTTTCCAGAAACTATAATTCTGCGCCAGTTCGCATGACGTGCGCAGCTCAGAACGTATCGTAAAATCCAATGTTTAGGTCATCATTATTATTTTATTCTTGTTATTGATGTTATTATTTTTGTTGGGTGAGCTAAATTGAGGGATTCGTGTTCAATTATAAATAGATCAACTCATTACTGGTAATTATTTTAGTTAAATACTAGTTGGAGCTATATTTCTGCTTTCTTACTAAGAAACTTGGGTATATATGATTTTCTAGGAAAAATTAAGTTTAGACTAAGAAACGATGAGATGGTTGTGTGAAAGATGACATGGCTGGAAAGGGGATGAATAGCTGATAGAGATTTAATGATGATGAAAGAGATCATGATGCTGATCCCAAATAAATAATGGGATATAGTCAGGAGGATGATCAGAGGCGAGATAAGACTACGTATCTTACTCCTCTGATACCATTCGTTCCACCCGCTGAAGACCTCCCACCTGGACATGAGTTACCTTGGGTAACCTGGAAGTCTTTAAACTGACTCCGGACCCAGGTTGGCCGAAGCAAGGAAAACCTGTTCAAGTGGAGATTCACAGATGACTCCGCCTTGGAGTCAGCTGCACGTTACAGGAACTGATGGACGCTGGTGATGGCGTCAAACAAGTGGCCGAGTTCTGGGCCGGGTCCATTTAGATTGCTATCGACATGCTCAGAAGAAGACTCCTCTGATCTCTGTCATTATGAGTGTACATACTTGTTGCTTTCGGCTCATACAAAGCAAGCACTTTCTGAAAATTCTGTTAGACGGATTTTTCAACGAGACCAATTACAAGCCTGATAATCCTATTCGTTTGAACACCAACTTAACTATTTGGGCGACATAAAATCTTGCTGTCGGCTTTTAGTCTAACTATAGTCATTTGTTTTGACAGTAGAAACATCGAGATCTATCATGGAACGTGAAACGCATGAACGTTAAACGTGCCAAAAACGTGACAGGCAGTCTACGTTCGTATATCTTTGATAGAGAGGTATCGTGTTATACCCAGTAACTGGGTTGTGGAGGTCAGATAGGCAGCCGACGCCAACATAGTGGAGAAAAGGCTAGGTAGATTGAAGGAGTGCCTACGTGACATTCGTGCAAATATATAGGCTCGTCCATACACACCACACAAATCAAGGGAAATTTAGAAGTTATCAGTACCCAGGGCAGCTGCCATATGACCTACAGAACGCAATGGAAGATACCTAAGGTTATCTAATAAAACCTAAGCTAATACTACAACAACTTATATCAATTCTCCCTTTCCTAAAGAGATCGGAATATTTAAACAATCAATGAACGATAGTCATGCACTTGACCCTAAAGACCACAATTATATCATAAATACATATGTTTGCTAGTTTAATAACGTGAGTTTATTTCCTTATCTAGTCAATCAATCTGCTAGGCTTTTTCTCAACTTTGTCGGAGTCAGCTTCCAGTCTAACTGGATGGAGCTGAATATCAGTATGTTACATGGAGAGGCTAAAAACGTTCAAAATTTGGTCAAAAATTTAGGGAAATAAGTGGTATTTTTGACAGATTGAGATTGAGATGAGACTGTGAACGATCTTAAAATTACAAGAATTGCCCCTCACAGATCTCCACAACCCAGTTACTGCGTAACATGATAGTGATACCTCTTTGTAAAACTGGTTGTCAGGTGGCTTTTGACTTCCCCTAACGAGGATCTTTTGCAAATTCAACATTGTAGTCCAGAAGGCTACGAATAACAGCCGGCATATGTAATAGATGGTCCCCGAAACCGACACGGTAACCGTAGCCATAACATTCGATTGACTCATGCGGCTGTTAATATTGAGCCACGAGTACCTCTAATTCCTTATCTAGTATTGATTAGAAAAACCACAGGAAAGTCATCGGAGGCAATTTGAAATGATAATAGCTTCTTGATTGGAATCAAGATTGTCACAATCTGTTGTTTTAATAGTCGTTCCGTTGATACTTATGCGTAGTTTTATTTACAGTGTCTAGTTAATGTTGGTTGGTTGTGGGATATGGCATAATCATCCTGTAATGTTCTCACTGCTGGCCTCCTCTCTTTGAGAGGGAATGGGCTGTAATCTACCACACGGGTCCAGTGCGGGTTGGTAGATGTCACATGTTTTCGAAATTTTGGTTCTAGGACGTGCCGGTTTCCTCACGATGTTTTCCTTCACCGTTTTGAGAGCAGTGATGGTAATGAAATTATTTACATAAAGTAAAGCGCCGCCTGGGTTCGAACTCATGACCTACAAATCGTAAGTCGGGGCCGATGCCACTGGACCACCACTGCTCTCCGTGGGATATGGAGTAGTTTGAAATTATGGTATTTGACAAGATTCTTTAAATTTTCTCGACTGGCTGTTCATAATGGTGTGCTGGTGCCTACGTTTATGTATGGAAGTGAATGTCGGGTGTCGCAAAAGAAGCATAGAAGTAGAATGAATGCTGTGGAAATTCGTTCCTTGCGAAGCATGAATATTGAGGCTGAGGAATAATGTGATAAGACAACGGTACGGATTAAGAAGCGACACAATTTTAAAAGAGTTTGCTTAGATGGATTGGTCATGCGGAGAGGATGAGTGAAAGGCGTCTAACAAAAGGTATTTACAATACAGATGTCAATGGAAACGCCGGAACGACGCGGCCTCAAAGGACATATAGTGAAGTTCTTCAGAAGGGTCAGGTGCGTAGTACTAGCAACCAGAGTGCACGTATGACCAGATATATGAAAAGAGTATGGAAGGATCGTAGTACGTGGCCTTCTGTAGTTTCTACCTACCCCTATGAGAAGAAGGCGTGAGTTTATGTACGTATGTATTTGCAAGCAGTGCCATTGCAAGTTCTGAAATGTGTACGCCTTCGTTTTCTTTACTTATTGCTATGATAATAATATATTGTACTCACAATGATGTATGTGGCATTTTTACTCCACTTGAGTTATTTATTTTGTGCGTTTTTACGATTCAATTTCAGAGAAACATTGGTTTCTGCACGTCAACTCAAATATTCGTAATGTATGTTTCTTCACAATCTCCTTTTCTCTGGCCAATATTATATTTTGAATTACAGAAAAGTTGAAAGGAAATCGTTAGCTTGGCATGGGCATGTGATGAGGAGACAGGAACCGCATATGACTTAAAGAGTGATGAATATAAATGTAATGGATGGCGAGAGAGAGGAAGGCCAAAGAAAAGATGTATGGATTGTGTGGATGATATTATGAAAAAGAAGGGAGTGAATGATAGCGTGACGGTTGACAGGGGAGAATGGAAGAAGACAGCGTGTTGCGCCGACCACAAGTAACATGGGACAAGGGAAGGGAGACGATGAATATAACAATCTTGAATCTTCAAATTTATAACAAACAACACAATCAATACAGAGTTTCTATTATTTTATCTGTATGACTTGTAAATAATATATCGATATAGTAACACAGTATCCATGTGCTGATATAACATATAATTACAGTTATTATAATTATTTATGTCATTTGTTTTATCAATATTTTTACAAATCCTTGGACCCAAAGTGTGATAGCAGAACATAATTATAATATCATAATCTTGTAGTTTATGAAATATTCCATTTCATATTGGAGTGAGAAATTACAATCAGCGGTAATTTTGCGAATCGATAATTGAAAAAGGACGCCCTAGAACATAGAGAAAATTGTCTTTGCTCTAGAAGGACATAATAGTGAACTTATTGATGATATTCTTCAAAAAGGCCAGGTGTGTAGTACTAATCTCTGAAACTACCAGTAGGATTTGAAAAAATATTTCTGCATTTAAGAGCCTATACTACCTCAAATGGCTTAGCGTGATCCTCCGTTATGTCGAAAATACTGCACCATTAATTTTGAAATAAATATATGGTAAAGTTGAGGATTAATGTTAGGTCTTATGTTAGACGAAAACACGATTTCATAAAAATTTCTCGATAGAAAAAAAATCCAAAGTTACCTCTAACCCGAACAATAAACCGCTGGTATTCAAAAAAATCTTCAAATTAGATCATGAAACATTGCATACTAACTGAACATACTTTAAAGCAGGTCTTATGTTATTTATTTTTTTATGATTACCATTATTTTCACTATAAAAAGCAAATACCTAAACTACTGGCGCTGCCTGCCGCCCAGCACCGCACTCTGTCTCGCTCTCACTCAATCCGCGAGCAGTATCGTATGAGCGAGATAAAGAGTGAATTTTAGCTGAGGTAGTATAGGCTCTTAAAAGCCCAATTCTTGAAGAAGGCTACTATATTCTTATACGGCCTATTAAATATCACGCTACGGCCCTTAGGAGCCGAGTAAAAAGAAATTAAAAAGTCAGAAAGAACGCTAAGTGAAAACAAAGTAACAGCGCGGGCAGGCGATGCGATGCGACGGGGTGGCTCAGGGAAACAAGAAATTTCATGATACTTTACGGTTAATTATTGATTGCTTGTCCAGTACTCCTTGGCGAAGTAGATAAAAAGTGCAAACCCAAAATTCTAACATTTATAGTAGTAGCAGAGAATACTAATACGGAGACATTCAAAGACTCCCTAGAGAAAACTGTCCTCACCACACAAGTCAAACATACAATCGTAAAAGTAAAGTCATTTATTATAATAATATATGTAATACCTACGTGTGACGGTCCCATGCGGACAATGTCCATTATGTACGGGCTGAGGACTAAATCAAAACATCTTGAACAATGATGTTACGACACCGACATGACATTTGATTTGACCATTGCATACAGGAGTATTGAGGATGCCCTGCCATACAACGTGGCAGTGCTGCCAGCCTTTTGGGCACGTTTCCTGTTGACAGCGATGAGGGCGAATTTTTTGATGCCCTTTGATTATTTCCCCTCCCTTTTTATATACTTGTATATTACATATTATTATTTTAAGACTGCTAGCTTTTTAAATTATGTAAATATTTGAATCTTTAGCAAAAAAATTTAAAATTAATAGTTTATTAAGTGATTGTGTAAGAATTTAATCTGAAAATGGTTTGTTTACACTTTTATCAGACAATTTTGAAACTGACTATAGATGCCAAGAGCCAGAGAAATAATCCTGAGAAGAAATTGCCTCGTGATAAGCTATATAGATTAGTCATCTTATTAATTATGTATAAGACCTTTGTAAAGGATTCAACTTTCAGTCGTTTGTATATTGAAAAGACTATAGAAGAGAAATGTAGATGGCACGAGGATCCTGAGAAGAATTTGCTAAGCTATTATCCATTATTTATAATTGAATGGATCCTTTGTAAAGGTCACATTATCTTCCCACATTGGCGACTCCTTTTTTATTGTTTGAGCTGTGTTAAAAGTGACAAAGGTCCAATAACGTGTCATTGTGACATCGTCACTATGGGAAGCGTTGACTAATTTAGGTATTACTAGCCCAGCAACCCGACCCTGCTTCGCACTGTTTTTACGACTTGTCAAAACATCGGGATTCCTTTACTATACATACAAGGTGGCAGGGACATCGTCCCCCTGTGTAGACACGTCTTCTCGTCGGCTATTTAAAAAAAAAAACTGCTGTCCAATGCATTTTGACCGCGTTGGTTTGCACTTTTGTAGGAAACAGCAGTTTTTTTTAAACCGATAAAAAATTTCAACGCAGTGCGGTCCAGAATCATCTGAAGCCATCGTAACAGGTAGTGCGTCGATGTCGTATGAGTGTAAGTTTAATATTAATGTCTTATGAACATTACCCTCCGAAAATAATTCTCTAAATAATGGTGAAATTGGCATCAAAGTCCGTTACGAAGATTAGAAGAACAACGTGGTCACACAGCAGACACGAAAAGCGACTTTAATACTACTAGTATTATAAACGCGAATGTTTGTGAGGATGGATGGATGGATGTTTGTGAAAACTACTGAATTTACAGTATAGCTTATACATCAAAATAAAGGATACTTTTTATCCCGATACCTATTCCCACGGGATCGATACTTATGCGGGTGAAACCGCAGGGCGCTGATATTTTATATATTTATGTATACGTGTAGTTATAGAAACACTTTGATAAAAGTCCCATGAGATGACGTGTCAATGTGACATCGCCACTACGGGACGCGTTGAGTAATTTAGATATTATTTTGTCATAGGAAACTATATCGTCACTGTGGCAAATGTTGACAATGATGTTCAGAACGCAAATGGAATGAAAACGTCAATATTTTGTCAGTTTTTGCCATTTGTCGGTTTTGCGAAGTTAGAGTGCTTATCAGTTAGAAACACAACAAGTAATCGTTGCATAATAGCTTTGTTTAGTAGATATTAAACATGATTTATCTGATAAAATTAATTAGTCTGATTAATTAAGATTAAGTAGGCGTATCAATGAATAATTATCGTTTAGAAATGTTTTCACGCTCATTACGCATTTTTGCTTCGTCTTCCGCGTTGCAGATATCTGTAAGAAATCAATCTTCAAGATTTAACTCACCCGCTACCAACTACCTTGTGGTCGTATATGAGAAAGATTATTTCAGGAAAAACGAACAAACTGAAGGGAAACAATTCTTCTGATTACGCTTAGTGATTCAATTCCATTCCACAAGTCGGTATTCACACTATCAACAACGCGCCTTATACTGCAGGTTCTAAACGAGACACTTGCTCAAATCTACGTCTTTAAAATTAATGTAGCGGATCTTGTAACATCACCGTGATCATCATCATCCATCTGGCCCTTATCATAATGTATTTGGGGTCGGTGCAACATGTCTATTTTACTCCATACATCTCTATTAGTCGTCATCTGAGTATAGTCACCCCCTTTTTAGCTATATTATTTTCACAGTCCATCCATCGTTTCTTTGGTCTTCCCCTACTCGTACAGATAGCCATATTAGCCATCCACATGTATACACAAAACTAAACGGATCTTGTAACGTAGTGTGAATTTTGTCGTTTGTTTATAGCTTATAGCGTTATAGCTTCTAAAGACTTCAATTCATTTCCTTTTCGCAATACCTGTATGTTTGGCTAAAGCGATGAGTCACTACGTTCGCAGAAAGATAAGGAGCTAACACACTACTAGTTTTAATTTCAAATCGGCGTGGAACGGTTTGCTGTTTCTACTTGTAACGCGCTGTTTGCAATATTATTGATCCGAAACGAGCAGGTTTTAGATATGCGAGGAGAAATTCACTTTTGAACACAATGAACACATCATCTGAAGTCAGGTGTAGAGCAGTGATACAGCTGTCTACCGACCCCTTCAGGATATGGTATGATGGTTGCCTATATTCTAAGTACACATTGTCAAGTAACAATGTCGGTGATAGCATTTACTATAATGACTTAAATATTCAAGCGGTATCAAGATGCAAGGCGTTTGAGATAATTAGACATGTTGCTGATCCTTGGAGTAAGGTTAACATCAAAATAAAATAGTAATTAAGAAGTAGAATCAAAATTTGACAAAAAACCAATCATAATGATATAAAATTCGTAGCAATATTATTGTGGATTAATATCTATTGTAGTTCCGCAAGGGAACATACTGTGCCCTGTACTATACTTATGAAGATAGGTATATTACCAAGGCATTTAATAGATAACACCGTTGCTCTTAATAATGCACTAGCAGCTCTCTTTCTAATATAATATCACGTCTATATTCTGAAGAGATAGGCAGAGGTCAATACAGCTAATAACCCCTGTTATTTTATTAGACCAAGTAATAGGAGATGAACAAACCTATTGCCAATAATTACCATCAAACGGGCACAAAACCAAACATAATTTTGCTTGACCCGGGGTTTGCACCCAGGAACCCATGCTCAACTGTCGCGCTCCCGAAGTTGCGACCGACGAGGCAGTTGTGTATGTTATTCAAGCATAATAATACCTAACAGTTATTTATAATGGTGTCACTATCTAAAGCAATACTTTAGTCTACAATTACGGCGAATTAAGCAAAGTTATAAACTACATGCATAAAAGTGTTAGGTTATGCATATCAAAAGTGCCTATTTAGCCATTTAGTCCTAACTGTTGTTGCTGACTTTTCAAAGCATTTGTTGATAATTTCCAATCCGCACCATGTTTGTTTCGCGTTGCGAAACTTGCCGAATAAAGGACGGCGCACATTTTAGACTTTAATCGGGACGTAGAATTTCTAGAACGGATATTTTGAGTCAGCGATATTTTGAATTGTCAGTCATGATGCATGAGATGCGGAGGAATGAGGAAAATGTTGTGAGGATAGTTTTGAGTGAGATGACTATAAGAGTAGGGGAAGACCAAAGAAACGATGGATGGACTGTGTGATATGGCTAGAAAGGGGGAGACTGACTAGCGAGACCACGACTAATAGAGATGTAGGTATGGAAGAAAAGGACATATTGCGCCAACCCCAAGTAAATTGGGATAAGGGCAATCTAAGAGAAAGATGAAAAAAATTATCAGACCGAATGAATCTATGTAACATGAATAAATTTCATGTTAAAAGGCAACCTCTGGAGGATGGATCTTTTTAACATACGTTTTGCTATCAGCGATTTGGAAAAATATCTAGTGTGTTACGAATCCAACAAATTAGATTTATAAGTAAACAAAATAATGGTTATTTATGCAATTATTTTAGAAATATTGATTTTAATAATAAGTAACTAAGTACTATTAAATCGACGGCTAGGTCCATTTGGAATTATGAATATTCTAATATTGGCTATAAATAGACATTGTTAGCAAAATATTGACTTTCTCTCGAATTCCACTTACAACAAACACAATAACTTCCATTGTTTTTGTATTTATTTGTATAGGTAGTAAGTTAGTTAGTCATTTAATTTAGTATCTAGAGTAAATATGATTATGCTCATTTATATATACTTTCGTGGATGGATGACCATCTTTACTTACCGAGACCCCTCCGTGCCTCGGAAAGCACGTTAAGCGGTTGGTCCCGGCTGTCATTCGTGGATCTTTCACAGTCGTAATACGGGTAGTCAGAAGCCCGACAGCCTGACATCCAGTCTTTCCAAGGGTTATCGTGTTACCCAGCAACTGGGTTGTGGAGGTCAGATAGGCAGTCGCTCCATGTAAAATACTGATATTCAGCTGCATCCGATTAGACTGGAAGCCGAACCCAACATAGTTGGGAAAAGGCTAGGCAGATGATGATTTATTTCCATATACAGGGTTATTGAATATTCGAATCCTCACGATCCCGTGAAAGGGTTGTATTATGTAGTCTTTGGTTATAGGACACGTTATGACCTAGAACCATCATCATTCTCCAGCCCTTATCTTAATTTTTTTGGTGTCGGAGCAACATTCTTTTTCTTCCATATTTCTTTATTAGTTGTCATCTCAGTAACCCCCTTGCTAACCATATCGTCATTCACACATCCATCGTTTCTTTAGTCTCCCCCTACTCTTATAGCCAATATTGACGTTACGACCTAGAATATTATATTAATCCTAATATCCTATTTTTAATATTAAACGCGAAAGTTTGTGAGGTTGGATGGATGGATGTTTGTTACTCTTTCACGTAAAAACTACTGAACGGATTTGGATGAAATTTGGCACACATATAATTTATAACCAGGATTAATACATAAGATACTTTTTATCCCGATATTCACACGGGATCGAGACTTATGCGAGTGAAACCGCGGGGCGCTGCTAGTCATGTATACATATACTAATAATAAAGCTGAAGAGTGTTTGTTTGTTCGCGCTAATCCCTGGAATTCCCAGTCGAATTCGAAAAAAAAAATTGTATTTGATAGCCCAATTCTTGAGGAAGGCTATAGGTTATTTAACATCACATTAGGACCCTTGGGAGCCGAGCAAAAAGGAAAAAAAATGGATGGGCGATGCGATGAACGCGGTGGGTCGTAGATTTTAAACCGGTCAAGGACCACGGTCCGCCCATTGGCGACGAAACAATAGAAAATCAATTGTGTCTCATTAGCGGAGCTTGACAGATTAAACAAGTAATATCACGCGGACGAAGTCGCGGGTAGAAGCTAGTTTAAACATACACTGAGAAAAATAATGGCTAACAAAGTCACAATAAAAGCTTTGCTAAATTTTTCCTGTTGTAGAAACTAAAACCTCTGTTACAACATCCAGGCTCATTTAGTTTACATATCAACTTTTTTATTGTTCTGGGTTTGTTGTGATAAGAACAGCGCGCAATTTGCTAACATAAAAAAGTTCTTATAGATAACAATAGTACGTTGTTTTTTTAAGAAAGTATATTTTGATGTAATATTGAAGTCTAATCTAACAAAATAAATACTGTTATAATAATAATATGTGCATTGTTATTTTAACTACATTAACTAACTTGGTTGAGCCGTAAATTTATTACAAGTGTGCAACAAAGTTAATTTGTTAAGTTGTCTTTGTAGCACGAACAATAAACAATTAGTCTCTGCCAAAAAGTTCAAGTTATTTTGTTGTGATGACAGGATTATCTTGTGAAGTTAAATAAATGTGAAGTAAATACGGTAACAAAGTCAATACATCGAAAGCGTTTGTTATGGAGTTCAAACGTAAGCTGTCAATCTAACAACGTACAATATAAACGTTGTTGTGATAAAAATATTTGACGGTATGCGGGTAGTAGCGGGGAATGGAAAACTTTGTTATAATATCTGTGTGTGCTTAGAAAACTAATTTAAACTAGTCAGTCGCGAACGAACATCGCACGCGCGCGCGCGTCACGCGCAGTTAGTTCGTCTTCAGATCTCGTATAGCTTGCACGCTGCACCTGGCTGCACCCGACGCGATCTCGCCGCCGTAGCGAGGCCTCACACTTTTCAACATTTAACTCAACTGTTTCTCATTTACCCCGACTAATCGCGTACCTGCGTGCTGTACGCAACAATATCTATTTGGCATTCATTTGTTTTACGGGTGCTCATGAATACGCACGGAAAAATGAGTGTAGACTGTTTATATGAAGAATTAAGGGACTTTTTAGTGAAAATTGGTGTTACTGAAAAGTGCATTGATCATATGATCGGTAAGTATCCTTTTATTTTTCTTGATGGGGCAATTTTTATCAATCGGAATCGGTTTCATTTTGACAGTTCAACAACATTCATTGCGTTGTTTACGCGTTGAGCAGACAAATTTTTCGAACTTATGAAGCAATGGATTAGCAATTGGCTTCGAAATGATTCTGATTCCGATTGATAGTGTGTTACGCAATTGGGGTGAGTACAAACAGAGTTATAAGCATTTTTCTGTCGATGGTTGCACTTTTCTGTAATAATGTACAATAAATAATAAGTAAGTAGTAGTATGTATAATTAATATACAACCGAAGTGCAACTATCCACAGAAAAATGCTTATAACTCTATTTATACTTTCCCGACATTACTGCTTTCTCCATAATACGGTCAAATTGTAACTTATCTAATGTAAACTCACGATTTCAAAGCTAGGTGTTATTTATTAGGCTTTTATCTACACCTATGCTATAAATCTTTTATAAAAGTTTCTGAAACAGTTAGCTTATTGCCAACATTAAAATAACCCGTGTCATAGTAACCATAATATCATCCAAACGAGTGTTATTAGTTATAATATTGTACAAAATTTCATTATGCAACTCGTTTTCGAAAAAGAACATTGTCATGCACGCGCGTTTCACTACCACAGCGCCGTAATTAAAAAAAAAGAACATAGGTTATTCGAATTCACGGCGTATGCCGCCGGCCGCCATATTTGTTCGATATTAGTATTGCAAAAAACTGTTTCAGAAACTTTTATAGAGGATTCATAACATGGATGTAGATACAAGTCTTGTATGCAACTGTACATAATAAGGTATTAAAACACTCATGTGACACTTTTAATACCCCTTATAATACGACAGTTGCATAAATAACTATTATTCACATACTCTCTTGTTTTCAGACTAATTTGAAAGAAATTGCGAATCCAATAATATTGGCATCACCTTCTGAAAATTCAACAAGTGTTGCATTACCTCATAGACAAAGCGCTGTTATTGTACCCATAAAGGAGAAAGAAAATGTATCACTTCAGGTAAAGTACAAAACAGTAATGTTCGTATTTATTTGCATTTTTTAGTCATGTATGTTAAACGTAAAATTAAGCCCCCCAACATGTTTAAACTGTACCTAACTTAACTAATGTACAGTCACACGTCATTAGGTTGTTTTTTTTTTGTTTTATTATATTATATTTAGTCTTTTATTTCCATACTCTCTTGTTTTTAGACAAGTTTGCAACACATTGCGAACCCAATAATATTGGCATCAGCTTCTGGAAGTTCCATCACAAGTGTCGCTATACCTCATTGGCAAAACACTGTCATTGTACCCAAAAAGGAGAAAGAAAATATAACACTTCAGGTACCTACCTAAACTTTAAAACACAATGTTCTTATTTACTTGCAATTCAATTAGTCATGTATGGTCAACTAAACTGTTACATAATATAAGACAACTAAAGTGAATTGATTAATTTTTAGTCACTAGAAAATGGCCATTGCACAATTTATTAATTGTTATATGAAACTAAATTTAGCAAGTTTAATTAACTTAAGTTTTCATGGCATTTCCAGGACGTCCCATCCACCTCCACTAACCCAGTGCTAACAAACGAAAAAGAAACCCCAGAGACTCATGACCTAAGCTTCGTAACTTTGGGTCAGGTAAACGGGTGCTTAGTTTTAAAATTATATTAAATTGTTGGTAATATATTTTATATATATATATAATAATGATTTTATCTATTTCAGGATATTTCATTTTCACTGGAGCCTGAAGCAGGATTCTTTGACAACGCAGATTTTTTTTAAATATAGACCATATTCAAGACACAAACAAAATCCTACGACGACTGCTAAATGCAGAAACAACAGACAAAAAATTGTTAGAAACAGAAAAAGGCGGCGGCTTGAACTCTCGTGATCGGGCTTACATTGTTAAACGCATTGTCCAATCAGAACTTAAAAAATTGGAGAAATTGAATTCTACTATTCGAAAAGATGTATGGATGCCATGGGCTCATTAGATAAGTCAAGAATTTAATGGTGAAAAAACTGAGTTATACTACGTGCCATACAAAGTCATCGCAGGAAAAGTGATTCAAGCGAGTGGCCTAATACATAACCGACTTATTACGCACAGAAGATCATTGGCTCCTGAAGGCTGTAAAAGAAAAGGCAGCACCGGTAGAAGTGAATGCGACAGTGGTCACAGCTCAGGGCAAGCTAGTAATTGTGGAAATAAAAGAGTTTGACCTCTTCCTGACGGTTTTAAAATCACCTCTTCCACTGAGAATTCATCTTTAGACGAGCAACTAACTTGGCTACAAAGTTCTTCTTCTCCGCCCGAGGTGGTGGTTGAAAAATGGAAAGCTACTTTAGACCTACGAAATAAACTACTCGTGACACTTTCATTCGAAGAATATTTTAACACCTTTCCCGCACTGGGATTACCCAATGGATATAAATTGGTGAGTGACACCGAAGCCTTCTTTTTGAAGCTACTTTTATTTACCTACCTTAGTAGGTAGGTGACAAGTACTTACCTGGTTTTAATCAGTTTTTAATATTTTTATTTTATTTTTCAGCTTTCCGAAGATTTTGAAATCATCAATCCTGGCGCAAATAACAAGTTCGTAGAGAAATTTCCGTTAATTAAAACAAAATTATTACAATTACTTGCCGCTAAAGGGGAACTCCCGAGAGTCGACCAACCCACATTAGATTTATTAGAATTGGCATCTGGTGAGTATAGCACAATTTCTAATTGAACTTATTCTTCTTCTTCCTTGCCAAAACAAGTTATTATTATTATCATGTAATTTAAAAAGTACGTATTTTATTTTTATGAAAACAAGTACCTATTTTATTTTGTTTTCAGTGGGAGAGGAGCAGGCTAACGTCGCTGCATTTTTATCAATAATTACTCATCTACGACAGATGCCTACCATCTGCATGCCGCGCAAAAAAGTGTGGAAACTTTCGAGAGAAGAAGTTCGGTCTGATTTTCTCGGGCGTGTTGCAACTGCTTCAGACGTCGAAAGGTACTGCAGTGACAGAGAGGCGTTGATTAAAGCTAGAGGTATACCAAGCCAGCCTTAATAATATGTCATTTTGCGTAAGCCACTGTAACCTTTTTATGATTACTTATTATTGTATTAGATACTAAGTAATTTAGTTTAGTATACAATTCTGAGTAATTCAGGCCCACTTGCAGTAACATTAACTAAATCTCGATTTTATTAAACCTAGATGTAGCCCTTATGAAACTGTCAAAATATTAAATGTAGATTTAAAAATTTGACATATTCGTATGAGCAAAATCTAGGTTTAGCAAAATCGAGATTTAGTAAATGTTGCTGCAAGTGGACCTTAAAGTGTAAAAAAAATGTTTGACATACTGTGAAATATGAATCATACATTTTTTTTTACACTGAATAAACTATAGTGATTTGTCATCACGTTTCTCAAACCTCTATAATTGCTAGGAGTTTTTTTTTTATACAGGGTGTTACGGAAAGGGTATATCAATACAAACGGGTTGAAGAGTGTGTCTGGTCTAGAATCTCTGTACAAAATTTCAGCTAAAAAGCAGTAATTTTGAAATTGCTTAATATTTTTTTATTTCGATAGTTTATTAAATTGAAATCAAAACAAACGTGTCACCGCACTACGAGGGTCATCATCCATTATCTGTAGTGTGTCTGTGCGCCTAGTACACGCACATCACGCCGCCGCGCGCCAGTGCAGCGCCGTGATGTCGAAATAAAAAAATATTAAGCATTTTCAAAGTTAATGCTTTTGAGCTGAAATTTTGTACAGAGATTCTAGACCAGATACACTCTTCAACCCGTTTGTATTGATATACCCTTTCTGTAAAACCCTGTATATTAGTTAGATTATAAGAACTTTTTAGATATAAGTACTTAAAGTTGTGCATCAACCACGAAATCATCTAAAATATTGAAAACACTGTTTCTAAAGTAATTAGACATTGTTTATAAGCATGTTGATGACTTCCATGCTAGAATTTTGAGCTGACGCTCAGTATAGGTTAGGAAGTTTAGGAACTAATATTTTTTTTTTGTTTTGCGTTATCGAAAAGTTAACGTTTTTGTCTTCAAGTTCTGTTAGATAATTATATCATGGAGTTAATATTTTCCTCAAAACTGATTACACTTTACGAAGAACAGACGAAACTACGAACCGACCGAGGAGATGTATATTGTGCCGTTTTGTTCTATGTCGATCGATGCGCGGTGTGACTAGTGTCTGATTCTCGCTTCACTTTCTTTTTGCTGCACTTAAAAATTGTACTGGTTTTTGAACCTTTTCATGTACCTACTTATGTTAAATGACGGGATCCACTCATTATTAAATATTTCTTGTGTCTAGGATTTAATTCACAATTAGTACGATTTTATTACTTTACAGTACTTATACAAATATTTAATAAAAATGAATAGGTATTCAACAAAGATGGTGGGATTGCCATTTTGCTGTAAAAGTGTCGGGACCACCATCACTTAATGAAAATAACATTCTGTAGCCCCAAACTAATACCACAGAATACTTAAAGCTAATACTTCAAATTTTAATACCAATTACTTAGCGTGGCTTGGTCTGGCATGTAAACTCTGAAATATATTATTACTTCTATAATATACATGAGAGCATTGGTGTGTTAAAGTTGATACTACAATAGGTAATATATTATGGTGATCCCACCACTTTGACGAAGACATGTCGACCTTTTTTGTTGAATATCTTTTTATTTAATGTATTAAATGTACAATTTCACAAGAAATTTAAAAAAGCATGGGTCCCGCCATTTTGGTGATCTATGTCAAATATTTTCTGCACTGATTGTGATTATGTTAGATAAGTCTTTATTTGCCATAAACATGGTATAAAGTTGTTACAGTCAGATATTAATCAAAAATGTTTAGCTATACAGGATATGTATCAATTGCATGCAAAATAATGATTAGTTAAATGTAACAGGATCAATACAATAATATCATACTTTTATCTCAGCATTACAAAAGTCCAGTAATTTATAGTAAGTACTTATATTGTTTAAAAAATCTTTAATGTCATAACACATATTATGTTGAATAAATATTTTAATTTGCCTATTTAAACTTTCTTTTACTAAAAACCTTTATATTATTTCCCACAGGTAATGGATTGGAGACGGCTACTACCGCGACAGTGGCGTCACTTCGTAAAATTATTAACTACTTTCTGAGAATCAATTAAAACCAAATTCTATCTAGAAAAGCACTTAAGATTATTTAGAACCAATACAATTATTGAAACAAGACATTATCCAGTTCTAGTGTCAAATCACACGAGACTCATTAGTATTTTTCTAGAAAATTTGGTTTTAATCAATTTTCAGGGAGTAGTTAATAATTTTACGGAATGGCGCCACTGTCGCAGGAGTAGCTGTCTTAAGGTATGATTCCGATCTCGGCAGCACGCAGCAGTGCTGCCGCGGCAGTGCGGTCGCAGCACTACTGGTCCTCATAATTTTCTATGGGTTTATACGAGATTACATTCCGAGCACGGCAGCAATGTGACGCAGCAATGTCGCGCAGCATTGCTGCCGTGCTCGGAATGTAACCTCATATAAACCTATAGAAAATGTATGAGGACCAGTAGTGCTGCGACCGCACTGCCGCGGCAGCACTGCTGCGTGCTGCCGAGATCGGAATCATACCTTTAAAACTGCCACAGTAACAATTTTCCTTTGCTAGAGTAGCAAAAAAAAGTTGATAAGAATACAAAGTTATTTTGTTACTGTAATGACATTAATTTAGTACTGCAGCTAAGGTCAATATTTGCTACGGTAAACTTAATTTGTTAGGATAAATTTATTCTGTAAAAAAGTTGATAAGAATACAAAGTTACTTTGTTACTGTAATGACATTAATTTAGTACTTACAAATATCCTAACAAATTAAGTTTGCCGTAGAAAATATTCACCTTTGCTGTAGTACCAAGTTAATGTCATTACAGTAACAAAATAAGTTTGTATTCTTATCAACTTTTTTATGTGACGGTAGGTGCAAAAACAAAGGAAAGATTTTTACTCTATTAAAGCTCAGTTGTTATAGGAACATACTTAAATTAATGCCAAAACATTTTTAAATTGTTACAAGATCAGTTTATTGACTGTTGCGATAACAATATAATGGTTTTGTTGGTCTAACAATTCCTTCCGCAGAACGATAACGTTGTTAATGTAACAAAAACCAGATAACAATAAAAACGTTGTAGTGGTAACTGTCGACCTTAAACGGCTCTCCCCTGTTAAAGTTTTATTGTTACACCCAACAATATTTTTCTCTCAGTGTACAATTCTTTCTAAAACAATCTGCGATTATCCGCAAAATCGTCACCATGCGTCCTGTGTTAGCGACCGCGGCTCATGTTTCATGCACCGGAACGCCTGCGCACTATAAATCTTACAAATGTGTTCCTTAGAGGTTGTAACTTGAGCCCTATCGAATGAGTTTTTATTTCACCAAAAAGCAGGGACGAAATTGTGAAGAGGTGCAAAAAAATATCGCCCGTTTGTGTTAAGTTATTCATTAAGTATAATATATTTGTTGAAAGTGTAGAAGATAACTTTTTACAGCTTGGTTTATATTTAAATATTGTAACAGAATAGATTAGAATAAAATAAAAAGGTCAATATAATTAAAATAAACGAATAAGTAGGTACAAATTAAAAAAGCCAAAACCAAAAGTCTAATCAGCTGATACTGATCCCACTGCTGGGACACAGGTCACAAAGGAGGAGGTAATCCACCACGTGGGCCTAGTGCGGGTTGGTGGATGTCACATGTCTCTGAATGTTTGGTTATAAGACATACCGATTTCCTCACAATATTTTCCTCCACCGTTCTGCTAGCTTATCTTGTGATTATTTGTGACTAATGAGAGGAACAATTGATTTTGGGTAGTTATTGAGAGGGATAAGACTTACGACTGCGTTTTAGTTATCGAAATATATAGTCACATAGCAGCGCTACGCGATTTCACCCGCATAAGTTTCGATCCCGTGGGAATATCGGGATAAAATCTATCCTATGTGCTTTCCCGGGACTCAAACTATCTTTAAACCAAACATCTAAATCGGTTCAGCGGTTTAAGCGTGAAGAGGTAACAGACAGACAGACACATTTTCGCATTTATTAATCAAAAAGGTTTTAAATCTGTGAAACGTTTATGGTTCTTGTCCCCATGTGCATTTTTAGATACAGTCGCTCAAGGTAAATACTAGTATTCAGCTGCATCGGGTTAGACTGGAAGCCGACGTCAATATAGATAGTTAGGAAAAGGCTAGAGATGTTAATGGGTTAAACAAATATAAAATTAGCTATTGGTGATCATGGAAGGACCAGATTTACAAGGTAATCTCGAATTAGAAGAATCAATTTTTAGAATGTTAATACCCCTGTTAATCGCACTATCACACTAATATTATACTCGTAAAGGCGAAAGTTTGTGGGTGTATTTGTATGTTTGTTACTTCTTCACGCACAAATGGTTGGACCAATTTTGATAAAATTTGGTATAGAGATAGCTGACACCCTGGATAAACACGTAGGCTACTTTTTATCCCGATATTCCCACGGGATTGAAACTTATGCGGGTGAAACAGCGGGGCGCAGCTAGTTCTACATTAATTATTCGTCTCGTTATTCTAGTAGTCGCAAGTACTACTGCTGAGCATGAGGTCCTAGCTTCAATTCCCGCGTCGGACAGTGCTATTAGGTTTTCCATCCGGAATTTCTCAATACCCGGAGTCTGGATTTGTGTCCGGCTGATGGCAATAGACTCGCCCCCATTAAATGTGTCTCAAACATAACTGACGTAATATGGGTGTACTATATAGGAACTTTTTTTTTCTATCTCAACCAGTGGCATAACTATAGGGTGGCATTGGGGCAAAATGTAACGGGCCCCCAGCCAGAGGGGGCCCCCAGACAGAGGGGGCCCCCGGCCCGAAAGGGCCATGAGCACAGGAGGATCCTTTAACATAAGTTTATAAAAGCAAACTTTTTTTGAAAATGTGCAACAAAGGACATCATTCAGGTTTCGAACATTCTGAACCTTTTCCCCCATTGTTTATCTAATTTTTTGGACAGGACCTCATGCTCAGCAGTAGCGCTTGCGACCACTAGATAACTAGACCAACGAAGCAGTCAGGTGTTAATTTTTTTTTTTTGTGTTAATTTTTTTGGTAAAATTACAAGGTTGGTTAAGCTTCTTTACATTGAAGGAGGGCCCCATCCCTTGAATTTGCCACGGGCCCCAAACAGTATAGTTACGCCACTGATCTCAACCTAGTTATGCTAGGTTTTCCATTACGTAGTTAAGAGTATGTAAAGGAAAACTGTACCTAGCAATTCAACATTTATATCTTTTGCTATGGTTACGTCGGGTCTTACCAACAACGGATTAAATAATGCCTACATAATTGTGTGACGAATGACGATAGTATAGCTATAACCTGCATTTTATTTACACTTATACCTACTAAGTCATTAGCAGAAGATAAGTAATTGGAACAACGTATACCTACGAGTACTTCCTACTATCCTTATAATATTATAAACACGAAAGTTTGTGAGGATGGATGATGTTTATTACTCTTTCACGCAAAAACTACTGAACGGATTTTGATGAAACTTTACAGTAATAGAGCTTATACATTAGAATAACACATAGGATACTTTTTATCCCGATATTCCCACAGGATCGACACTTATGTAGGTGAAGCCGCGGGGCGCTGCTAGTACTTCATTGTATAATTAGCAGTGATAAATTTTAAATCTGTTCAACATAACATCATCTTTGTATTCCTTTTAGGGTTAGTCAGAGATGCACCTACCGTACACATACATTTCGCCAGTTATGTTTAAGTCCCATGTAAGGGCGAGCCGAGAAAAAATCTTGACTCCGGGCTGTTACTGAGTAATTACAGATGGGAAAATCCAATAGCACTTTGCCTGAATCGGGAATCGTACAGACGCCAACACATCAAGCTACTACAATCTGTCAAATTTATTTAATAGATTTTCAACTTTATCGCTAAAACATAAGGTTCAAAGTTGGTTGGGAAAATTTGACCGTTTCGGGTAGCTTGATGTGCTCGCTTCTGTACCCACCTCATGCTCAGCAGTAACTCTTGCGAATACTAAAAGCAGTTAAATCGAAGTGACTGTTATGTGTCTTAGAACATTATTTTCTTGATTATGTACAGGGTTGGTCTGTGGATGGGTGACCATCTTTACATGCTGGACCCCTCCGTGCCTCGGAAAGCACGTTAAGCCGTTGGTCCCGGCTGTCATTTGTCGATCTTTGACAGTCGTTACGGGTAGTCAGAAGCCCGAAAGTCTGACAACCAGTCTTACCAAGGGGTATCGTATTACCCAGTAGCTGGGTTGTGGAGGTCAGATAGGCAGTCGCTCCATGTAAAATACTGGTATTCAGCTGCATCCGGTTAGACTGGAAGCCGACCCCAACACAGTTGGGAAAAGGCTAGGCAGATGATGATGTACAGACGCCAGCACATCAAGCTACCCGAAACTGTCAAATTTTCCCAATCAACCTTGAACTTTAATCTGTAGTGATAAAGTTGAAAATCTGTTAAAGAAATTTGACAGATTGTAGTAGCTAGATGTGCTGGCGTCTGTACCTACAAAGTAATAATCTTGAATAACTAATAAGCAAGATAACTTTGGTTTGATTCCAAGGTGGGAGATACGCATTCCAAGATTGTGTTCTTCAATAAAATATTGATTAACTTGATTCTGGGCTAGTTCCTTATTATCCGCTTTCTTTTGAATATGCATCGTACATAAACTAATGCATTCCTCCCACGGGGTTAGGCAGAATCTACAGAACGCAGAATCCACCTGCTACGTTCCTTACATACTCCTTCTTTTGATCTATTATTTGTTTACCATCTGATTAGCCTAAGTAGATGCGGTCAGCACTTTTAAACCGCGTTCCAGAGCTGTCAGTGTCGATAATCCACCAATTTTGACACTGGCTCTTCAATGCGGTTTAGATGGCTAAACGCGTTCTGTTTCATTGGTGAAACTCGCCCCAAGTAAACCATGGTTCTCGTAATTTCCGCTACAGTTGACCGTTAACCTTTTGAACGCCATTGTCACATATATGTGACAAACGAAATCTTACCCTGAACGCCAACGTCACAAATATATGACAAAATACACGTCGCACGGGTCGCACCATATTATGAAATAAACAATTTAATCATTACTTTTGTGTGTTTTTATTTATATAGTTTAAAAGTTTAAGCAAACCACCAATATCGAGAAATTTGTTGTTTTAAGTGTGTGTGTGTGTGTTGCCTGGCGTCAGAGGTACGGCGATACGTTTATACTCTGGCGTTCAAAAGGTTAAAAAGATATTGCCATAGGTACATTAATAGGTAAACAAACATAGACAAGATCGATCGGACGGATCGGTTCAGACGTTGCTGTCCATCCTCTATAATCAGTTAGAGGGTAGTTATGAATTTCTTGGGATAAGAAGAGGTGGAAAAGATGGATGGCAGAAGGGAGTGAATGATAGTGTGACGGTTGACAGGGGAGAATGGAAGAAGACAACGTGTTGCGCTGACCACAAGAAACATAGGACAAGGGCAGGGAGATGATGGGATAAGAAGTGGGCTGTATTGTCCTTGGAAGTGGCTGTTTTATGCCAAGAGTCACAAGGAACCTTTGACCTATTACCGCATTCGTCAGTGTTTACACTGTGTTTAACCAATGTTTAACCTTTTAGAGGTCAAAGGCATAAAGTTTATGATCAATATCTTGAATAGACACTGTTATAAGAATGGTGGTAATGTTTCTATTATTTCCAATAAAGCCATTGTTGTTCATCATTTCTAAGTACATAGAAATGTGGTTCTTTGAACACTTAAACGAGTAAAATTGTAAGAAAACGCTTAAAAACAAACCTTGACGATACAATAAATAGATAATTATTGGTTGTAAATAATGCTAAAGTATCTAATAAGGAATTATTTATCGACAATTAAGAAGAAATTGCTATAAACGCAACAGAAATAAGCCTAGATACGGCTCTGGGTCAAGACTTCGCTGACAAATCTAATTCTCCTAGCTCCAAAACTTTAGATATTAGACCTTAACGAAATACCAATATGAATGGGCTGCAAAGCAAACTAATTATCGTAAAGCTATCAACGCTCACCTTGTTATCTTAAGTTGCTGCCGAAGACCGATAAAGGCGTAAAAGAGTCCCGAAAGCGTACCACTTTATCATATAACAAACACTTGACAATCCTGTGCTGTTGCTTATCGCAATTTTTTATTACACTACCACGGGTAAGGAGTTGACGCGTTCCAAAACATAAAATTTCAAGATAAGACGGTGTTGTTTGTTTGACGAGCGATCGAGACGTCCGCTCCGCGCGTCGGTCGGGGACGGAATGCGTTAACGTGACGCCGTGCGACACTTCACATGCGCTTGAGTTGATATGCCTGTACTATGAAACTTGGGGAGTGTGTTGATCTTCTAACTTATTTTGCTCTTGATTGAATTGTGCTAATGATTATTAGACTCGGAAACTATTTCAGAACTAAGTAAAGAAGTTTCTATAATTCCAATCTAATTAGATTTAACGCAATCAAACAAAGATGATGAAACTAACAAGAATTATGTATCTCCTAGCAGCGATGCAAACTTGATAACAGAAATCGTAATTAAACTAAAGATAGGCCGAGACCCTGAAGTAAACAGACCTTGGAAGATTTAATGTCCAAAAAATAGAAGTCATGAGCTCTTTAGAAGATATTTTAGCATAACAACATTAGTAATGACAGTACCTGTGACAGTACGCAGAATGCAGCTTCCAGTCAAACCGAATGCGTTCCATGTTAAATGCTGAATACCAGTATTTTACATGGAGAGACTGTCTATCTGATCTCCACAACCCAGTTACTGGGTAATGAGTGCACTTACTCCAATTAAAACTAATAGGCAAGATTAGAATTGTGCAACTTATATCAAACTAGCTTTTGCCTGCGGTTTCGCCCGCCTGGATGTCGAAACGTGCTACCGGGACAAAAACTAGCCTATTGTTCTTACTCCTTATAACAACAGCTATCTGCCAGTGAAAGTCCTGTCAAAATCGGTCCAGCCGTTTCGGAGGTTAGTCAGAACAAAAAAACAGACAGACAAAAAATTTTAGTGTTTTTTTTTGTTGTAATTACCGTATATACGATTACTTTCATGTGCATTTAGACTAAAAATATGTTATTTTGACATTAAAAAGAGACACTTCCATTTTATTTATTTGTATGTATGTATAGAAGATAAATACATAGATAAGGATACTCATAGGATAGTGCATTTAAAAATAATAATATTGCATTAATACTTACAAAGGATGATCCATGTGACTTATAAGGAGAGAGGGACATAAGGGTAAATAAAGAATTCAAAGCATCTACCACTTTGAAGAAGTAAACAGAAGAGATAACATTGGTGGATGAAATAAAGACATCTGTAAAGAAGATAACATGACAGAGGACAACAGGCTAATAGTAACAGACATTGATGAAACATCTATTAGTAGATAATTACCGACAGAAGAGGAATCATTAACACGGATCCTATATGAAATCATGACTTTGGAACAGGCGTTTCATATTGGAAAAAAGATTCTGAAGAAATGAAGAAGGTATTCATAAGACAGCGGGTAGTCGTACATTGAAGAACCAGCCAATCAATCAACAGCATCATGAAACTTACTGTTACTATACTGGAACTGTTAAGGCAGCTGGGAAAAAATCAAGCTGTTAAGAAAATCTATATATTTTTAGTCAGACTCGGAGACGATTTAACGAAGTTTGGCCAAGTACAGATAATCCAAAAAACGGTCAAAGTCGCTTATAAAATGACCCACATTAAGCCTTACGTACTTATCTTATTTCAATAACGAATCATAAATTAACCGTTCATATTAGGCTAGATAATGACATTGACAGAAGTGCATTCAATCGAGTACTTCAAGGTCTTTGAAAGTTGTTTTTGAAATTCAAAATCACGACTCATAATGACAAAGTGTGAACTACAAACAATCTTATTAATGCTGACATGAGAGTTAGTATAGTTTGGCTACTGATATTTAGAAATATGGTTATGGATTTAGATCGCAGGAGCTCGTGGCTAAGCAATAACAGCCGCACGGGTCGATCGGCCAGGTTAAGCTACGCTTGCCGAGGTTGGTCCGTAGATGGGTGACCATCATTACATACCAGGACCCCTCCGTGTCTCGGAAAGCCCGTTAAGCCGTTGGTTCTGGCTGTCATTCGTGGATCTTTGACGGTCTGTTCTTCAGACGGTTTGTACGGGTCGTCAGAAGCTCGAAAGTCTAACAGCCAGTCTTACCAAGGGGTATCGTGTTACCCAGTAACTAGGTTGCGGAGGTGAGACAGGCAGTCGCTCCATGTAAAATACTGGTATACTGGTGGTACTGCATCAGGTTAGACTGGAAGCCGACCCCAACATAGGTAGTTGGGAAAAGGCTAGACAGATTGACTTTTGGTTATGGATTCAGCAAGGTTCAAAAAACACTTTTACACGTCAAAAATAACTTATATGTTTTTATACAAGATAAGACCGAAACAAACTCAGAGGTCACAGTCTCTTTTAATAAAGTCCAGACATAATCTTGGTCAGGCAACATGAGGATCATGTAGATTAATGATTGATTGATGGATACGGTTATGTAACGCGTCATCTGGGATGCTTTGTAGAATCTTCTGTTCCATATTCTACGTCATGAAAATATTGACTAAATAAACAAGTAGCTAGATGGCAAGGCAGATGTGACTGGAAACGCTGGGAGGGGACTCCCTAGAAGGATATGACTCTACTGTATTATTACTTGTTCACATTACCAGTGTATCCCCCCCCATACGGGTGAGATACATCTGAATGAACGCCAAATTAACCCAGCTTGGCGAGTACTGGCTACCCTCGAGGCGACTGACCCCCAATACGATATATTGTCACTATATGTCCTTCTAGGGCGTTCCCTTACTGGTGATATTCTTCAAAAATATCAGGTGCGTAGTACTCGCAACCGACTTGCGTATATGACCAGACGAATGAACGTAAACGACGGAAGAGAGGCGGCGTAAAAAAATCAGGCTGTAGGTCATGATGATGCAAGAAATTTACAAAAACAGTGGTTTAGGGAATGATTGTTACGTAGTTTTTGTACAAACACTAGCGCAGAGAATTAGCGAAACATAGTTCGGAAATATTTCAAAAGATTCTGCGTAACTTGGTGATTTCTTATCAACGTGTTTATTTTTTTTCCTGTACCTAGTGTTAAAAACATTATTTCTTCCCAATACTCCTAAAAATATATCAATCTGCAGCCTTTTCCCATACTTCTCTTTAAATCATTATGTCAGTAGTCACCCCCTTTCTAGCCATATCATCTTACTTCTTATGCCTATATCATCATCTGCCTAGCCTTTTCCCAAAAATGTTGAGGTTGGCCTCCAGTCTAACCGGGTGCAGCTGAATACCCGTATTTCATATGGAGCCAACGCTTATCTGACCTCCACAACCTAGTTACTGGATAACACGATATCCTTTGGTAAGACTCGTTGTCAGACATTTGAATTAGGTACCCACGAACATAGAAAATTAATAACAATTTCTCGTTAATAGCATTCCACAGTGTTAAAAGCCTATTAATGGCAAAGCCAATGTAACTGTCAAAACAAATAAAGAAAAAAGCATACTAAGTGCTACAGGGCAGCAGGTGCACCATAAATACTAAATTGACAACGACACTAGAATGGCAGAAGTAATGAAAGCATTTATTAATGAAATAAGACAGTTTTTTTTTTGTTGTTTTTCTATGGCTTGTAAGGAAAAACAGGTGGAAGTGACTATATAATTGTTAGTCGGAGGTTGATAAGAGTGAGTACGCATATAAATTGACTTGAACGTTTTGGTAGTGACTACTGACTGGATGATAGTTAATCTATAGCTTTGAATACAACATACGGGTGTAATAGATCGTGTAAAAGTAGACAGTAAAGAACTTTTAAATAAAAGACAAAAGAAAGAAAGAGAAGACGCTAAAGAAATTAATAAAAAAAACAAACTTCAACGGAATTGCAAAGGGCTTCGATCGCTTCGACTAAATTTAGTAACAGAATGCCTTAATTCAAATTCTAAGTAAGTATTGAATGGTTTAAAAAATTATAGAATTGGTGACACAACCAATATTATCAATAAAAGCAACCGATCAGCTACAAGAATTATTATTACGTCTTAGTAGTTCAAGAATAATTGACAAAAATTAAAGGACTGACGATCAATGAAGCTAAGCGACAAATCAAAGAAAAAAAGACATAAATCCAATCGATCGATCAAAAACGTAGCCAGTACATTGGTACAGGTGTGTTTAGTTTACACAGCGCTTTCAGCCAGGACAGTGTAGTGTCGACTCGCAAGTACACTGCAGCAGTGCACGTGCACCCGATTTTGTTGATACGCTGATTTTTATGCGATGTTGGTGTTGCGTTAGTTTTGATCGAATCGTTTCTGTTTTTATGCACCTGGTTTAAATGAGTTTTTTTTTTACAGCTAGGTATGTCAACTTTTGTTTCTAAAAATCCTATTATAACGTTTATTTATTTATCGTTAATTAAAACGGTACAACACCAATTACATTAATTGACATAACGTTATTAGTATTTGGGTAGACAGGGTATAAAAAGAGCCTTACAAATCCGTCATTAACGCAATTTGTACGTAAAACTAAGTAAAATGATACAAAAGTAGGTAATTGTTGGGAAACGACTTTTTAAGCATCTTTTTACACCCAATATACAGGCAGGCAAGAAAATCGACGCGTAAACTGTAACCATGAAGTCAGCTACCCTGTATATCATGACTAGACCTATGTATATGGCTTAAAGGAATCATGGTATTTTTTCTGAAGATGTCAGAGAGAGAACAATTACAAAACCTATTCATGAAATACTTTTATTTCTTGTCTGAATTCATATCACGTCATCATTAGATATGTCATTGTTCAGGATCGTTCCTTAACACAATGGTCCTCTGGAATCTAATAGAATAGAATTATACTCTTTATTATTTACACCATGGGAATTACAGATATAAATGTAGAAAATTTACATACGGTGACACAAAAGCGGTTATTGAAAGTGATCTTTTAAAGACAATCTTTGGATAGATTAAACGGAGAAGAAGGAGACACAATACTATAGTAGGTAGTCTGTGGTGTACCAATTTTTTTTTTTTTTTTTTTTATCTAGCCTTCGCTGTCCCACTCCTGGGCAAATTCGTACCAATTACATATAATATATAAACATACATAAGTAAAGCATATAGGTATATACATATCTATATATATATATATACAGCGTATATGAGAAAGATATGATCAAAAATGGTGTGGTACATACCATCAAACTGAACGTTCTCCATGGGACCAACAACGTAATCGAGAAGAAATATCATTCAAATATCGTCCCATACATTTATTTGGGTCGAGTAAGTATTGTAGTTTTGTATGGGACAGTTTGATCATTTGCTCGCAATTACGATGTTGTTCCCATGAAAAAAGTTATTCAGTTTGATGGCCTGTACCATACCTTTCATTCGTTTATTGTGATTGTTAACTTGCAGTTAGAGAATTCACCGTGACATACGATATTTATTATATCCATGTATGGAAGAATACGTTTTTTAACTAAGTACAATGTTAGTTTGTTTTTGGGATAAATTCATCCTAACTACAGAGCCCTTCATTTTGTGTGGTCCGACACGCACTTGGCCGGTTTTTTTACTACTAGTCTTTCTTTACAGACCTACATAATTATTTTCTTATCAATAAGAAAATCGATTAAATCAAAACACGATTATGTCGTAATTACTAGTCAGGTAGCATTAGCTGATAAGTGGTTAGTGATACAGTGAGCTACCTATTATCGCTGGTTGAGCAACAGGTGAAGAGGAAAAAAGTATCTATTATCTTGTTTCGAACTTCTTACGATTAAATATATTTATGTTTTGATAGTGTGCCACCTGATTTATGTTTGATAAAATGTGGATACGTCCAATTATGGATAACTAGCTGTAGTCCGCGGCTTCGCCGGGGAGGTCGGCAAAAAGAATCCTATGTCCTAACCGTGGTATTTGTGTACCTGTGTGCCAAATTTCATCCAAATTCGTTCAGCCGTTTTCGCGTGATTTAGCAGCAAACATACATACTCACATTTATAATATTAGCAGCATTAATTTATAATAATAATAATACATTTTTTAAGGTACCTAAAGGTTTTGTAGTACCTATTAAGAAAAGAAAAAAAAAACGAAAAGAAAGAAAGTTTTTTTTTTAAAGAAGATAAAAAGAAAAAAATGGGAAAGAATAACAATGAAGACGAACAAACGGCACTCATATAAATAAAACGGGTTTGCGGGATGATTTAGAATGTTATGCTTAATCATTATTACGATTAGAGAAATTATGCTTTAAAAAATTATGCGTAAGCTGTTATGCGTAAATAATGTTATGCGTAAATATAATTAGGAGAAACAAAAGTATGCCAAGTTATATTAAATTAAAGTTTTATGCAAATGGATAGGGAACCTTAGGTATCTAGACCCGACAATCTTTATTAGGTTAGTTATCAACATTTCTGAAAAAGGTGGTTTTTAATGTTCATCCAAGTACTTAGCACGCGGTCAGAAGCTGAAAATGAGTACCTAACCTGAAGTTATGGACCCGAGAACTATAAACAAACGTGAAACGTAAGCAAATTTATTTATTTATTTAATGAATGGACTTTAGTAAGGCGGTAAAGTGACAGACAACGATGACACGCCATGACGCCACGGTGGTTACTACACATCGTCTACACACAGGTCTTTCAAAAAGTACTCTGTGACACACAGGTACTTGGACTTTGATTTTGATTCACCTATTTGTCATAATGTGATAATAACGATAGCTTAGTAAGGGGGCATCCATTAATTACGTGAGGCGTTTAGGGAGGGGGGAGGGGGTCAAGCCGATTCTCACCCAATCTCACGTGGGGGAGAGGGGGGTACCTACTGGCAAGTATCACGTAATTTTTTTCCGCAAGAAACAGTGTAAAATTGCGACAGTGTAAATTAAATAATAGATGGCGCCACGTGTATTGTTGTTTTCCTCAGGAACAGCACTTTTTTCCGGATGAAAGGTAGGTACCCTATGTCCGTTTCTGTACACCTGATAATATATATGCAAAATTTCAAGGCGATCGGTTCAGTGGTTTAGGCGTGAAAAGGTAACAAACAAACCTACTTTCGCATTTATGACATTATAAGTTAGGATAGGATAGGATTTCACGCGGACGAAGTCGCGTGCAGCAGCTAGTACGCTCATAAGTAAGGACTAATAAACGTATTATATCAGATGAATAGTTACACATTGATTTCTCTCTTTCAGTCGTCAGTAATTTGACGTTCGAAAGAAGAAGACAAAGCGTTGTGTAACTATACAGACGCTATACAACGTTTATTAGTAAGGGGGTAATAGCGTAACGCACTATCAATTCACAACCTAAATCCTTTTGAAGGATATTGCTAATCCATTGCTTCATCATTTCAGCCGAAAGACGTTCATTGCTGGACATAGGCTTCGCCCAAGCACCACCACTTCGATCGGTTCTATGCTTCGTATGTTCGAAAAATTGGACTGCTCAACAACGTAAATAACGCAATGAATGTTGTTCAACTGTCACAATTAAAGCCATTGCTACTGTTACTTGTAAGTGTGGTACGCAATTACCCCGCTGAGTGAGGTTCGAAATGAATTTAAAATGATGTAATTTTATATGTCTAGATAGAAATAAAACTTTTTATTCATAAACAACATCTTTAAACTTCAGTTGCTTGCAGTCTACTGCCGTCTCACTCAAAGACTATGGAAATGATAAAGACGGATAGTGTTTTTAATGTCACAGAATATATACAAACTATTTCCTGATATGCTATACGCCATACAGAATGAATGATCAGCAAACTGATCCAGTTATCTTTAATTGATAACCTACAAGCACCTAAATCTGTTATTGCATATTTAATTTTTTTAGTTACAACTGGATTGATTTATCTATTACTAACAACGCCCCGCGGTGTCACCCGCATAAGTTTCGATCCCGTGGCAATATCGGGATAAAAACTACCCTATGTCCTTTCCCGGGACTCAAACTATCTAACTAACGACAGTCGTTACGGGTAGTCAGAATCCCGAAAGTCTGACAACCAGTCTTACCAAGACGTGTCGTATTACCCAGTAACTGGGTTGTGGACGTCAGATAGGCAGTCGCTCCATGTAGAATACTGGTATTCAGTTGCATCCGGTTAGACTGGAAGCCGACCCCAACATAGTTGGGAAAAGGCTTCTGATGACCCGTAACGACTGTCAAAGATCTATGAATGACAGCCGGGACCAACGGATTAACGTGCTTTCCGAGGCACGGAGAGATCTCGGTATATAAAGATGGTCACCTATCCACGGACCGACCGCGGCAAGCGTAGCTTAACCTGATCGATCGACCCGTGCGGCTGTTATTATTACTTAGCCACGAACCTACACACGATTCTTATTAGTAAACCTGATTAGGTTGCCTGATTAGGTTGGGGATGATTTAAAACCAAAAGTCGTGTACATAAATCCAGACTTCAGTACAGACACTAAACCGTCCGGCCGTCTATCTCAACCGTGCTATCATAATGCAGCATAGCTTAAAGTTCATCTCTTATCAGTCGACCGTTCGTCCTCTAACAACCTTGTTGCTCGGTGGCGTCTAGGTGATGCGGTTAAGGTGATAATACACGGCTCACAGTTCACTGCAGTGTAGTTTGTTGCACCACTTCTTCTTCCTAGCTAAAGAACTAGAAATTGGTGAAGGGCGGGCGTTTTGGGTGCTTATGCAATTTTGACGTTCGAAAAGTGCTGATTCTCAGCCTAATTTGAATAAATGACTTTTGATTTTGGCTGGTTTACAGAAGACGGCATTTATTGCTTCGATTGCTGAGACACAGGTTACAACTCTGTGAGAGTGGACCGTAAACCACTACGCGGGCACAGTGCGGATTGGTGTACGCCACTGACTGATGCCACATGCCGTTTTCATTTCGAAATTTTCCGTCACTGTTTTAGAGTTGACACACTGAACTCGCGAAATGTGGGTGAAAAGTACACCTCTGCTTCCCTGCGGGGATTCCAGGCGTGAAGTTATGTTTTAGAGGAGTGGTGAAATGGTTTGTAGGCAATTGTCGAGTCGAGGCTGCAAGCTACAATCTATGAAATTATGCAATCGGCCCACCACTGCTCACTTCATCATCTACTTAGCCTTTTCCCAACTATGTTGTTCCAGTCTAACCGGATGCAGTTGAAAACCAGTATTGTACATGGAGCGACTGCCTATCTGACCTCCACAACGCAGTTACTAGGTACTATGGTACCCCTTGGTAAGACTGGATATCAGACTTCGGGCTTCTGACTACCCGTAACGACTGTCAAAGATCCACGAATGACAGCCGGGATCAACGCCTTAACGTGTTTTCCGAGGCACGAAGGGGTCTCGGTATGTAAAGATGGTCACCCATCCTCAGACCAACCGCGGCAAGCGTAGCTTAACCTGATAGATCGACCTGTGCGGCTGTTTTAATTTAGCCACGGGCCCCTCGCTACCACTCGCTTATGTCTATTAATTTCGATAAATCAACAAAGTAAAGTGTTCCAAGTTAATCGGTCGTATGTCCTATTTTTTCGCCTTTCAACCAAAGTGAATAATTTTGGTTGAACCGTCTATAATCGCCTTAACAAATCGCTAAGTTTCACTTCAGAGAGATAAGGTGGGATGGGATGGGTCGTAATCCAATGTTTAAGGTCGATTCAATCGAGTATCGGCTTTCATGTAGTGAACACAAGTCCGATGTTGCTTAGTTTATGTTAGGTACATGGTTTCAAGAATCAACAGTGAGTTTCACCAACTGTCTAAACTAACCTTTCCCCAACTATGTTGGGGTCGGTTTCCAGTCTAAACGGATGCAGCTGGCTCACATAGAGCGACTGCCTATCTGACCTCCACAATCCAATAACGGGGTAACACGATAGGTAAGCATCGGTAAGACTGGTTGTAGGCTTTCGGGCTTCTGACGACGCGTAACGACTGTCAAAGATCCACGAATGATAGCTGGGGGCACGGAGTTTCAACAGTAAGTTTGTTAGACATAAATATTCCGTATCACCAAGAGGTGTAGAGCAGTGGTGGCCAAGTGGTAACGGCCGCGACTTACGAGTTGTAGGTCGTAGGTTCGAACCCAGACAGGCGCTTTACTTTGTGTAAATTATTTCATCACCACTGCTCTCAAACCGGTGAAGGAAAACATCGTGAGGAAACCGGCATGTCCTAGAACCAAAAGTTCGAAGACATGTGACATCTGCCAACCCGCACTGGGCCCGCGTGGTGGATTACGGCCCACTCCCTCTCACCGAGAGGAGGCCTGTGTCCCAGCAGTGGGAACATTATAGGCTGATTATGATGAAGAGGTGTATCTTGAAAAGTGTAAGTTGATTTTAGTCTTCATATTGCTGGGTAGGGTGTATAATAGGTATTACACAGGGTGTTTAACTGTCTTAGTAAAAAAAAAAGACGGGTTGCACTCCGGGAGTGCCGGCAGAAGTGAAAACTTGAATATTAACGTTGAAATAAATCAATTATTAATTGAATTAATATAACTAATTTTTTTTCACTATTACTGCGTCCCTTTTTTCATTAATAGATGCACTTTGTTCAATTTACATATTTTAAACACTTTATATACACGAATGTTACGAATACACAGCAGTGTGTCCACGTCCACTTCCACTTCGACTTCGAGTTCGACTTCGACTTTGACTTTGACTCCGACTTCGACTTCGACTCCGACTTCGACTTCGACTCCGACTTCTACTTCGACTTTGACTTCGACTTCGACTTTGACTTTGACTTTGACTTTGACTTTGACTTCGACTTCTACTTCGACTTTGACTTTGACTTTGACTTTGTCTTTGACTTCGACTCCGACTTCGACTTCGACTCCGACTTCTACTTCGACTTTGACTTTGACTTTGACTTTGACTTCGACTCCGACTTCGACTTCGACTCCGACTTCTACTTCGACTTTGACTTTGACTTTGACTTCGACTTCGACTTCGACTCCGACTTCGACTTCGACTTTGACTTTGACTTTGACTTCGACTTTGACTTCGACTTTGACTTCGACTCCGACTTCGACTTCGACTTCGACTCCGACTTCGACTTCGACTCCGACTTCGACTTTTACTTTGACTTCGACTTTGACTTCGACTTTGACTTCGACTCCGACTTCGACTTCGACTTCGACTCCGACTTCGACTTCGACTCCGACTTCGACTTTTACTTTGACTTCGACTTCGACTTCGACTCCGACTTCGACTTCGACTCCGACTTCTACTTCGACTTTGACTTTGACTTTGACTTTGACTTTGACTTCGACTTCGACTTCGACTCCGACTTCGACTTCGACTTTGACTTTGACTTCGACTTTGACTTCGACTTTGACTTCGACTCCGACTTCGACTTCGACTTCGACTCCGACTTCGACTTCGACTCCGACTTCGACTTTTACTTTGACTTCGACTTCGACTTCGACTCCGACTTCGACTTCGACTCCGACTTCTACTTCGACTTTGACTTCGACTCCGACTTCGACTTCGACTTCGACTTTGACTTTGACTTTGACTTCGACTTTGACTTTGACTTCGACTTCGACTTCCACTTCCACTTCCGCTTCCACTTCCACTTCCACTTCCACTCCATCCAATCCATCCATCCCATCCATCCATCCATTGTCGTGTGTCACTAAACTTGGTTCACTTCGGTTGGCGCCGCCGTAGAAAGAGAGGCGGGGGGGGGGGAAATCTCTCCTGACGGTCACGTGTCCTGACGCGATGCCCTGACGCGAGTTTAACATTTTTTACCCATTACAAAAAGTGTTCAACGCCGCTAAAGAAGTTTTCACTTCAAAAAATGGCAATTACGTCGTTTTAAATGTACTAAAACTAGAACATACTTCATGAGGGGCTAAAAAGACTCTGATCTAACTCCTGAAACTCCTATGAATATTTTTTTAATGAGCAACACATTGCACCGCACGTTTATAAGGCGTTCTCTTCAGGCGCTTGCGCAACGTTGACTCGAATGATCGAGATAGTCACAGATACACGTATCGTCTGTATGAAATACAGTTCAATTAGTCGAATTGCATTTGTTTGAAATTGAAGCACATCCAGAAACCCTGATACCTGGAGTTCATTGCCACTCCTAGTACAATCTCCTTGGAGTAAATAAATTAAATAGTATATTGTTGTATTGTATTCAATCGAATTTTGTCTATTTTTGTCTAATGTTATCTCATAATCAGCCTATAGTGTTCCCACTGCTGGGACACAGGCCTCCTCTCGGTGAGAGCGAGTAGGCCGTAATCCACCACGCGAGCCCAGTGCGGGTTGGCAGATGTCACAAGTCTTCGAATTTTTGGTTCTAGGACATTTTCCTTCACCGTTTTAAGAGCGGTGGTGATGAAAATAATTTACACAAAGTAAAGCGTCTTTCTGGGTGCGAACCTACGACCTACAACTCGTAAGTTGAAATAATAATTAATTTTATCTTATTTTATTTGATTTCATCTTGTCTAGTTTTATGTAATTTAACCAAATATGATTGTATGTGTAATTGTTTACTAATATTGACCGATGACTTGCATGTGTGGTGCAAACTATAAATATAAGTTGGTTATTAATAAATAAGAGAAGTAGAAGTTCTTTGGTATAAATATAAACTTACGGATATTGTGTAATATGTAAGCCAAGTTTTACGAAATACCGTACTTAAAATTATTATTTGAAATAAATATAATGTGACACTTACCAAATACCAGTCTCTAAAACTAAGTCCACGGTCTCAGGTAACTCTAACCGGAAACCTGGAAAATAAAACGAAGATGGTTATTTACCTACTAAGTATATAACGTCATGCCGTTATGCGTCTGCCGGTGGAGCAGATGAGTCCAGAGCCCTGATTCACAACCATACGACAGGCTATCGTATCAAAAACCTGACATTTCGATAATCTGATTTGACTTCCCCTCAACAGCAAATAGCTGTTGGAAGAATAGCGGGCGTCTATTTGATTTAAACTGACAAAATTTTCGGGTTTTGGACTTGTGAACAGCGTTGAGAAGACTCCTACGATAACAATGATTAATGTTCGATACGATACGGAAGCATATCGAGTGTTTGTGAATAAGGGGGCTGGAGTGGAGACCGCGTATCGGTAAGCGTAGTGTGGGACGCCCCCCAGCTAGATGGACGGACGACCTAAAGAAGGTGGCTGGGGTAGACTGGATGCGGAAGACGGAGGACAGGGTGCTGTGGCGCAGTCTGGGAGAGGCCTATGTCCAGCAGTGGACTGCGATAGGCTGAGTTGATTCATTGATATGCGTCATGAAATAACATCGACCCATAGTGGTAGCGGGGTTATCTCAGGGTGCAAGAATCACATTAGAACTTAAAAAAGCCTGCGGGGTAATTGCGGATCACACTAACAAATGCAATGCATTTCATTTTGACAATTCGACAACATTCATTGCGTAACTTACGTTGACGAGCAAGCGAATTTTTCAAACATATTATTATAAAGCAATGGTTTGGGAATTTCTTTCAAAATCTTTCGCGCTTTGAATGAAAGTGTGTTTCGCAATTGGGGTGCTATTGCAATAGAATATATTAGTTTGCATTTTAAAAACATGGTACAATAATGAAAATTAGGTAATTGTCAAAAACTTGCATTAATATATTACCTACATACTGATTAAGTAAGTAGTTTCCAAAAACGTAAACAATGTTTTTGGAAAAATAAAATTTCAGTTTGCGCTACAACTTCAAAAATGTTGTGAATTTTTAAACAGAGCTAGAACTTTACTGGAATCCACTTTATTTAGCTAAGCATGAAGTGGATATTTCTATAAGAGGAATAGTGAAGATCGTGGGAATCTGTCGGAAGCGGGGAGCATGAGCGGTCTCTAAGAATAGTAGGACGATCATTAAGGAGGCCTATATCCAGCTCGCGTAGCATGACCACCATAGAAACGGGTTTTGTTGACGGAAGAATAGACAAAACAACAGACAGATTAGACAAAATGACAGATTTCTTTAAAAAATTGTCTTCCACCTGTTATTTTGTCTATTCTTCCGTCGACAAAACCTGTTTCTATGATGGTCATGCTACTCGTGCAGCAGTGGACCTCTTGGTTGAATGATGATCGTGAGGGACACTTTGTTGCTATGAGAATGAATAAACAATCAAAGGAGTTTTCTTACCGTCAGTGATTATCCTCTGTATGATGCTGGCCATGTCTTTCACCTCAGCTGCGTAGAAGTTATCACCGCTGTACGGACTTATACCTAAATCTGAACACAATATTGTTAAGGTATTATTGTTGATAAATATGGATATTTCAGTTGTTTTGGTTGAGAAACTGAACTGCTGCTAGAAAACGCTTACAATAAATGGGGCTACCAGGGCTTGCCGCGTATCGGCAAGCGTAACGTAGGACATAGACTCATCATCTGACTAGCTTTTTTTCCCAACTACGTTGGGGTCGGCTTCCAGTCTAACCGGATGCAGCTGAATACCAGTATTTTACTTGGAGCGACTGCCTATATGACCTCCACAACCCACCTTACTGGGTAATACGATACCCCTTAGTAAGACTGGTTGTCTGGGACATAGACTAACGACCATAATAATATAATTTGGCTGGGACAAAGTGGTTGCGGAAGGTGAAGGACACTCGTTACCCCTGGTCCCCGTGGGTTCGACACATCAGGGTGTTGTGGCGCAGCCTGAGAGAGGCGTATGTCTAGCAGTAGACTATGATAGGCCGAGTCAATGAGTCGATGAAACAGAGAGTGACGAAGGGTAACTATTGCCAACAAGAATCTTACAGGTACAGCCCTATGGCAATCAGACATATATGGTGTAGGCTTAGTATTAGGATCTCGTACTCCCGTTTGTACACTTTTGTGGCAGAGCAAAAATAGTTAGTTAAATTTTATTAGAATTTCATTCAAGTTGATGATCTTGGCTAATATTTTTAGAGCACCTGTAAGATCTTTAGTACATGGGTAGTTCTTCAGGGACAAAATTTTCGATGTCTGTGGGTATATTTCTGTAACCAACTAACAAAACGGCATGTAATATTTTTTTTTGTACAGTTTAGCTTTATCCCTTACTAGGACAAATGATATTTTTTAAATATTTGCTGACTAGGTACAAAATAAAAATATTTGAAGTTCGTTCTTCTGATTCATATAAGGCGTCCGTTTGCCATTTTCCGGAACAAAATGGTCGATGTCGCATTTTCCCTTTGATTCATCAATATAAATTATTATTATATCAAAAGGAAATGAGTTGTCCTTTTACAAAAAAAAATGTGTATTAGTTATAACTACGTTAGTTTGTTTATAAATAAGTAAATAAGAAGTGTCCCGCGTATAATACTGATTAATGTGGCGTAAGCTGCACTTGACCGTACTTGATCGGGTAATAATAATGAGAGTCTGGCTTCCCGCGCGGGGGGAGCCAGTGGTGCAACGGACAAGCTAGAAGGCGGACGTACGGCTGGTTGGCTTAGATCCCGGAGTTACGAAGGAAAACATCTGATTCATCTGTGTTTGGTTCAGGTGGCACTCTGATTACAATGCCTACCTTATAAAATTTATTTAATTGTTTTCAAACTTTAATCTATGTTTTGTGTGATGCTTTTGGGTTATAGATTCGTGTAGTAAAATGACAATAATGAAGTCTGTATGTATGATGAGTTATGCATGATTGTAGGCAAAATTCTGATACATCTGTGCCTGATTCGTATGGTCAATACCCCATATAAATAATAAAATAAATTAGATTCCCCCTCACCAGCACGAAAAGAGTGCTTTTATTGCATTATAATGTCCAATTTTTGACCGTGTAGAAGTCTAGTCTAGTCTAGAGTTCTAGTCTTATTTATTATTATTTACCCTTTTGAATAATTAAAAAATGATAGGAGTATAAACTTGTTCGAAATATGGCACTTTTGATATGTCTTAGTCTTAGTTAAGAATTAATAATTATTGTTTAGAATTAACAATCATAACTAACGGTGTATTTATTACTTTTTATTTCTGTTTCTGATTCATCTGGGCACAAAATATTCGAACGTCGATATCTTGAAAACTGCATTATAAAAACGAGTCCCTCATACAAACATATGTTATTTGGCATACCTATTTTCATATGAACACGTGTAACAGAGCTGAAAGTGAAATTAAATTTTGGCCATATGGATCAGTCGAAGAATCAAATTTCGAAGAACTACCCACATATATCTTTGTTTTTATCGGACAATCGCGGAACTGCCGGTAGTTTGACATTAACACCATAGCATAGATAATAATATATTTAGACCTGTCAAACTTACGTCAGCCTGTTACGAGTAATGATTGGTAGTTAACCCATCAGCTAACTGCAATTTAGACAGCTCATTTCCTTGTCATTAATAATAAATTAGATGGAAGTAAACAGTTACTCAGTAATTATAAATACAAAGTATTTCTTCCTCAGTATTTTTTCTAACTATTAAAACTGTCGCAATGAGTTGGTGTTTGTGTTAATAACAGCTTTGAAAGATTTTACAGCAGTTCTGCTGATAAGATGCCCACCACAGATATAGATACACCTAGATAACGCAAGAGCAACTACTTCGCGTGCCAAAAATCGCACCAGCTTATGTTCGAAAATCATAAGCCGCCACTTTCGCGCTCAGTCCTGCTGCGTACTGCTGGCTGGGTGAGCGTGAGCGAGAGAGCGCGAGTTGTGACGTCATAGTAGGTATTCAAAAAGTGGCACGCTTAGTTTTCATACAGTTCGTGATACTTGCGTTATCTAGGTATATCTACATATATCTGTGATGCCCACCAAAGAGGGTTTCTAATAGCAATATATCGGACGGATGAATTACTTTAAATATAGGTACAGGCGTCAAGGCGTGTTTTCTTGTCAACATTTTAGCGACCATCTATGTTCTATGGTAGAGGATTTGGTTTCCGCACTTAGTCATACAAATGGACCTTTGTGCGTGGGCCATGGCGGCCGTCAGTGGTTATTCCAACCAGCCCTCCTCCCTCCAGAAGTAGATTATGTCTCCAGGTGCCGTATTATGACGATTAAATACCATAACGATTCCAGTGTAAGAGAGAGATGGAGCTGTGCATCGGCGATAGCACCATCCCTTTTTTCGCACTGGAATCATGATGGCATTAACACTTACAGTAATACGGCCCGTGGCCTTTTGTTGTTGTTGAGAACATCTATGTAAGATCTGGGTGTCCCGAGGGTTTCTGACCTAATGCGCTTGAGCGACCGTCATTCGCCATCGCTGGTATAGAATGTGTAAGAGGTACCTAGTGGAGGCTTAATCATTATTGATCATGGTTAAAAAAAAAAGGAAAATATTTCTACTAGGTCTAGAATATTAGTCTACAGGCGTGGAGCGAAGTAGGCTCAGTTAAGAGGTAGTGGACGCTTGGTGAAAATGACCCTGACTAATTATCATGAGTTGTTGGTCTTGGTATGGAATAGAGCCCATTTTATACCTGGATCACCACTGCTCTAGAAACGGTGGAGGGAACACCGTGTGGAAACTGGCATATCATAAAATTACAGCAAAGACAGTGGCATTCACCAAACCGCACTACCCGCGTGTTGGGATACCTAAGTGCTCATACACACGAGCGACACGCGTCAACGACAGAGGCAACTGCTACCGTCGACGAGGGTCGACGGCTGCCGTCGATAATATGCCGTTCGTGTATTTGAACACCGTAGTCAAATACGGCATGTTGTCGATGGTTTCAGTTGCCTCTGTCGTTGACGCGTGTCGCTCGTGTGTATGAGCACTGAGGTCCACTTCCAGAGACTCTAGAGGTGAAGTCTGGGGGTACAATGCTCCCAATACATGATTATATTCCGCAATTCCATTAAAAAAGGATACAGTTGAGCATATCCAGCAGCGACCCAGGATGGTCTGGTGGCGGCGGCGGTGGGGGCACCGTGCGTGCGCCTGCGACGGCACGCAGCGTGTACGCACGCACATACTCCTTGCGAATATCGTGGAAGCGCGCGTAGTACGTCGGTAGTGAGAGGTCCTTGCTGCAGGCTTCGGGGTGCAGGCATTGTCTGTGGAAGAAGAAAAAGAAGTTACATGATGATCTTTTGACGATTAGAAGGATAGCCTTTAGGTAGGGTAGGAAGATCTTTGCCGAGATTATAAAATAGTCTAAGTAGCAGCAGTTATAGAAAAAAAAGGAAATAATTAGTTAGGTACATGACAATAGCGCATCACGGCAACACAAATATGGTTCAAATCAGTGATGCGTTTGATGTTAGTTGAATCCAAAGATATTTATAATTTAATGTCTTTGGTTGAAACGAATGAACACCAAAATAAAAGTAATTTTGCAGTTAAAATTAAATGAACAAATAAATGCACGGCTGGACCGATTTTAACCAAAGTCATATTTAACCGACTTTAAAAAAGGAGGTTCTGTATTCGACCCGTATGTATGTATGTATGTTTGTATGTCCGCGATTATCTCAAAAACTACTAAACCGATTTTGATAATTCTTTCATTAGTGTGATCTACATACTTTCAGGAAGGTTTTAGTATATAAGTATTACATTAGATAATTATTGTAATGTACGAAGTTATATGCACAAATGTACTGCATCTCCGGCATTTCTATGTGAATTTTGATGATTCTTTGAGTCGTGTCTTCAATTCTTCAATGCACTAGTGTTAATTGAATTTGTGTGGGGTAGGTACAACTAAAAAAAGGAAAAATAAAAACTTTTTTACAAAAAAAACAACCGACTTCAAAAAAAACACTACAAAGTGAAAAATAACTTTAATTTCGGAAGTCGGTGTCAAAAAACGAAAATGCGGAACAAACGACACCGACTTCCGAAATTAAAGTTATTTTTCACTTTGTAGTGTTTTTTTTGAAGTCGGTTGTTTTTTTTTTTTGTAAAAAAGTTTTTTTTATCCTTGTAATCAAATTGACGTCTGACAGTTCTATTATGGAAAAACTGTAAAAAAATTCAAAATTTATTCTATAAAAGTTTGGTGGAATAATTTTTAAATACCTATTTCTTTAGTTGATCGAATGCCCTTTATCATTACACAAAATATGATAGTTTACGCTCATAATTTTATTTTGTAAATCATGCGACGAAAAATATTTTTTTGAAGTCTGTTTATCATGAAGATATTTTATTTTTAACAGGCTTTTATTAGCTTCACTTGTAACTAACTAACTATGTTTCAAGCTTGTAATTTGTACCTACGCCTAACTGTGCGACAACAAACTGAGAGTTTTCTACGTTTGCACAGTGCTTTAAAACGTCGTTTTATCGAAATCATGGAGATGTGAATTGGTACATTATGGCAGAACTAGGTACGTTCAAAGTTAGCGTTCATTATTTCTCCTTCACCTTATAATCTGTTTCCGCGCTGTGCCGACAGTTAGCGCCACGAGTCAAGGGTGAAGTGCAAATAATAGTTCCCACTAACACGATAGATGGCGCTGGGATCGAATTGAATCGCACTATGGTTTCGTTACCATAATTACTATAAACCTCTCGATAACGCACACCGTATATTGCACTACACTCTTGTCGAATGAGGAATTTTTTTAAAACCCGTGAAGGGTTTATAAAGCACTAGCTTCTGCCCGCGACTTCGTCCGCGTGAAATTTCAACCTCCCCCCTTTCACCCTCTCAGGGGTGGTATTTCTAAAAACCCTTTCTTAGTGGATACCTACTTTTCACAAAGAACACACTCTCCAAATTTCATGTCTCTAGGACATGCGGTTTAGGCTGTGCGTTGATATGTCAGTCAGTCAGGAACTCAGGACTTTGAGTTTTATATACAGGGTGTCTCCCTGGAAGTATGGATCAAATCGAATAGGGACGTGGGCAAGGTCATTTCCAAACGTTTTAGCAAAAAAAATACTAAAAAAAAAACTAACAAATCAAATACCAAAAAAAAAGAGAAGAAAGATCGAATTCGTGAAAACTATCAGGGCTATCAATTTATTTTTTTTAGATAGCCCTGATAGTATTTTTTTATGATTATTTTCTTTGAAAACTAAGCGAAGTGATTGAAAAAAAAAAAAAAATCGGTCATAACTTTTGAACCGTAAAAAAATTCACTGACATTCTCAGGGTTTAAAAGTTTGGAAATGACCTTGCCCACGCCCCTATTCGATTTGATCCATACTTCCAGGGACACCCTGTATAAGCATAAATATACAATAGCAGTAGTATCTTTGAATCTCCTCCTGCGTGATGAGAGTTCTATATTAGGTGCTGTAAAATGTAAAGGTTGTCTGCAAAAGGCGAAACACAGACGCTGGCAGAGAGTTCCAAACTTTGACTGTGCGCATAATAAATGTGGAGGAGAAGCGCTGAGTACGACTGGTCGGGATTTAAAGCAAGTGTAGATGGTACACTATAATACGTCTGGTAGTCCGGTAGGTACTAAAAGGGCGATGGTGGGATCAGGTTTTTTTTTTGTTTTTGCTAAATGGACGGTCTCTTGACCCCGATCACGCCTGATGGAAAGCGATAGATGAGGTTTATGATGGAACGAGCGTGCCCAGAAGATGCCTGTTCACTCTTGATTTGAAGGCAGACGGGTTAAATGTGGGAGGAATACATCGGCCGTCCTCACTTTGGCTGTGCGCATAACAACATCATGGAGCACTTGCGTACACTCTCCGAAGTACAGTCTGTAGAAGACCGAGAGGCATTCAACCATCCAAGCGAGTTTAAAATTAGAGTTTTGGTTTCGAAAAATCAACAGGGATATAATAGGCGTGTAGAAGTAAACACGTTTCCTTGGAATAAACGGATTAACTTTGTGTTATTTACCGTCCCCACACGCCGACAGTGGCGCCGATTCCCTTTTTCACAAACTAAACGACAACTAAGTTCAGTGCATCTTATTCTTTCTATTTCATTAAGAAAAGGACAGAATATACATTTTAGTTTGGTCCTGTCAAATTGATCAGCGCCTGACACTACAACATATTACAAGTTTAGACGTGATTAAAACTTGCCTACAATAATTACTTCAGGCGCTGATTCATCGAGAAGACATGGCCAGCATTGGGACAATACAGGTTCGTTATATGCCTTTCCCCAATTATGTTCGGGTCGGCTTCCAGTTTAACAGGATGCAGCTGAATACCAATATTTTACATGGAGTGAATGCCTATCTGATCTCCACAACCCAGTTATTAGGTAACACATTATAATAAAAATGCAGGTTGTACGTCACAGAAACAAAGCCAACAAAAAATCACAGAAAAACATTCAATGTCACATTCTTTTCTCTCCAAATCACCATTTTCCATCAATACTATTTTTACATGCATAATATATTATGTACTGATGTTAGTGATAGTGATTATTATCATAGAATAGATTATATCGTATAATTACGCTGAAGCCATCACTCCTGACCTCTGCACGGTATACGGAAACCGTTTTGTTCGGTTCGGGGAAACTACATAATGTATGAGTACTTTTGGTGAGTGTACGTTGTTGAGGACGTTACGGGAATTAATTGAAGTTAAAATTTAAATTATTGATGTGTAAACTTCTTTAGCGGCGTTGTACACTTTTTTGTAATGGGTAAAAAATGTTAAGCTCGCGTCAGGACATCGCATCAGGACACGTGACCTGATCGAAAACTCGTAAGACGGACGGAGAGTAGACAGCCGGCGCGGCGTAGGAGAGGAAGTATCCCCCTCTCTTTCTACGGTGCGGCGAAAATGTATGCCTGCTGTTTCGTTTAGGCGGCGCAGGGCACTTGCGCGAATGTTTGTGTGTATTTGTGTTACAGCGTGCCACGCGCATCCATGGATGGTGACAGCTGATGGCTCGACCGTCTGTGTAGTGACCACACTGCTGTGTATTCGTAAAATTCGTGTATATAAAATGTTTAAAATATGGAAATTGAACAAAGTGCATCTATTATTGAAAAAAAACGCACCGCAAATAAACGTATTTTCTTTCTTTCTTTAAAAATATCAAAAATGCACAACGTTAATATTCAAGTTTTCACTTCTGCCGGCACTCCCGGAGTACAACCCGTCTTTTTTATTTTAAGTACATCTGCTATTCATTTATTTCAGGCGATGCAGGCCCATAGATAAATAATTAAATACCTTAACCTAAACATACCTAAATATTTTTATTATAAAATAGTATTTCACTTCACTAGCTTGTTAGCTGCTGTTGTTGTTGTTTATTGCTTGCTTGCTATGAAATGCATGAAAAGACCGTCCAAGAAGGGCGCACCCTGGGCAGGGCAGTCTGGCGGGGAAATTTCGTAACACATTATAACAGTAGCAATGGTTTTAATTTTGACTGTCCAACAACATTCATTGCGTTACTTACGTTGTTGACCAGACAAAGTTTTCGACCATATGAACTCAAACTCAAAGCATTTATTTAAATTAAACCATTTACGGGCACTTTTGAACTGTCAAGAAGCCGGTCATTCAGAAAATATGAAGCTAGTTGCCCATTCCAAAGCGTAGTAGGTACCTATGGAGAAAAACGGGCAAGAAACTCCACTTCCACTCCATAAAGCAATGGATTATATCCTTCAAAATGTAACGCAATCGGGGTGTGCTGGCCCGAGTTATGCAGGTGACGACACGGGGGAAGAAAATTGGAAAACCTCATAGAATTCATGGGTATAGAATCATTGAATAATACCTGTTTTTATATAAATTGGGTAAGTACATGGACTGAGTGAAAAATTATATGGTTGGAAATAGGGCGACTACTGAGAGTACTTAGATGACGACTAATAGAGAAGTATAGAAGAAGACATGTTGCGACGACCCCAAATAAATTGGGATAAGGGCAAGAAAATAATGATGGCATAATACGTTGATTGGTCCTTCGAGGCCAATTTTGTCTACAATTATTGCTGGTCAACTATCGTACTTGTGGAAGATCTTGAGGAAAATACCTTTGCCTCAAATAAATTATTGTTACACTACTCAAACGAGAAACCTTCAACTCAATCCACAACCTTGAAAATCACGTATCGTCTTAAAATCATAACGTATGAAAGTGTACAACGGAAACAGTGCATTCAACCGTTCTTATTATGTTTACCGGATGTGGACAGATTGGAATCGAGTTTGGGTGCTTTCAAACAATTTTTGTCATACCTCGTAAACAACCTGGCCCAGATATTGTGCAGATTGTAAGTGAATTTTAATGTAGTAGGCATAGAGCTCGATGTGAGTTAACATGATATACAGACGCCAGCACATCAAGCTACTACAATCTGTCAAATTTCTTTAATAGATTTTCAACTTTATCGCTAAAGTATAAGGTTCAAAGTTGATTGGGAAAATTTGACAGTTTCGGGTAGCTTGGTGTGCTGGCGTCTGTACCCAAGTAGTTCAAATAAAAATACCTTGTGACTGTTGTTAGATTGGAATCAATTATAGGGAACATGGAAAAATGGTTAGGCTCCTAAAGATGTACCTATAGATCTTTATTGTTTCAAATTAAAAGCCTAGGTCTTCGTTCAAGAGACTCCCTAATCTTAATTTTCAATACGTCGCATTTCAGCATTAAGTAGTACACATCAAGCTATACATTTCCAGTTTTAGCTGACCTGGCATTATACAGGGTGTTACGGAAAGGGTATATCAATACAAACGGGTTGAAGAGTGTATCTGGCCTAGAATCTCTGTACAAAATTTCAGCTCAAAAGCATTAACTTTGAAAATGCTTAATATTTTTTTATTTCGACATCACGGCGCTGCACTGGCGCGCGGCAGCGTGATGTGCGTGTACTAGGCGCACAGACACACTACAGATAATGTGTAATGACCCTCGTAGTGCGGTGACACGGTTTTTATGATTTCAATTCAATAAAATATCGAAATAAAAAAAAATATTAAGCATTTTCAAAGTTACTGCTTTTGAGCTGAAATTTTTTACAGAGATTCTAGACCAGATACACTCTTCAACCCGTTTGTATTGATATACCCTTTCTGTAACACCCTGTATAGGTTTTTCGTGCAATCAGAAGTCAGCTTATACTGGTTTAGTATAGCTTTATGTATGGCCGTGCGTACCCGAGTTATTAATATTTATGGTTTACCAGGCCAGTGTAGGTGAGTGTTTCATTTGTACCTAATGTATATTTGGAACTCCTTGCACCATTGCGACCATTTTGATGTTGAATCCTTAAGTTGATCCTTGAGACACGATCTTTAGAGATACCTACTTATGGTTCAGGTAAACGTTTTCCAATAATATTACCTGTAGGTAGTAGAAATGATGCGGGATTGTCCGAAAGGGTTACCGCTACCCCGGAACATAAAGGGCGAAGGAAGGAACACGGATGGGTTTTAGTCAGTAAGAGTATGACACTCCCTTCCGTTCCACCCAGAGCGGGAGGGGTCAAGGGGTAATTTGATGATTTCCCATTAAAAAAAAAAGGTAGTATAAATAAAGCCAACATACCTTAAAGGAGGCTGTCCGTCCGTCACAAGCCTGAAGAGAGGGGAGTGAGGGTCCACTTGCAGCGATCTCACGAACTCATCGAACTGAAACGTACAAAGAATAATTAATTAAAGAATTTAAATTAAATCCTTAAAGACCACTTAAAAACAAACAATAATTCCAATTTATTTAGCCTTTAAAAACCCGGAACGGCCTACAAATTCTATAGGCTTTAAAAATGTAACCTTCGCCATCATGGCGGACATAATATCGACAGTATCGTCCAAATCAATGTTTATTCTGTCATTATAACTGAATAGATTTGTCCTAAAAAAATGTTGACGGCCTCACGGTGCAAGTTTTTTAAGGTGACTACAGAATGGATGATGTAGAATTTGTTGAGTGTTGAATTTGGCATGCATAGCAACCAAATTTTGAAGGAAATTCCTAATCCATTGCTTTGCAGGTTTGAAGAATTCGTCTGCTCAACAACGTAAATAACGCAATAAATGTCGTTGAGCTGTCAAAATTAAAGTTATTACTTTGTGTTTCATGCAGTTACCGCGCTGGTCCTTCGATATGAGACTAGGTATTCTATGTATTTTATGCCATAGTAAGTAATTGCCGAAACGTACGCTTGGGCCAAGATTATGAAGTGCAGGCACATTGTCAATCAAAAATCAATCTGCCAAGCCTTTTCCCAACGATGTTGGGGTTAGCTTCCAGTCTAACCGGGTGCAGCTGAATACCAATATGTAACATGGAGCGACTGCCTATCTGTCCTCCACAAGTCAGTTACTGAGTAACACCATACCTTTGGTAAGACTGGTTGTCAGACTTTCGAGCTCCTGACAACCCGTAATGACTGTCAAAGATCCAAAACAGACAGACGGGACCAACGGCTCAACGTGCTTTACGAGGCACAAAAGGGTCTTGATATGAAAAGATGGTTACCCATCCACGGACCGACCGCGGAGACCTTAGCTTAACCTGATTGTATGACAATAATTTCTGCCGCCTCTTCAAGTGCGGTGTGAACAAGCCTTAAGACCTATTCGTGGATGTGTTATTATCTAACTTATTTTCATCAATTACTTATAATATTTTTTCCCGCGGACATAGGTTTTATGTTTAATCATAGATAATAATGAGTTAATAACCGGCACGAGTTTTGTACAGGAATTGCCTTATTTTTGTTTAATTGATTTGTGTCTGCTGTGTGATAACGAGAATAGTTCAGCATGGATAATACACAACTAAGTAATCGACATGCTTCCGAGTCGAAATTGACACATTTTCGGTTACCTGATTTGCCCAGTCCCCGAAAGCAAATAGCTCTCGGAATAATAGTGGTCAAAATATTCGGCTTTCGGATTTGTGAACAGCATTTAGATGACTTCTTCGAAAACGCTGAAAAATTCTGTGAATGCTGTGAAAAAACTAACGATTTAATATTTTACTAGTTGCAGGCCCCGCCGTTTCACCCGCATAAGTCTCAATATCGTAGGAATAAAGGGATAAAAAGTATCCTCTAACCTAATCCAGGTCATGGTCTAGCCATGAGCCAAATTTCATCCAAATCCGTTCAGTCGTTTTTGCGTGAAAGCGTAACAAACAAACATACAAAAAATAAATCTCTTCTCTTTATAATATTACTAGCTGCGCCCCGCGGTTTCACCCGCGTAAATGTCGATCCCGTGGGAATATCGGTATAAAAAGTAGCCTATGTCCTTTCCCGGGACTCAAACTACCTCTATACCAAATTTCATCTAAATCGGTTCAGCGGTTTGAGCGTGAAGAAGTAACAAACATATTAGGTCCTTACATATGAAATTGGCGTTTTTCGTACTGGCCACTTTAATCACGAATTTCTCCTCTTTGGTAAGGAATTCCAAATTCAAATTTGTACAGCTATTTACTCATGTATTTGTGCTTCGATGACCGTCATTCATTTGTTTTTTTTCTTCTGTTTTTTCTGTTTGCGTCACTCATTTTACAAAATGGAAAATTTAAAATATCGCATTATTTACGAGTACGAGTTCCGCCGTGGCACTAGTGCTGCGGAAACGACTCGAAGGGTGAATGATGTGTATGGCGGTCATGTTGCAAAAGAAAACACAGTTCGTTTTTGGTTCCAACGTTTTCGTTCTGGAAATTTCGACCTGCAGAACAAGCCCCGTGGACGGCCTGAGACCCAAGTTGATAATGGAGAATTGAAGGCTATTGTGGAAGCGGACCCATCGCAAACCACGTCCGAGTTAGCTGCAGGCTTCGATGTTAGTGATAAAACTGTTTTAATTCACTTGAAGCAAATTGGGAAGATTAAAAAGCTTGAAAGCACGACAACGCCAGACCACACACTGCGCAACAGACGGCTACCAAATTAGAAGAGCTTGAATTGGAATGTCTTAGACATCCTCCGTACTCCCCGGACCTTGCTCCAACAGATTACCATTTTTTTCGCAATTTGGATAACTTTTTGCAAGGGAAAAAATTCAACTCCGATGAGGCAGTCCAAATCGCCTTCAAAGATTTTATTGATTCCCGTCCGACTGGTTTTTTTAGTAAAGGGATCAATGAACTACCTATAAGATGGCAAAAGTGCATTGAAAACAATGGTTCATACTTTGATTAATTAAATATATTATATTAAAAAATATTCGACTTTTTGTTCCTTCCATACAAAACGCCAATTTCATATGTAAGGACCTAATATAAACACACACACACACACACACTCACAAACTTTCGCCTTTATAATATTAGTGTGATTATTAGCAGCGCCCCGCGATTTCACTCGCATAAGTTTCGATCCCATGGGAACATCGGGATAAAAAGTATCCTATGTGTTAATCCTGGTTATAAACTATCCGTGTGCCAAATTTCATTAAAATCCGTGTAGTAGTTTTTGGATGAAAGAGTAATAAACATCCATCTATCCATCCTCACAAACTTTCGCGTTTATAATATTAGCGTGTGCTATTAGCGTTTATTGTGTAGTTTATAAAAAAAAAATGGTTATAATTCTATAAAGTCATAATTGTTACGCTCGCGAATCATATTTTCATCAACATTCAACATGACAATGATCTGCAAATTGCTAAAAATCGTAAGTAAGAAAATTAATATTTCGCGGGCTTCCCTGCCGCTTCCCCCTTAAAAGGGGAAAAGGAACCACATTTTTCCATAATCTTAACTCTATAATTTTAATAACCGATTACCTAACAATTAAGTATGACGAATTTTAATATTTTGTAATTTTTTTTTTCTTAATTTGTATAAATCTATTATTTTGCACGTCACGTAATGACAAACACGTTTGCACTCAACTTGCTTTATCATTTTGCATGCACTTTCTATGTATGCCTATGCACACATGTTTAAGCAAATAAAAATCTTAATTAATAAAAGTTGTTAATTTTCACGAGTCCTACACACACTGTATAAACTATAAAAGTAAGATGAGAAAACGTAAAAGAAAGCACGTGGCAGTACCTACCTATAAAAGAGAACTTTTTACAAACTACTAAAATCTATATAACCCACAAAACAACCCAACAACCACATAGCAACAACATTTAAAAGCCAGTAGCCAGCCACTAATTGGCTTAGTGTTTTTGGCGGTGCAGTCAGTGACAAGCATGGCCGGGCATCGAACCCAGGATAGTACTGTTAGGAACTGGTTCCCGGTACCTGTCGTGTCTGAGAAGTAAACACCGATGCATTTCCGTTCCGTGTGCGTTTTGTAAGTTTGGATTCTTTTTCTGCCTTGTGAATTTTTCGTTTGGTCTTTCGAGGCTGTGATTTTAAGAATTGAAAGTGGGAAATTTAAAATGCTTGGGATATTAAATCTGTGAGTGAACAATCAATCATCCCCTGTTTTCCTACCCTTAGGGATGGATTTTTTTTCCAAATTTATAAGGGACCAACTTCGGGGTCAAAGAGTGAGGATGTATAGTCATTTTTCGGGGTATACCCTTTCCAATAAAAAAAGAATTATCAAAAGCGGACTACCTACTCTGTAAAAAGTTACGCGTGGTCATACATAAAATAAATATATACGCGTCGACTTGAGAACCTCCTCTGTTTATTCGTCGGTTAAAAAGGACCGCTCAGTTTTTTGTCGCACAGTTATGCGTATTAATAAATACAATATTTTTGCAACATATCTACACACATTTTTGTTTGGAACTTTGATCTTCAACTGAGATTCGAACATTTTCATCTTAAAGATTCTGGATTGTATGCATGTTGTGTTAAAGTTCAAAATCAAAAGAAACAAGATAAGTAATACATCTAACACTAACATAAGAATAAAGTGACCTTTCTGCTAGTCATGTTCATTATTTATGCGGAAGCCATGACAGTTTAACTGTCAAGACTCCGAACGACAACGCCCTAAATTACGTAGGAAAGCCAGATTTCTCTACTTCACTCAAATTTTCACTTTAAACACGACGAAACTTAATAGGACTTGTGAAAATACTCGTAAATCTTCTGTAAAGCTATTACCTACCTAGTTAAATATATGTTTTGGTAAGTCTACTGATTGTGACGTTACAAGTGGGAGGATAGGAATAAATATACCTACAATAGAAATTGAACCAGGGGTCTACTCGCAAAGCCCGAAATCCGTACTTTCGACCGCAGAAACGGACGTTTCTTATTACTAAGGGCTCATTTCACCAAAATCAGACATCTTTTATCCATGGAAGAGATTGTTGGATTGGATTTCAATCCAGTCATAAATGAAATGGCGGGTACAGTTATTGCCAATACCAAAATTAATAGCCGGTCTGAAGTAAGTGAAGATGTAGAAGTGTATTAAGTGAAAATATGCAAAAAGGCATCCATGAATAAATTATATGGAACCCTAAGCTAATGAGGGCAAATATTGGAGTACTTTGGGAAAAGGATATGAAACATGATTGGTTAATGAGACATTTTGTACAAAGAAGAAAGGAAAAGAGGCAATGAGTGCGTAAAGAGGAAGACTGAGAAGAACGTGCATAGTTAGGGACCCCTCAAGCGTCCACTGTACACCAAGTGTACATAAGAGAAAGTGCTCGAAACGCCAACGGTACACCAAGTGTACACAACTGTTTTCATTGTTCTATTGTCATTGTGAAAACAATGACTTCACTGCGTCCATTCAACTACTCCGATACACGGGGTGTGTCGACAGGTAGGCGGGCAAACGAGTGATAGGTAAAAAACAACACAAATCATTATCACCTGCCTAGCCTTTCTTCAACTATATTAGAGTCGGCTTCCAGTCTATTCAGATGAAGCTTGAAAATATACTGGTATTCCCAGTATATTTTTACATGGAGCGACTGCGAATCTGGCCTCCACAACCCAGTTACTGGGTAACACGTTACCATACAGTAAGACTGGTAGAAGCAAAGCAAAAAGAAATTAGCATATACAGCCCGATTCAAACTTAATGACGGCTCGGTACATGAGGCGAGTCGCTGCGCCGCAGTAACAAATTCACGGGTCAGCGGGGGTGAGGGGTGAGGTACTGCGCAGCGAGTAGCGCACTTCAGAGCCGCCATAAACTTTGAATCAAGCTGTAAAAGAATTATCAATGAATGCAATAGGATCTAGATATTTCTATACCAACAGGTACCCAACTACCCAGCATATACAGGTTGAAATTCAAAACATGCGACAAATCGAAATGGGAGATTGTACTCATCATTATGGACAACTTTTACTATGGGACCAAACCTGAAATCGCGAAAAAAAAAATTAGCTGGTCCTTACATTTTGACGAATTATGCGAACATAAACGTAGGGAACAGCTGATTTTTTTTTCGCGATTTCAGGTTTGGTCCCATAGTAAAAGTTGTTCTTAATGATGAGTACAATCTCTCATTTCGATTTGTCGCATGTTTTCAATTTCACCCTGTATTTGAGTTTTGGTCTGAATATGTGTACAGAAGTACAGAACCCCGTCAATATTACAGTCCACTTTCTACCACTTACAATGGCGCGTCGACCACGTTATTGGAAATTAGCAATTCATACGGGCGAGAATTATGTCATCCATGCCATGTAGAAGTATAAATTAGACATTAACAATGTTATAGATTCATTGACATCTTTTTAATATGCAGAATGTCGTTAAAGATACAATGATCTCTTGAGGTGATGGAAAAAAATTGAAAGGTAGTAATGTAGTATGTTTTGTGAGATATTGAGAGATGAAACAGCGAAGAGCTTTTTCACTTTGGCATGAGCTTTAGGAAAGCCGTGGTTAAAATATTTGACAGTAATCAGGTAGAGGCGAGCAGTGGTGGCCCAGTGATAACGGCCTTGCCCGACAGATTCTTTACTTTGTGGATGCCAGCACATCAAGCTACTACAATCTGTCAAATTTTAATAGATTTTCAATTTTATTGTTCTTCAACAATAAAGTTGAAAATTTTACAGTTTCGGGTAGCGGTGCTGGCGTCTGTAAATTCATCACCACTGCTCTCAAAACGGTGACGGAAAACATCGTGAGGAAACCGGCATGTCCTAGAACCAAAAATTCGAAGAAATGTGACATATACCAACCAACACTTAGCCCGCGCGGTAGATTATAGCCCATTCCCTCTCGAAGAGAGGAGGCCTGTGTCCCAGCAGTGGGAACAATATAGGCTGATTATGCTAAACACTTATATTCTGACCCCGCTACCGAGTTTCAATATTTAGTTTTCGTCGATACCATAAATAAATAAATCAAGTTTACTGCCATATCTAGATTCTTAGAACCGGTTATAAGCGGTGTTTACCGGTTTAGTATTAAGACATGTACGGTCAGCATCAAAAGTTGATTAACACTTCAGTTTTTTTAATCTTAGTTATTGAGCAAAATATTTGTTCAAAATTGCAGCAGAAGAATTTATTTTAGAGTATATACCTACTCTTGTCTATTATGTGAAAAGCTAAAAATCAGTTAATTGAAAAAAGTTGTTGTCAATTTAATAACATGTAAAAATGATAGTGTTAATCGACTTTTGATGCTGACTGTACGAGTCTAAGATTATACGAATTAAAAAGTGTCGGCGACTCGACGTGTAAGTGTTAGTGGACAATTTAGCTCAGTAAATAGAGATAATGAAGACAGAAGAAGAACCTGAAGATTGAGTTGCATAGTGGTACAAACGGCAAAATTGTGGTATAATTACAGAAGGTACATACGACAGCACATCAAATTACCCGAAACTGTCAAATTTTCCCAATCAACTTTGAACCTTACAGTTTAGTGATAAAGTTGAAAATTTATTAAAGATATTTGACAGATTGTAGTAGCTTGACGTACTAGCGTCTGTGCAACAAGAGTTCTTGAGTCGCGAAGAACGCAGACAATTAATTAATCGGAATCAATTCTGTCAATGTGACCAAAACTGATTATAAGGACGAAGGAGATCTTACTAAAGCTCTTTGACAATGTGTCTACTCCAGAGGTTCAATATTGTCGACATAACAGAATTCCTTTTCCCACCAAAACCCTCAAAAAAAGACAACGCCGAGCTGCGAATAACCTCAAAATCGTCAGTTTCCGCGTTACCTTTTTTAGTACAGTTACAAAACAGGTTGTTCAATATGAAAGGAGGGATATACTTGAAGATGTGGATCGCCACGAATTTGTACCACAGATGATAGAATATTACAGAATGCGTCTTTATACTTAGAAAGAAAGGAAGAAAATAGGTTTTTTATGGTAAACATGACGCAGAGAAAGAACATAAACACACAAAAAAATTGCAAGTTGGGGGAAAGGGGAAAATATAATGCGTCACATCCACGCAAAATGGCCATTGCTCAGCATATATGCTAAGAAGGGTCTTAGCATATATGCTGAGCAATGGCCGTTAGGCCGCATAGGGATGCGAGACGAGCTCCAGCGCCCTTATCTCAATTTATTTGGGGTCGAAGCAACGTGTCTTCTTGCATTCTTCTCTATTAGTCGTCATCTCGGTAGTCACCTCCTTTCTAGCCATATCATCTTCCACAAAGCCCATCCATTGTTTCTTTGGTCTTCTACATTCCGTTCAGTTATTTTACCTGTGATTTTGCATCACTGTCCAAATCACTGTGATCTTTATTCTCATTGCAAAAAGGTTGTTATTTCGCTGCTGCCATTGATAGGTCTGTCAAAATCATTGTGATCTTTATTATCGACACATAAGGTTGCTGCTGTCAGAGGTAAAATTACAGTAAACGAACTGGGGCCGTATTACAAAGTATTAATGCCATCATGATTCCAGTGCGAAAAAGGGATGGTGCTATCGGCGATGTATAGCTGCGTCTCTCTCTTACACTGGAATCATTATGGCATTAAATCGTCATAATACGGCACCTGTACTCTTATAGCCATATTCATATTCATTCATCCATGGTTCATACAACGAGTGAAAACAGAACAGATAGAAGCGTACTTACGGCGATATTATCATACCATCACAATTAACTCAACTCAACCGAGAGCGTGCTGAAAGCCCGGCGACATTATGCGATTGTATGGACCAGACCTTCTGTAGGTAATATTCTGTGGTCTTTCGTACTTCCTCGGTTTTGGCGAAGCGAACATTTTTGATCGAATATTCAATGGAGTTTTGACATGATTGACGCCTGTTCTTGAAGATATTAAGGTCTTGTGTGTGCCGGTTTTTGAAAGAGTTATTGCCTTTTTGAACGAAATATTACGGTATTTGAATGGGAAGTAACCTCGCTTTTTTTAAATTGTGAATGGTAATTACTTGATTTCTTTTATTCGTGGGAAGATGTCTGTCTGAACAGACTTCAGACAGACATCTTCCCAGTTCAGACAACTGTAAGAATAACAACAAGCTTATGTATCGCTAAAGCTGCTAGGTATTTAGGATTAAAAAAGATTGATTTGATACTTTGTTCAAAATTAAGTCATCACCTATCTTGGGTTCGGCTTCCAGTCTAACCGGATGCAACTGAATAGCAGTATTTTACATGGAGCGACTGCCTATCTGACCTCCATAACCCAGTAACTGGGTAACACGATACCCCTTAGTAAGACAGGTTGTCAGACTTTCAGGCTTCTGACGATCCGACCGTGACGACTGGTAAGATTCACGAATGACAGCCAATTTCTTAGCGAGCTTTTCGAGGCACGGAAGGATCCCGGTGTGTAAAGATGTTCACCCATCCACGGACCGACCTCCGCAATTTAAGCGTAGCTTAACTTGATCGATCGACCCGTGTGGCTGTTAATAATTAATAATAATAATAATAATAATATCGTTTATTCATAAAAATGGTGCAGATTTACAATAATATAACTTAACAATTATATGTAGAGGACACAGTTGCTCATTTGCCTGAACTGGGTAGAACCTGTGTTTCAGGCTAGAAAGGTGCCTAGAATTTTATAATATAAAAATAAAAAATACAAAATTAAAACTAAGAAGTATAATTAAAAACTAATATTATCTTAAAAGACTAACATGTTTTATTTACAGACAACGAGTAAATCCTCTGTCTCATTGTATGTTATGCTAAGTAAAAATTGCTGAATAATCTTTTTACAGTCGTAATTATTTAAATTATAGATACTTAATTTCCTATTTAATTTATTGTATAGAAATGGGCCTAAAAATGTATAGAATCTGTTTACAAAAACGTATTTAGAGGATGCATTTGACTCACATACAATATCATACCGTCTCTTATTAGTACTTGGGATGTTATAGGAAAGCATGGAGTGCTGTTTTAAAACCAGGTGCGTTATGAAAAGCTGGCGAACAGTCAGCACGTTACAGGATTTGTATAGCCGGTCTGTGGGATAGAGAAAGGGATGGAAGTTTGCTACTTTTAAAATTGCTCTCTGTGCTCTTTCAAGAGGCAGTAAGTAAGTTTTTGGTGCTCCACCCCATGAAGTAATACAGTACTGTATTACAGATTGACCTAGGGCCAAGTAAACTTGTGACACTAGTTTTCTATCTGCAATTGCTCGCAACTTTTTAAAAACGAATATTAATTTGCGCACTCTTGTAACCAAACTGTCAATATGTGGTCTAAATGAGAGCGATTCGTCTATTAGAACCCCGAGATATTTTATGTTACATGTTTGGAGGATACAAGGACACTTACATACGCTGACTGAGCGGAGTCCGCAATGATGGGCATACAGATGAGAGTTAGTAATATTAAGGTGCGGTTTGCGGATAGAAAAGTGAATATATTTTGTCTTGTCGGCATTTAGTGTTAGTAAGTTGCTTTGAAGCCAGTTAGACACAGTATTGAAACCTATTTGAGCATATTCGTACAATTCGTTATTTGTTTTAGCGGTGAATATTAACGCCGTGTCATCTGCATAGGATATAATTTTGCCGTGTTTAATATTTAAATTACATAAGTCGTTAATATAAATCAGGAAAAGGGTGGGGCCTAAAATACTTCCCTGGGGAACACCAAAACATGTGTTTTTTTGCTCGTCGCTACTAATATTGTCAATTTTAACACATTGATACCGATCGTCTAAGTAGTCAGCAAAAAGTTTCAGCGGCGTTCCCCTTATTCCTAAGGCCTCTAATTTGTACAAAAGGGTCGAAACGGAGACTGTATCAAAAGCCTTCGCCAGATCAAGGAAGATCCCCAGGGTCTGGTTTCCTTTACCAAGTTCTTCTGAGACAAAATCTGTTAGACTGTGCACTGCATCGGCTGTGGATAATTTGGCTCTAAAACCAAATTGCGCAGATGATAAGAATTCATTTTTCTCTAGATAGTTAACTAGTCTACTGTTAATAATTTTTTCTAGTATTTTAGATATTGAGGGGAGTAATGATATTGGCCGATAATTGTTAACTAGGTCTTTGTTTCCGGATTTGAATATAGGGATTACAATTGCTTTTTTTAGACATTTAGGGAAAATGCCTTCAGAAAAACACATACGAAAAATATGGGTTAAGGGAGGTACAAGGATATGCTTAAAGAGTTTAAGGGTCTTATTGCTAATGTTATCCCATCCAACAGCACAGTCATCTTTTAGTCCACAGATTATTCGGGTAATTTCTTCTTCGTCGGTGTCTAGCAAGGCAAAAGATTTTAGAGTACGTCTGTTTTCACACTTTTGGGAAGAAGGTTGAACACAGTCAGGTTTTGGAATCTGCTCAGCAAGAGTTTTCCCAACATTTACGAAAAAATTATTCACTTCGTTGGCTGACAGGATAGGTGAAGGATTAGTAAGCAGTAAACTCTACATTAGGTGATTGCGAATAACTAAGAACTTTTGACACTAGTTGCACGGGGTGCACCCCACGGTTTCACCCACATAAGTCTCGATCCCGTGAGAATATCAAGATAAAAAATATGCTTTGTCTTAATCCAGGTCAACGGTCTACCCGTGTGCCAAATTTCATCGAAATCCGTTCAGCCGTTTTAGCGTGGAAGCGTAAAAAAACAAACATACAAAAAATCAAATCTTTTCCCTTTATAATATTCTTCTTCTACATCAGCCTTTTGCCAACCAATGCTGTGTGTAGGCATCCTGCAATGCACGTCACTCTTCTCTGTCTCTAGTCTTCTGTAGCCAGAGTCGTCCAGCAATCTTGACCAGCACCCTAATTGCGTAACACACGTATCAATTGAAAACAGAATAATTTTGAAGCAAATTGCTAATCCATTGCTTCATAAGTTCATAAAAAAAACTGTTCAACACGTAAATAACGCAATGAATGGTGTTGAAATGTCAAAATGAAACCGATTCCGATTGATAATGTGTTACGCAATTGCCCTGTCGGTCGTCGGTCCACCTCATCAGCTGTCTACCTACACTTCTACTACCAGGTCTCGGTCTCCAGTCCAGCACTATTCTTTATAATATTAGTGTAGACAAAAATAACATTCATAATATGTCACCAAGGGCCTTGGACGGACATTATACGAGAATGTATTATGTGTACTTTAACGAAAATACCAGTCTCTGAACACGTTTTACCAACCCGACGAACAGGTGACAAACTGATACAGTAGGAATAGTAGTTTGTTTTAACTCACTAAGCGACGCGCGCTTTACCTGTGGTTACCAAGGTACACTTGGTAACCATCACGCTGTGAATGTGTGTGTAAGCGCAGGAGCTCGGTACCGTCCGAGACAATGGCGAGGTTGGAAGTATGTGTGCGCACGAGTGTTTTGTGTGCTGACACTACTCGTCTTTAGTCTTCACAGACGCCTTACTCAGTGTAATTTATATCACCACCACTGCTCTCAAAACGGTGATGGAAAACATCGTGTGGAAACCGGCATGTTCTAGAACCAACTTGGGTCCGCTCGCGTTACAGCCCACTCCCTCTCGAAAAGAGGACGCCTGTGTCCCAGCATTGGGAACATTATAGTTTGATTGTTATTGAGCTATAATACATATAACAACGGGCGATTTTTTATCTCGCACTAGACTTTCAAAGTTCTTCTCAGCACCTAGAGTTGAAAATCCAACTTTTTAGGGTTCTCAACAGGTAGACTTGAAAATCCGATATAGGATACTGTGCCATATTTACGAACGGATAGAGTACGAAAAAGCACTTTTTCTATAAAAAAAAAAAAAAACTGTTGATCTTAAGCTTTGTGGATAACCGTAGTTGACATCATCTCTATTGGTTAGTTAGTTTTAGCGTAAGGTGTAAAAAATATTGTTGTTTGTTTCAGCAGTCGTGGCCTTGAAGTTATTTAAATGGCTTGAGAAATCACGTGTAGATTATATGGCTAGACGTTTTCTGCATTCTATAAATCATTATCCTTCTCTTGTAAAGTGAAGGGTTTGATAACAGGAGGTTTTGTCAAAATAAAAGCAGCATTTTCTTTATAATTGTAATCAGCTTATATTGTTCTTACTGTTGACACACAGGCCTCCTCTCTTCGAGAGGCAGTGGGCTGTTCTACCACGCGGGCCCAGGTCTATGTCATAGCTTCGAATTTTTGGTTCTAGGACAATCCGCATGATGTTTTCTTTTGCCGTTTTGAGAGCAGTATTGATGAAAATACTTACATAACGTAAAGTGCCTGCCTGGGTTCGAGAAGAAAAACATCGTGATTGAAGGAAAACATCGTGAGGAAACCGGCATGTCTTAGAACCAACAATGCGAAGACATGAGACTTCTACCAACCCGCACTGGGCCCGCGTGGTGGATTACGGGCTTACGGCCCACTCCCTCTCACCGAGTGGAGGCCTGTGTCCCAGCAGTGGTAACGTTATAGGCTGATTATGTTGCTGCTGCAAATGCAACAACACAAACCCATTATAAACAAAAACTCAATAGGTAGGTATCTTATAATCCCTTTTGACCTATCACTATAAACGAATCAAACAAACAACAATTGTGGTTGGAGATAAAAGCCTTTAATATGAAAAACATCAATCGGAAATAATCTTAAGACACGTTTACAAGTGACTAATTAAGTAACGCGTAGCAATTACTTGGTGTAGCTGTTAATCAATTTAAGTGTGCTGAGACAGAAGTACTATGAGCATTAAATGACTAAACACTATCTTTTGCCCGTGGCTTCTTCGAATTTTATGCGATGAATTTAACAAAAAAAGTAGGTACACGTTTTATAATATTACTAGCAGCGCCCCGCGGTTTCACCCGCATAAGTATCCCGTGGGAATATCGGGATAAAAACTATCCTATGTCCTTTCCCGGGACTCACACTATACCTACCCATCTAAATCGTGAAGAGGTAACAGACAGACACACTTTCGCATTTATAATATTAGTATGGAAGTATAGATTCTTATAATTACTGTGCGCTAGTGTCCTGTTTTCTATATTGCATAAAATTCAAGGAAAAATAATATTATTTAAAAGTGAAGATTTGCCCGTTTCGGGTGAATAAATTCATGTGAATCGACTAATAAGCCAGATTAGCGCGTTCAAACTCTTTAGCTTTATTATTAGTAAGTACCTACTAGCTTTTGCCTGCGGCTACGCCCGCGTGAAGGTGGGACCTTATCCCTTAGAAACGTATTAGGTACCGGGATAAAAAGCGTCCTATGCGTTAATCCAGGTTATAATAAACTATCTGTGTGCCAAATTTCATCCAAATCCTATTAAAATCATAATAGGTACTAATGATTGAAATACTATCCAAACTAATATTATCCAAACTAATATTATAAATGCGAAAGTAACTCTGTCTGTCTGTCTGTCTTTTCTTCACGCCAACAAACTTACTTTCGCATATATTAGGTCCTTACATATGAAATTGGCGTTTTTCGTACTGGCCACTTTAATCACGAATTTCTCCTCTTTGGTAAGGAATTCCAAATTCAAATTTGTACAGCTATTTACTCATGTATTTGTGCTTCGATGACCGTCATTCATTTGTTTTTTTTCTTCTGTTTTTTCTGTTTGCGTCACTCATTTTACAAAATGGAAAATTTAAAATATCGCATTATTTACGAGTACGAGTTCCGCCGTGGCACTAGTGCTGCGGAAACGACTCGAAGGGTGAATGATGTGTATGGCGGTCATGTTGCAAAAGAAAACACAGTTCGTTTTTGGTTCCAACGTTTTCGTTCTGGAAATTTCGACCTGCAGAACAAGCCCCGTGGACGGCCTGAGACCCAAGTTGATAATGGAGAATTGAAGGCTATTGTGGAAGCGGACCCATCGCAAACCACGTCCGAGTTAGCTGCAGGCTTCGATGTTAGTGATAAAACTGTTTTAATTCACTTGAAGCAAATTGGGAAGATTAAACTGCTGCTGCTTCACGACAACGCCAGACCACACACTGCGCAACAGACGGCTACCAAATTAGAAGAGCTTGAATTGGAATGTCTTAGACATCCTCCGTACTCCCCGGACCTTGCTCCAACAGATTACCATTTTTTTCGCAATTTGGATAACTTTTTGCAAGGGAAAAAATTCAACTCCGATGGGGCAGTCCAAATCGCCTTCAAAGATTTTATTGATTCCCGTCCGACTGGTTTTTTTAGTAAAGGGATCAATGAACTACCTATAAGATGGCAAAAGTGCATTGAAAACAATGGTTCATACTTTGATTAATTAAATATATTATATTAAAAAATATTCGACTTTTTGTTCCTTCCATACAAAACGCCAATTTCATATGTAAGGACCTAATATAATATTAGTTAGGATTAGTATACAAAGATATAGAATAAGTACGGTCGAACAAGCTATTTGGTATAGATACAGGCAGCTAACTAGCAACTATTTTTAAACAATGGTGTGCTGAGTGTCAATTCTTTTATACCACTCTATGCTGAAAAAGTTATAACGCACAAAATAAAACTAAATATTGGCTGTGCAGTGGAAAGATGAATATTTTTGCCTGTATACCAAATAGCTTGTTCGACCGTACTAGTAGTAAATCAATATTTAATAAGTGCACCGAGATCAAAGTCCAAACTGACATAAGTCAGGGATAAAATCATGCTTAAAGAAACTTTGTAGTGCCTATTATTTTTATTAGCACAGTTTCGACGTACATACATTATGTTTATTTTGTAACTACATCGGTTAAAAAGTTGTCTTTAATCAAAGTCGAAGGTAAAACATTAAGAAGGAGCTGACATTTAAAAATTCAAAACTAATTACATGCTTGATTTAAATAAAATGGTACGCATATGAAACTGAATTTATTTCAAGAGCGAGACTTGTAAAATCTAATCACTCACTTTGTGACAAATGTAACAATATCTATCATGAATGTATGTGTTATGTTCATAGAAATGTTGTCTATGGTTACATTTGACTTCCTCGTGGGTCTTGTTGTCGCAAGCGCTACTGTTAGGCATGAGGTCATGGGTTCGATTTCCGAGTGGGTAAAGTGTTATTGGACTTTCCATCTGGAATTTATCAGTAGCAGCCGGAGTCTGAATTTGTGCCCGGTTGATGGAATAGGCTCGCCTGTTACATGGGACAAACTTAACTGGCGATATGTGGGTGTAGTTAATATAGATCCACCTCTGTCTAATACCTCGGGAACTACGGGCGTGATGTTTACGTTGTTATATTTACAGCGGTGGATTTTTGTGACAACCTACCGTTAACCGTTTCAATGCGATCGTAAAAAAGTTCAACGATGTTCTCAGTGAGGTTTGCTTAACATAGATTGCTATTTAAATACAGCGCGAGAATTCTTCCACCTATATTTATAATGGATGTTATAAAATCTGTACAAATGTATGCCAACAGCATATACATGAAGTACCCACACTTGAAAAATTTATTGGTGCAAGGCTCAATACAGTTCCCTGTGGTATTCCTAGCGTCATTGCTTTAATTCGACTCGTAACTATTTGTAGATTAGTATGTAGGTATTGACGTAGAAATCAAAAAGCGTAAAATATTTGTCATCCGCGCTAACCTAACAATTTTTCCGTCCCTCAATGTTTTGCCCGTAGATACTGCTCGTATCCCATTCCAAAATCCACGAAAGAGACGCGTCACGCCGATTCCCTCAACCGTGATTCAGCATCTTTTTATCATTAACATCTTATACACAGTCACTGCCGTTTATCTGACCCCTACAACCTTCAGGGACAAAGTCGTAGCTACAACCTGTCATTACATCTACGTAGGTACGTATAATTGTAACCTTTGGTCTGAGACTATTTTTGTCCTGTGTAGATGTGAACGGTGCTGTATCACGCTTGGTTGGTAGGTGTTTTGCAGATTGAATGCTGTGCCGTAGGATTTATGTTAATAATGTTTTTGACTTTGCGAAAGTCACCGTGAAGTGACATGAAGATGTAGATGATAAGGTTTCAATAATTAAATGAATATAGTTGTCATGACAGATACAAAGCCTCTAGATGCCTTTAATTTTCAGACTATACAGGTTGTTACCATGGATTCGGTACATGATTCTGAACCTGATTTTGCGTAGGCTACAAGAAAACATGGTTTGTTTTCAGTACATTTTGACCGCTTAGGTGTTGCACTTTTCTATGAAAAGGAAGATTTTTTTTTTACAACCGGCTAATAATTTCTGCTCTAGGTCTAGGGTCTAGAATAATGAGCTGAATTCATGGCTTACAGTCCCTGCTATCCTGTATTAATAGGGAGAGGCCCAGTCAAGATAATTAAGCAATTTATTGGTCAAAGAATTTTATAATACAAAAGTGTTAGAGACACTACTTTTACAGGTCAAATGGCGGTTACTAAGTACCGGTGTGTTTGAATATTCTACATGAAACTACGCAGTTTAGCAGTCGAAATTACGAACTAAATCGAGCTTTTCACTTTATGTAGCACAAAGATCAGACGGTACTAACGTACTAAGTTTTTACACACATGACATAAACTTAAAAAGTTTCACATTGACAATCTTGTGGCTGTCATAATTTTTTCAGCCAGTGAGCGCCATTCATTATGGTTGTTACAACCGCGAACCACTTTTTATGAAGAATCTTATAGACGCACTTAGTATAAAAACTAGTGAATCGGGTCTCAACTTTCACTTTTCAGGAGATCAAAGATTGTTATTAATATTAATTTTAGTATGTTGCGTAGCCCAGATGACTTGCGTCTTTGGTATGACAAGATCGCTTTCGCAATTGAGAAATCTGTAAGATTTTAGCAGGTGCAAAAGCATTTTAAACCATTACCTGTTTATATTATTATTTAATTATATTCCTAGTTGTGGAATAGGATATGCCAATTTGAATTATATGGATTGGGCGCTTCTTTGTGATTGGGCAAAGATTGGACTAAGATTGGACTACTTTAGGATTATATTAGACTGCCCGAAATCCAGAATTCTGACAACCACACAGACACTGAATAACTCCAAACACTAGACGCTGCTGTCATTACTATGGATAAAGAAACAAGTGTTTATTTTTCATATAATATATTTCAAAATCGTGGTAATCCGCGGACAATCTTTGGCTCTATTCAATCAAATCGTATTATGCTAAACACAAGCCACGTATGGTCATAAACATAATTGATGTGCGCTAATCTGTCCCATTGAGCAAGGGGATTACAAATTACAACACATCGTCTTCGCCAGTTTGATCCAACGTCCTTCGCCTGTCAAAGGCAGAAGTTTCCTTACAACACAAGTCAAGGGAAGCTGTAACATGGAAGTAATCAGCTTCTGACGTAAGCCTTTTTTCTCTCCCAACGGCGCTAAGCTCATGTAAAAACGTTTTTACATTAGCGTGATTTATTACTCTATTCTGTTTGCGTAACGCCGGATATTTGTTGCTTGTCTCCATCTCATGTAGGTATACGTATGATTTGGTTGCGTGCGAAACTGAGATTTTCAAAGGCCTAAAGAGGTCTAAATTTCACGTGACGTGTATGGTTTTTGAGGTCGATCTCTACTTTCATAATTATCACCTAGCTGGCCACTAATGGACATAGGCCTCTCCAATAGCACGACACTGAGCTTTATTCTCGACTACCCAATCCGTCTGTCACGAGCTAACCTGCGAAGATAGTCACTTCACCTAGCCTGATGGTCTAAGTTTTTGATTTGCCGAAAATTAAGCAACCGACACCCTCTTTGTCTTCTATAAGAAATCTTATGCTTGTAAACCCATTTCCCGTAATCACAGGGGCAATTTTAGTAATTTTAAAAATATTCACAATCTGATCTCAGTCTGTCAAAAAACTTTTTTACAAAAAAAACAACCGACTTCAAAAAAAAACACTGCAAAGTGAAAAATAACTTTAATTTCGGAAGTCGGTGTCGTTGATTCCGCATTTTCGTTTTTTGACACCGACTTCCGAAATTAAAGTTATTTTTCACTTTGCAGTGTTTTTTTTTGAAGTCGGTTGTTTTTTTTGTAAAAAAGTTTTTATTTTTCACTTTTTAGTTGTACCTACCCCACACAAATTCAATTAACACTGGTGCATTGAAGAATTGAAGACACGACTCGAAGAATCATCAAAATTCGCATAGAAATGTCGGAGATGCAGTACATTTATGCATATAACTTCGTACATAAGAATAATTACCTAATGTATTATATACTAAAACCTTCCTGAAAGTATGTAGATCACATTAATGAAAGAATTATCCAAATCGGTTTTGTAGTTTTTGAGATAATCGCGGACATACAAACATACATACATACATACGAGTACATACATACATACATACGGGTCGAATACAGAACCTCCTTTTTTAAAGTCTGTTAAAAATACCACTAATTTCCCTACATTTTTGACATTGACTGTCGCTGAGATGAGGTTGCAACTAGATTTTGAACGTTTTTAATTACGGGAATTGGCCTACTGGTCTCTCGTTTGAGTTGAATAAATCCTTTTTTGCACCAAATTGATTGATACTGTATCCTTCCTGGTTAGGCCTATGACGCATGCGTATTGCGGTAGGCAAGATTATGAATGATGGACGAATTTCAAGTTTTGTATAAGATTAATATGTTTGGGTAAAAAAGGTTAAAGTAATGAGGTATTCACCTTATTGGACCTTTGAGCCTTGACCACTCACATCCAAGATTTGTTGGCAAAAGGGTAGCCAACTTTTTCTGTCCTAGAACTTTTAAATTTTGGATCGAGGTTGTGACTGGTTTCATTTGTGGTAAGTTCATCAACAACCTGCCCTTTAGCAGTCTGTGATAAGTAAATATCATCCACAATTTCTACACAGATTACTATTAAATCACTCTTGTCCTTATCCAAATTTATTTGGGGTCAGAGCAAGATGTCTTTTCCTTCCATACTTCTCCATTAGTCGTGATCTTGGTAGTCACCCCTTTCTAGCCACATCATCTTTCACACAGTCTATCCATAGTTTCTTAGGTCTTTCCCTAATCTTATAGCCATCCACTTTCATAAAAAAATATCATTATTCTTATGTCCTTTTAATTCATTATGGTTCCTGAATCAGAGCGCTACCCCATTGTTATTGATTTCATATCTGGCGAAACTGCATCGAAAGCATCTGCCTTAGATGCAGCTTCGAAAGAACGTGGGCTAAGAACTGAAGGACGCCAAGTCCCGTAATTAAAAACGTTCAAAATCTAGTCGCAATCTCATCTCAGCGACAATCAATGTCAAAAACTTGTCAAAATAGTAGGGAAATTACAGGTATTTTTGACAGATCGAGACTGAGATCAGACTGTGAATGTTCTTAAAACTACGAGAATTGCCCCTCTGTTTTTTTTTGTATCGACTGCTTTGACATCCAACAACCTCGGCTATAAGTCACACCAAGTTTTCAAGATTGCTGCTATTAATGGTATGATTTTCTTCTTTCACATACATCTTTATCAACCGGTCATCTCAGTATTAAGTTCCTTTCTAGCTATATCATCTTTCACACAATCGTTTCTGTGGTCTTCCTTTCTCAATCCTACCAGGCATTCATATTCGAAACTTTTCTTAAGAAAAGAAAAATTCTTTTTTTTTTTTTCCTCATTCTTCCGCATTAAAAAGAACATCATAATCATCTGCCTAGCCTTTTCTCAACTATGTTGGAGTCGGCTTCCAGTCTAACCGGATGCAGCACAATACCAGTATTTTATATGGAGCGTCTGCCTATCTGACCTTCACACTCAATTACTGGGTAATACTGATACCCCTTGGTAAGTCTGTTTGGCAGACTTTTGGGCTTCTGACTACCTACCAGTAACAACTGTCAAAGATCTACAAAATGGCAACCGGAACCTACGGTTTAACGTGGTTTTCGAGGCACGGAGAGGTCTCAATATGTAATGTATGGCCACCCATCCACAAACCGACCTAGGCAAGCGTAACATTAAGCTCATTTCAGACTACGCTATAATATAATAGCATATAGTTCATAGCACAACAATATCGCTCGCCATACATTGCATTTATAATAATATTTATAGTATAGCAAAGTGTGAACGTGTTCTAAATAAATGTATGGCGAGCGATATTGTTGTGCTATGAACTATATGCTATATGCTATTATATTATAGCGTAGTCTGAAATGAGCTTTAACCTTCCGTCGACCCGTGCGGCTGTCACTGTTTAGCCAGGAGCCTAGCAAAACAACATTTTATTAAAATCAAATTGGTGCCCAAAGAGGTGATTGTATAATGTATACCTTTTTGCGAACACAAAAAACAAAATGAAAGAAACTCATTTCCACACAAAACATGAATAAATTCACACATCGTTGACCAACGACACAATCTGAACGAAGCTCGTTGAAATAAAGTAGCCATTTTTTACGGCTTATGTAAATATTATAATTTATGAAATAATATGGTTTGTTAAGCTCCTGACTGCCTAAATAGGTACATATTTTGTTTTGCAACTCATAAAGGATTTATATGTGCAATTGTGCATTTAAAATAAACTTCCGTGTCTGTTTTATTACTTTTGGAAGGACAAAAGGTAGTATTTATTATCATATTGATTGCCTCATTTAACCAGGCAGTAGTCAATACTTAGGTAAACATGTTCGATAGGTATTTTAGTTACTGCTTCAAGAAATGTATGCTCGTTTTTCTCGATAGGAACCAACTACCTAGCTTCATCTTTCTGAATGACCGACTCCTGTGGCAATTCAAAAGTGTCTGTACATGGTTTAATTTAAATAAATGCTTTGAGTTTGAGTTCATGGTGCTCTCGGGGAAACAATAGATTACAGAGGTGTATGTGGGGCCGATGGGACATAGGCGTCCTTTTTATACTACCTACAAAATTTATTACTTATAATACCAGAATATTCCATCCTGCGCCGCATGCCCTGTCACCTGTGCACTTGGTAATCTTATGACTGCGTCAGTTAGCGGAGTTCGCGCAGCTGAATATTGGGCCAAAGATGTTTGAACATTTTGTCATCGAGGCACAAGCACTATATTACTAACTCCCACTTAAATTGGCATTATTTAATGATAGGCTCGGCTTCTAGTCCAACCGGACGTAGGAACTCGGCAATCGGCTGTAAAAACTAGTACTTAGCCACGAAAAAAAATGGTAAAATATTCACCTGTTGAACTATCACTTCTAAGGGTTGTCCAGTCTGTAATTCTTCTGAAGGCCTTCTCGTAGGCCTCACAGCATATTCTCTTTCTCCAATTATCTGAAACAACAGCAAAAAAAAACAATTAATTGATGTCTCAGCAAAGTATGCTGGTCAAGCTAACTGTTCGTAACAAAAACGCCTCGTCATCCGTTCAACCAATGGAAATACGGAAAACGTGACGTCGCGTCGATATGACGGCGGTACTTTACAAGTAAAAAATATGAACATAACTGTGGGCCTAGCACGATACAAATACAATATCTATAAATATATACCTATACAATTCCAACGACGATACAATTATTATAGTTTTTAAGACTATTCATGTCTAAGGTCAACCATAGACATGAATATAGTCTAAAACTAATTGTGCTTGACGTAAAAATTTAAACCGTAATGCTATAGGATAGCTGTTGAATGTATCTTTGAATAAAAAATCGTTTTTGAAAAAAAAAAAATTGGTTGGCTTAAAAAAGTAAAGCAGGATTCGTCTTGTCATACCAATTAAAGACATTGTACAATCAAATATGAAGGCTGCAGGGATTCAGGCTGAAGTTAACTTAATTTATTTTAGATTTTTTTCTGAACCCTCCTTTCCTCTCCTTTCGTGACCACATAGGTGGGTAAATAGGAGAGTGTAAATTGCTTAGGTCACTGCGAAGAGACCACTCTAAAAGATTGTGTGGAAGACCGGGATGAGTTTCACACACCCCAGCGTGGTAAGTGGTTATTGCGTAACACACTAACAGTAGCAATGGCTGTAATTTTGACAGTTGAACAACATTCATTGCGTTATCGACGTTGCTGAGCAGACAAATTTTTCGAACATATGAAGCAATGGATTAGCAATATCCTTCAAAATGGTTCAGATTGTGATCGAAAGTGAATTACGCAATTAGGTTAAGAGGAAGCTTGGCACATATGCACACAAGAGAGGATGCCTTATACTCAGCAATGGATGGAATAAGGCTGCAAATGATGATGATATCGTGATATGACGATGATAGACTGAAATGGTAATATTTCTCTCACTGTCGCATTATAGTTAGTTAATATTATAGAGGTATGAGGAACAGGGTATAAAGTTCACTCATTCGCCATAGAAAAGGGAGGATCCTCCGTCCAGACGGGTATCGTGTCTAGTGTGCAACTGCCCGACATTACATATAATTATGCTAGTTGCGCGGCAAACTCTGCTTGCGCGATGCAGGATTTTGAGTGACGTCAGCATGATGCGTAGTTCGCATGAGGCGGTGTAGATGCCGCCACAATATCATCGTTAAAGCGAAGATCTCGCAAATGCGTCGATCATTGGCCCAGTAACTGCCCCGTTTTGCGGTGAAGCTCAGAGAGACCACAATCTTAAGCAGCCTATCTTTCCCAACGACCTACGATGTGCTAATCTAAACCTCCAACAGATTGTTGTGTCCCACATTGTACCGCAAACGCATCGCGTGTTTTTTTCTCAAATCCGTTTAAGTGGTTAAGTCAAAAGCAACAGTCATCTTCTAATTGTCGTAGCTTTAGCCACACGCGCAAGTTAAGGGTTACCAACTTACAAAATAGAATAAAACTATTGTCACAGACTGGAATAGGAATCGTTCAACTAAGTTCATGGTCTACCATGATTGGAGTTAAAATGCAAAAAGCATGGAAAAAGTCTCCTATGTCCTATAGGGGACTTTTTCCGGTGGTAGGTTCCCGTGGGATAACTTCCGACCTAGGCTCCAGCAATATCTACTTCTCCTGGCCGAAATTGAAAGGCTTGTTTCTATAGAAATCCGATATTTATCGAAAAAGGTAAAAGGCAAACAGACAGAGCTACTTTATATAATGGTTATACCAGAGAGCTACCTAAATACTCGATACTCGTATTCGACAAGCCATGCATAAATTATTTAAAAAAAATAGTGTCACTTTATTCTAGAGGCTTCAACGATGTTATTTACACAGTCTTAGCCATGCCTATTATGCCACAGACCTACAAGTATAGGTTACACGTGTTATGTGGCAAATGCAAGTAAAGACTATAATTAAAATATCTCCAAGAAACAGCTGGAACCTATCGCCTTCCATCAACTTATTACTATAATTAACTGTCTCTTGCGTGGAAAGAAAAGATTATGTCAATGAGCTATTGGGTACTGTAGAGCTTCTGTCCTCTTTTGAAATACAGGCCGGAAATATTTGAAGACATGTTCCATTCGAACGTTTAAAGGTGTGTCATTAAAAGAGTGGATTTGACGTGTAACAAATAAGATGGGCTAATTTTATGTATTTAATGAAGTAACTCATAAAATAATTATCTTATGAAATCCGATAGGAGTTTCATTTAATAAAATAGCCCCTTCGTAGAGTCTATACGATTCTACAGTGCCTACTATAGCTCGGCCGCCGAGAGAATGTTGTGTTTGACACCTGTCAGTTTCATACAAACGAATACCTATTTTGCGAATGTGATCTTTATTAGCTGCTAGAATTGTCGCACTGACAGAAAGATGTCCGGAACGCATGCTCTCGACGACGGCCGGACTGCACCTATATTATAATTTATGAAAATAGATAAGGCGTTGAAGAGATTGTGTAATTGAAGCAGCAATGAAATATTTAGATAAATATTAGATAATGTCTTTGTACGGGTCGTTTGTATGTAATATTAAAAGAGTAACGGGGGGGTTTCTTGCCCATTCTTCTCCATACGAAACTGTCTTTTAAAATGGGCGACTAGAATCGATTAATTTTTTTTTTGTATAATTTGACGAATTAATAAATTATTTGACTTTTGACATCTCCTATTGATTTGGAGCTCAACTTTTTATTGCTTTGTAAATAGGATATAACTATACCCAACCTTTCCGATAACTTAAATACTTTAAGATCCCTTCCTGTAAATTCATCCAATTAATTTGTTATGGTTTTTCCTTGAGTTTTGTCCAATAAATTACGATAAAGTTAAAAATCATTAATCGTAGTAGGTTTTAGTAGCATCTTCCTTAACGATACCGAGAAAATCAAAATAGGCAACTTAAATAATTGACATGTCAGATGTCATACATTTGACATTTGGTAACCCTGTATAGTCGGCCATGTTTTTAGTTGCGTAGCGTTGTTGGCACGAAATTGTCCAATTTACACGTAGGTTCTGTCTGATGATCAGCGTCAGCGGTTTGGGTTTGTTATGAAAGCCCAGTCGCACTCGTAACCGGTTAGTGCACAAAAAATATGAGAACAACTATAATGTTTTGATATTCGACCAGTTACTTTAGGTTATGAGGTTGGTAAATATGTTTCGTTTTAGCTGGTATTACGAATGACTTTAAAATGGCTTATTCCCTGGAGCTCTTAATCTATTGTTCTTCAAACGATTTCACTCAATACATTGATTCCCAAGAGCTCCATAATTTTATTAAAATATTAAAATACCTACTAAAATTGTTCCCATTGCTTTTTTGATTCGGAGCCGCCGGGAATAAAACTATGGAGCGCCTGGGAATAAGCCTTTAAAATTAATAAGGTAGGTACATAAAAGAGTACTCTCAGACGACTCAATATTTTGTATCTTTTAGTTTATGCGGGACAGGTGAATTTAGGGTACCTACACACAGGGTACACAAGACACACATAAAGAACACTCTGTAAGAGGCTACTAAGATTCTCAAAGCTGTGAAAGACGAACGTAGCAACTAAAACTACAATATTTTGACATTATTAGTCAGTGTGGACTGTGGGTACAGAAAAATACAGATAATGGTGCGACCGACCACATTGCGACAACCTTCAATCACCTGCAATGAATGACATGTATAATTTTGGTAAATGACAACCCGTTCCCAAGCTTTGTAATAAGAGGATTGTTTCGCAAAAATTGTACAAAAATATTATATTTTTAATCGTGTTTTGAGCAAACTATCATTTATAAATGCAGCTAGTTTAAAAATGACCCATGGTGATTAACAACTGTATCGGCACCATATTTTGCCGAGTTATGGGCACGGACGCGGTAGAAATATTGTTCGAATAAAATCTATAAGTAATACCTACTATAATCTAATCATCCTAAGCTAGGTACAGACGCCAGCACATCAAGCTACTACAATCTGTCAAGGCATTAGGTTCAAAGTTGATTGGGAAAATTTGACAGTTTCGGGTAGCTTGATGTGCTGTCGTCTATAGCAGTACATAATTATTATAAAGAGAATTTGATATTTTGTATGTTTATTTGTTACGCTTTCACGATAAAACGCGCGCGAATTTGGATGAAAGGCACATGGGTAGAATATGACCTGGATTAGTATAGTAGATCTGTTTATTACGATATTCTAACGGGATCGGGACTTAGGGTGCTTACATAAAGAAACAGGTTTCCGATGCAGGCCAGTCTGTGCGGGTCGGTACCGATCGGTGCGGGTGTAATAGTCCCACATTAACTTATGCGCCCCCACATAAAGAAACAGGTAAAACATGTAACCCTTTCCTTCCGAAGATTAACCTGCAGAGACCTGTACCGGGAGTCGGGACCGAAAACCCGCTTCTTTATGTAAGCACCCTTATGCGGGTGAAACCGCGGGGCGCAGCTAGTATTAATTAAATAAAGCTGAAGAGTACAGTGTTTAATTATTTTTTTTTTGTTTGAACGCGCTAATCTCTGGAACTACAAGTTGGGCTTGAAAAACTTTTTGTTTTCTTCTAATAGTCCAATTCTTGAGAAAGATTATAGGCTATTTAACATCACGTTAAAATCCTAAGAGCCGGGTAAAAAGCAAAAAAATATCAGAAATAACGCTATGCAGCGCGGGCGGGCGATGCGATGCTATAGATATTATAATATTAAAACAAATCACGCCAACAAAGTCGCAGGTAGAAGTAGTAAAACTGTCAAGGAAGGTTATAAGGTTAAAAATACCATTATGGTTTCATTGTAGGTATATTTTATAAGTGTCGTTTACATAATTTTATTGTTGTCTACATTATGTACGAATGAGGCGTTCGCCAAGGGGCGGTAATAGGTATCTAACCCATCAATCTGTCTTGTCCTATGTCCTTTTCCCAACTACGTTGGGGTCGGCTTCCAGTCTAACCGTATGCCGCTGATTATCAGTATTTTACATGGAGCGACTGCCTATCTGACCTCCACAACCCAGTTACCGGGTAATACGATACCTCTTGGTAAGACTGTTTGTCAGACTTTCGGGCTTCTGACGACCCGTAACGACTGTTAAAGATCCACGAATGATAGCCGGGACCAACGGCTTAACGTGCTTTCCGAGGTACGGAGGGGTCTTGGTATGTGAAGATGGTCACCCATCCACGAACCGACCGCGGCAAGCTTAGCTTAACAAAGTCAAAGGTAAGAACGCACGGGTTGATCGAAGGTAATGGTATCAACCATGTATCAACCATATCAAATTAAAATGCCATGTCCAGTATTTTGTAGTTCATTGTTTAAACAACGACGCAATTCCCGCCAAAACCAACCCACCAGTTCTAATTTCAAACTGTGTCGGGACGCCCGACCAATAAGAGCGCGATACGATTAGGCATGCATGCGATTAACCAATCAGATCGCAGTGATTTATGGCCATCTTGGATTCTCTACGAGGTGCTAAACACTGGATCCGTTACGAAGAATTCAGGACAATGAAAAGTTTTATGCTAATTGATTACCTTAAATTTATTCAAATTGGTCTATTTTGTACGTTTTTTTAGTAGACTTGTAACAGATCTAATGTTAGATAGGTTCTGTTTTTTTTTTTATTTCTAATTCAAAGCATAGGTAATTAATATTTTCATACTTTTGAAGTTTCCACAAAAGAGTAGATGAAATGTAATAATTAACAAGGAAAATGGATTTTATGTAAGAATTTACATAAAATCTACAAAAAACGGTTGTAAAATACATTTTTTGTGCTACTTATATTTACTTCGCTATAATCATCCTCCTCCGCTAATTATCACAAAAATTAAGCAACTCAATGATTCTCTTGAATTTCATTGTGTATAAATCCTAGCTGGTATGTTTGCGAGTAATTTTTTCTACATTGTATGTAAACGTAGGTCGCGACACGCATTGCGCATGCGTGGGTCAAATGTCACAGCCACAATGGCGGGAACCGGGGTTGCCACTCGATAAAACAGGTATACGTACGAACGGATGTCTGCATGCCTGCTTATTTTTGAATATCAATCAACACAATAATAGCGTTTTGGGAATTAAATTCAGAGTGGTATCAACAGGAAGATATTCTTTTAAATTAAATAAAAGGTTAGGATTCTAGGCAATTTGTGAGGGCCCTGTACCTAGCTAAATAATAACAGCCGCACAGGTCGATCGATCAGGTTAAGCTACGCTTGCCGCGGTTGGTCTGTGGATGGGTTACCATCTCTACATACCGATACCCCTCGTGCCTCGGAAAATGTGGACCGACGACCTTATGAAGGCCGCAGGAACGCGCTGGATGCTGGAAGTACAGAACCGGTCGAAGTGGATGTGCTTCATGCTTGGGGTAGGCCTATGTCCAGCAGTGGACGTCTTTCGGCTGAAATGATTATGATGATGATGAATGTAAATTAAAACTCAAGAACACACCTAGCAAATTTTAACCCATTCTTAGTTATAATTAGGTCGAAATCGTTTTAATACTCTCATAACGTGATCATCGTTCGATTATACTTTTGAAGGGACAACCCTAGGCTTAAGTTAAACACATAAACTTACAAACAACAGTCTGTAATGGAAACTTTTCGTTTCTATTATCTAACTAAAGTGGTTAAGTATAAACAACTACCTACTTAAAACATCTGAATGTGACTGGCTCTTCGATCTCGAAGGTCTGGCTATTAAAATTTTAGCTACCAGAATCAGTCAAGTACAACGTTTCTACTGCTGGGCTGGGGCATAGGCCTCCTCCCTGTGAAAGAGTGTGGGCCGTGATCTACCATGCGAGTCCAGTGCGGGTTGGTGGTTTAGTTCTAGGACATGATGGTTAAGAACGGCCGCATACGTCCGGTTTCCTGATTCGGAATTCAGACTCGCGAGACCTTGAATGCACGCATTTCATACAAAATCTTCTCTTCAGCGCACACGTTCTTATATTTTCCGTCAGGGTTACCGAACGGAAAATAATAATATAAGAACGTGTGCGCTAAAGAATTCCGCATCAGGAAACCGGACGTATGGTTATCGTTAACCGTTTCGAGAGCAGCGGTTTTGGTTACACAAAGTAAAATGCCCGTCTGGGTCCGAAACTACGAATATTAACAGCGCAAGGTTTTAAGTTGTTGAAGTTTGTAAATTAATATTAATATTACCACCACTCGTTTATGAAAGTTAAGAAAAACAAATAATTACAAGCCTTGTACGGAAACAAACTACTTTATTTTATTTTGATACTGACAATTAATTCGTTTATTTTTAAACAAACCTTTTTTTTTATTTAATAAAACCGGCCAAGCGCGAGTCGGACTCGCCCATGAAGGGTTCCGTAGCAGCAAGTAACATAATATAAAAGTTCTTGTAGTTCGTTGTAACTTTGTGAAAGGTAAATTGCGGTTTTCGATTTATGACGTATTAAAAAAAAACTACTTACTAGATCTCGTTCAAACCAATTTTCGCTGGTAGTTTACATGGTAATGTACATTATATATATTTTTTTAATTTTATCATTCTCTTATTTTAGAAGTTAGAGGGGGGGGGACACACATTTTACCACTTTGGAAGTGTCTCTCGCGCAAACTATTCAGTTCAGAAAAAAATGATATTAGAAACCTCAATATCATTTTTGAAGACCTATCCATAGATACCCCACACGTACAGGTTTGATGAAAAAAAATTTTTGGAGTTTCAGTTGTAAGTATGGGGAACCCCAAAATTTATTGTTTTTTTTTCTATTTTTGTGTGAAAATCTTACTGCGGTTCACAGAATACATCTACTTACCAAGTTTCAACAGTATAGTTCTTATAGTTTCGGAAAAAAGTGGCTGTGACATACGGACGGACGGACAGACAGACAGACAGACAGACAGACATGACGAATCCATAAGGGTTCCGTTTTTTGCCATTTGGCTACGGAACCCTAAAAATATTAAATATAGGTAGGTACGTAAGTACTTCACAGAACTCCGCAAATTCTGTAACCTTGAATTCAACCAAGATTAATAATGCAAGAAGTGTGAGATCTATTGTCAAAAATGGAAAAAAAAATCCTCACGAGTATTACCAGTTCTTGAGTTCTCGAATCAAATTAATTAGGCTTTGTTTAACATTTTAGAGTGAATAAATTGTGACATCCATCTTTCGTAGATCTTTGACAGTCGTTACGGAAGCCCAAAAGTCAGACAACCAGTCTTTTACCAAGGGGTATCGTAACATAACCTAGTTATTGGGTTCGGCAGTCATTCCGTATAAAATACTGGTATTCAGCTGTATCCGGTTAGACTGGAAGTCGACCCCAACATGTTGGAAAAAGGCTAGGCAAATTGATTTTGATTTTTGCACATTTCAAAATGGATCTATCATGCAATAATTAGCAAACAAGTGTAACGCAGAGGTGCCAATTATGATGCAGTTATATCACAATATGCAAATCATGATCCAAATGTTACAATCACAAAAAATGACATAGGTGTCATTGTTTTTTGAGTTCTCGAATAAATACTAAAATTGCAATTTATGATCTACTATCGCTTTTTCTTTTTAACCAATAAAACTGGCACACCTAATTATGGTTCATTTGTAAGTATCTCTTCTCTTGACTGTAATCTAGTTAAAGGTGTAGCCGTAGGTACCCACCCACCCATTACAGGCCATTTTGGCATCCATTACCTTATAAGTATAGTTTATTTCTGAAAGGCTTTATATAATCAAAAGCGTGTCAAAATTTAACTGAACAATAAAACCTAAACGGAGTATTACTAGATACTTTTTTTTTCCATAATTATAGCAAAACAATATTCAATTATCACACTAAGAAAGATCATTACTTCTAACCCCGGTACCAGGAGAGCATAGCACACTAGAATTAGATTGTATCGTTCCACTATCATTACGGAGTGTCAAGGCTCGCACCCGTCCTCTAGTCATGTCACCCTGGTACTTATAATTATAGGTACAGCATTAGTATAAGTGCGGTATTACAGTGAACTGGCTTCGCCCATGACTTTGCTTGCTCTTCTGGTTATTTTAAAAGTGACTTAATTACTTCAAATTACCTTTATTAAGAATGTTCTTTTGTTTCAGTTCCGAGATATTAATGAAGCATAGCCCCGTGCTCGCCATTTAATGGACCGATTACATAATTAATTCATTAAGAATCAGCATTGCCATTCAACGAACAAAGAGCAGTGGTGGCCCAGTGGTAACGACCGCGGCTCCGACTTTCGAGTCGTGGGTTCGAAACCAGCCAGGCGCTTTACTTAGTGTAAATAATTTCATCATCTTTCAAAACGGTGAAGGGAAACATCGTGAGGGTTTCATCACGATGTTTTTATCTTCATGGCATGTCCTAGAAGCAAAAATCGAAGACATGTGACATTTGCCAACCTGCACTGGAACCGCTTGATAGATTATAGGCCACTCCCACTCAAAGAGAGGAGGTCTGTGGTCCAGCAGTGGGAACATTATAGGCTGATGATGTATTGCCATTGAACGTGGCAAATGCCAGTCTTCTGGGCACCATTCCGGATAACAGCAATGCGGACGATTACTTCGATGCCCCTTTAGTTTTTGTTTTTGTATTTATTTGTACATATACTTAGTTAGTTAGTCATTTAATTTAGTACCTAGTGTAAATAGGTAGTTGTGTAATAAATAAATTGTATGTATATAAACATACCTATGTTAATATATAAAAAAATCTGCCAACCCGCACTGGGCCCGCGTGGTAGATTACAGCCCACTCCCTCTTTAAGAGAGGAGGCCTGATTCCCAGCAGTGGGAACATTACAGGCCAATATAGGATTACCTATACATGTATGTATTACAATAAAAATTAAGAATTAATCCATAAAATCCATGACATTTTATTTTTGTTCTATTGCACCGTTATAAATAAAAAATAATTTCGCATGCTACTTTATCACATTTGACAATGACATCATTAATAAATGAAGCCAATTAAAATAATTTTGCATAATATTTCGCGATGGTAACACGACAGTGATACTCATGCTGGAATAATTACATACCTACCTACCTAAATTATTTCTAAATTATTTTCAATGCAATTAAGTATATTGGGCTGTTATAAATTGGTAGGTATAATATATTTAAATTAGGTAAGTGACAAAATTCAATTTTTAAACTAACTTATACACAATCAATTCATTTTTTATTCACAAAAATAAAGTCAATATTCGTGATGATTTTAAGTTTAATTTGCTTTTTATTTTACACTAGCTTCTGCCTGCGACTCCGTCCACGTGGTAGCCAGCTGTACCATCAAATATATCGTATGCCACTTGGCAATAGTGTAGCCTTCTAACAGTGAAAGATTTTTTTGAAATAGGATGAGTTCCGAAGATTATCTACTATTTAATATTTGTACGTAATACTCTTTATAATATTAGTACTTATAGATATAGTAAATGAATTCCAATAGCAATAAATTCAATAAAATTGATATAAGTAGAAGCAATAAGACTCGGAGGGCAGAGGACGTCGCCCAAGGCAATGGCCAAATTAGGTGTCGGATTATCAAGTCACGTACCGTATCAATGAAAATTCACAATCCATTAATACAAAGGAAGAAGAGGTCAAGATCTTCAAAATTGGGGGCCCCATTTCGAACGGTAAACAAAACAAATCAGTAAAATCAGTTTCAACATACACACACAACAACATTGGGGTCGGCTTCCAGTCTAACTGGATGCAGCTGAATAGCAGTATTTTACATGGAGCAACTGCATATCTGACCTCCACAACCCATTTACTAGGTAACACGATACCCTTTGGTAAGACTAGTTGTGCCATCGGATGATGTAACTCCAACCTGGTATAGTGGGACTACCTCGACGGAACGGCACGGGTGTGGATGTGGAGCTATGTCGCAAACTACACTTCACCTCCTATTCTGCCCTCTCTGTACCCCAACACACGCAGTCAAGGTGAGCTCTGTGCTGCCACCTACTTATGACACCGTGGAAGTGGCAACGTTTTGAGCCAAAAAGATCTGAGCGGCAATTCTCGTAATTTTAAGAACGTTCACAGTCTGATCTCTGCTAAAAATACGGAATACGTCTAATTTCCCTCCATTTATGACAATGATTGTTGCCGAGATGAGATTGCGACTAGATTTTGAACGTTTTTAGGGTTCCGTAGTCAACTAGGAACCCTTATAGTTTCGCCATGTCTGTCTGTCCGTCCGTCCGTCCGTCTGTCCGTCCTCGCTTAATCTCTGTGACCGTTAGCACTAGAAAGCTGAAATTTGGTACCAATATGTATATCAATCACGCCGACAAAGTGGTAAAATAAAAATTGGAAAAAAATGTTTTATTAGGGTAGCCCCCCTATATGTAAAGTGGGAAGTGATTTTTTTTTTAATTTCGACCCTAACATGTGATATATTGTTGGAAAGGTATTTAAAAATGAATAGGGGTTTACTAAAATCATTTTTTGATAATGTCAATAATTTCGGAAATAATCGCTCCAAAAGTAAAATACAATGTGTCCCCCCCCCCCCTCTAACTTTTGAACCATAAGTTTAGAAAATATGAAAAAAATCTGAAAAGTAGAACTTTATAAGGACTTTCTAGGAAAATTATTTTGAACTTGATAGAAACAACAGTTTTTGTACAAAAAAGACAAAAAGTTGTACAAAATCATTTCTGGACTAAGTTCGTAGTTTAATCGTATATGCAAGCATTTTTTTTTAACTTCGTTTACATATTTTATTATCCTGAACGTATCTTTTTTCAAACAAAAAAAGAATTATTAAAATCGGTTCTCGCAATCCAAAATTACCACCGAAAACTTCTGGCACGTCTATGTATTAATTAGTAACCCAATTCCCCGAGAGATGGCGCTGTAGGTACTTATTACATTGGGTCGGGTATTATCGAATTGTACAATGGGTTATAGCAATTAGCTGACCCCCCTAAAAATTACTCGATTTTGCACCCTCCTCTCATAACATTAAAGGTTATTCAATATGTATGAGTTAATCGGACTAACACTACTCGATGAACAGAAACAATAAATAATTTTGATACGCAAATTTGAGCTTTAAGATGTTGGTGTTAGGTCATTTACTATGTATGGGTATTTGTTACGCAATTTTCATTTCTAATCAGCAAGACTTAAAGGTTAGGTTAATGTTGTGATAATTTGTGTCATTGCTACTAATACCTTATTTCATCTATCTTACTCAAGTTAATCTGGTGTCGTGGTTCATGCGTAAGGCTGAGACGTGCAAGATGCGAGTTCAAATCTAGTCTCATGTTTAATTTTGTTTTCAATATATAAATTGTTCGTTAAGTATTTCTTGCATTATTGTAAAGAACAAGCATATCAATTAAGTTGATAAACGATAAACGTTTCACCTTTTTCAATAAGTCGGTAGTTCGACGTCAATATGCGTATTCAACAAAAACTGCTATTGAAATGATTTTAGGAATATGGGGTAGAAGAATAAATTGAACAAGACATTCTATGCACAAATAGCAGTGAATACGCACGAACATTTTTATATTGCCTTACTAAGTTGCGAAAATCCACGCCTTTTTATTAATTATTATTATCGGTTTTGATAGTTTAATCGTCATGTCTCAGTTGAGTGATTATTAATTAAAATACAAAATATTGTATTTGCATGAGGAGAATGTTGGTATTAAAGCGATTGCTAGGAAACTTAACCTTTTGAACGCCAATCACTTGTATACAAGTTCGAGATTTTCGTGCCCTCAGCGCCACTACTTGATTAGAAGTAATAATAGTATAAAATAAATTTACGACTTTTACAAGACCTTTTATTTTGTTTTTATGGAAAATTGCCCTGTTATAAGCCATATTTTTAACTTTTTCACACATAATAAGTTCTTGTTTGTTTTATATTCAATAGAAACAAAAACGCCACAAAATATTTTAGTGCCCCCAACGCCAAGTACTTGATATAAAGTAAGCCAGTGATGGGACACGATGAAGACCTCGCTATATTTCATCTCGTCAAAACGATCATAAATATCATTATTGCAAGAAAATGACGTGAATAAATAATATTTTATACATATTGTAAACTATAAACTACGTTTTATTCGCCTTAATCAAGAATAAATAGGTTTTCTAATCATTGTCGATAGTGAAACACCGTGTGAAAAACCCATCCCTACAAAGTAGCTAGTTGTCAGTGCGCACAACGCCACGAACTAGTATTGAAGTAAATCTGTGACGTCACAAGCGGACGGGTTTCAAGGTCATAGTGACTTTGTGCATTTTAGTGTAGTGCAATGTTTACATCTTGTTTCTTTTTGAGTAGATTCATCATAAGAAAAAGTTTGTGAATAATCAGAATTTTGAAATAGTTCGTCGTCCTGACATTACGTTAAGTCGTCAACTTCCGTTTCAGGAATGTACTTCCGTTTTCTATTAGTTTCTAAAAACAAGAAAAATCATTGCTAGTATTTTGCGACACCTATACCTACCATTGAAAAAAAGATCTGTAACATCTGCGTAAAACAGTCACTTACACTCCATTTTAATTTTTTTTAAAAACACGTAGATAGAAAACCACGTATCTAGCTTCTATTGATTGTATTTGGTTCTATTTTTTGTAAGTAAACGAAATAAATTATGCATGAATCGGTTGAGGTTATGCACGTGTAACTCGACCACAGTGAATAGAAAAAAGAAAAATACCATAGACATCGACATCTAGACATCCTTATATCAGAAAGGATTTTGACGTGCCTCGAGCGCCAACGACGTGATATGAAGTAGAAGGATTACATTTGGAGACAAATAGGGATGTGCCTTCTAGAACACACGTCTAATAAATTTGCAATTCTTTTCTTTTATTATGGGATATATATCCAGGTTTTCATATTGATTTTTTTATGAAATAAAACAAAATATGAAAATACGGTATCAGTTTTTATTTAGCTTCGTAAATTGGTGAATAAACGTTAATTTCAACTTATAATATTATTTATCGATAGGACATTAATCCCATCCCTACGTTTTACTATAGATACGTTATACATTTGTAGCGTGGCGCTGGAGGACACATCGCGTATTATGTAGATGGGCGTCGAAAAGGTTAATATAGCGGTAAGTGTATTCTTTTTTATACTTCCTTAATTCGTTAGTTGGCTTAAAAACGTGAGTATAGAATAATAGAAAATTAACTGTTTCATTATGAGATCATTTATAGGTCTAATGTGGTTTATCTAAAGGTATTTTTGCAAACTTATTCGAAAAATTATGATTACCGGGTTATTAAAATTATGCTTATTGTGTTGTTTCAGAGAAATACAGTCAGACTGTGGCTAAGACGTTTTGAAGAGACAGGGAATATTCAAAAGGATCGTCCTGAACCAAAAATTGCAATGTTACTCCTGTGTCAGAACATCATCAAGCAATTGTTAGAAGGCATACTGAACACCCATTTTTGCCTACTCAATGCAGTATAATGTTTCTGTTCAGACGGTCAGAAAACATTTGCATGTTGCTGGACTGAAACAATACAAGCCAGCACGTAAAATTTAACTGACTGCTGCACATCGCCAAGCAAGGGTCCGCTTTGCCCAAGAATATCTCAATTTTAATTGGGAAGATTATGTTGTCATATTTACCGACGAGAAGTCTTTGTCAAAACCTTATTTATAACTAAACATAACTACATACAAAACAAATTGATATATAGTATACCTAGTAGGTAAAACATCAACGTATAATGCTATTTTATTTAGTTCAACGATATTTAATGTGGTGATGTTATTGTTATGAAATAGAAATACATACCTATATATTTCTAAATATTATAACATGTTGATTCACTACATTAAACTCTGTGAAGTATGTAACAACGTTATTAGTAACTGTTATATCATTTACGTTATTCTTATAATAATTTTTTTTATAAAATAAAATCGTTTTTACCATCATTATCGTTTTTTTATTTTCGTTCAGCTTTTTTTTTTGTTGCTAAAGTTATAATTTATTATTTATAACTTAAAAAAAAATATTATAAAACAAAATGCGCAGCAGAAAATATGTTGGTTTCGAACTCGCAACCACGCTCTTGTCAGCTCACTGCAGCTACCACTAGACCACACGAACATGGTGATTGTCGTTGAAATTAGCAATAATATATTACAAGTTAGAACAATATTCAAGTTCATACCTACCTTAACACTGCGTGTTAAATATCAAATTCGAATAACTGTTTTATTAATCGTAGACGTTGAACTGTTCTAGTTCGATAAGCTTACTGCTAACAAGCAGAAGGTTCAAATTTGTTTAGTTTTTAGGGGGGTCAGCTAATTGCTATAACCGCGTGTACGTGGGAACACTTATTGTGACGGACGGGAAACTACGGAACCCTACACTGAGCGTGGCCCGACACGCTCTTGGCCGGTTTTTAATTAAGGGAATTGGGCTTCTGATATACTGTTGTGCGAGTGTCACGAAGAAGAAGAAGAAGTTGTTGTTGTCAGACTTTTGGGCTTCTGACGACTGTCAAAGATCTACGAATGACAGAGGTCCTCCTTCCTGAAAATTGTCTCAAAACTAATCAACGGAACCTCAATAAAAAACGTAGACAGCTAATCTGTGGTCAATTAAATGCTTTTTCTTAATCTCAAGCAATTAAACTAGGTATAGGTCATCATATTTTTTGCTAAGTAATCCGTCAATAAGAAGGTCGATAATTTTATCTTACAGGTTAAAAGTATTTCCGTCATGGTTATATTAATCATCATCATCTGCCAAGCCTTTTCCCAACTAAGTTGGGGTCGGCTTCCAGTCTAACCAGATGCAGCTGAATACCAGTATTTCACATGGAGCGATTGCCTATCTGACCTCCACAACCCAGTTACTGGGTAATACGATACATGGTTAGGGGGCATCCATTAATTACGTGAGGCTTTTATGGGGGCGAGGGGGTCAAGCCGATTCTCACCCAATCTCACGTGGGGGAGAGGGGAGGTCCTGTCAAGTCTCACGTAATTTTTTATCTGCGAGAAACAGTGTAAAATTGCGAGAAAACTGGGTAGAATTAATCTTAACTAGTCTTAAATAAAAATAATTAAACAAATTGTTTTGTTTTTTAATAAATCCAACGCAATGTAGTATAATATATATTAACGTATTTACACTGAAAACACGCATTTTGAACTATCTCACGTGAGATTAGAGGGAGGGGGAGGGAGTCGAGCAAAATCTCACGGTATCTCACTAAGGGGGGAGGGGGGTCAAAAAATCGCCAAAATCATCTCACGTAATTAATGGACGCCCCCTTATATTAAAAAATATTCTTCATATTTGACAATTTTATATACCTACAGGCACAGTATAATATACAGTAAAACATCTTCATACAAACGTGCCGCTCTCGGTTTGAATGTGTGCGTGCGCGCCGCGCGCCATGTCGGCACGCGATTTCACGCACACGCTAGCATAATATATGAGGGAATAAGGTGGCGGCAGTGCGGGCTGTGCAGCGCGACTGTGAGCACGCGCGTACGCTACATGACCGCTTGCGTTCGTCAACTCTCGCCGGCGGCGGCCACTTAAATTACGAGTATCATGACTTCAAAAAGGGGAAACAAATATTGTAGTGTTTTCGGGTGCCTCAATAATGATTTCGCAAACCCGGACTTATCATTCTTCATAGTTCCTACTCAACCAGAAATGTAAGTACCTACTTATACTTAAATATTATTAGAAAATGTGGTATTGTATTGTTTATTTCACAGTTTATTTGCTTTATTAAGAGCGTAGCCGAGTCGCATTTTTCCATATAAATGTATTCCCAAATTTACTTTCTGAATACTATGTTTAGAGCTAAAGTTAATTACCAGTAGCAATCAAACACAAGGAAATGAAAATATTTTGTCGGAAATCTTACGTTCTCACTATGTACCAATACAACATGAGCTACCGGAAAAAAATGCATTTTTTTATGTTTGTGGCGCTTTGTTAAAAAAATGTGTTGATTACCATAAGAACTGCGATTTTTTAAATAATTACGTCGACGTTAATCAACGAGCGTGTAATTTAAGTGTAGAATCTGGATACACCCATTACAGGAATTACGGCAAAGATCGAAATTTACTCATGATCCCACCTGATGATTTTGTCGATAATGTAGAAAGGATGGAGCAGGTGTTTCGCAAAGCGTTCGAAAAGGACCACATCAACATTAAAATTGGCCGGTCAATTTACGATCAACTGAATGATATAGAATTTAAGATGCCCTGTCCATGCTTTCCCAAAAGCTTTTTACAAAAACTTTACATAAGAATGAGAATTTACTTTACATTAACAAATAATGATAAAGCGTTCCGGACGTGCAGAAACAGGAGAAAAATTTTCTCGGTATCAAATTTGTAACTTAGTATAATAAATGTTATGTGAATAAAGGCTTTTTATTTTTACAAAATTTATAAATTGGTAAAATATTCAATCATAATATGCTTTTTATTTCATAAATTTAGATCAAGTGCTGCTTGTTCGAAAATATTAACTAAAAGTAAAAGACGTGACAACCCTGGGGATCAACGCAAGAGTAGGCTAATAACTCGGCGGGCGGCCTTAGATAACTTACTGTATATTATACTGTGCTACAGGGTTATTGGAAAAACACCAACAACCTCTAAAGAGGTCATTGTACTCATCATTATGAAAAACTTTTACTATGGGATCACACCTGAAATCGCGAAAAAAAAATCAGCTGTTCCCTACATTTATGTTCGTATAACTCGTCAAAATGTAGGGAACAGCTGATTTTTTTTTCCGCGCGGAACTAGTTGGCCGCGCCTTAGGTATGTGAGCGGTGGGAGAGAGGGCGCATTACTCAGTACGTGCGTTGAGTTGCGAACCGCCTCCTCACCCCTGTCGACCTCAGCGGCCAACTAGTTCCGCGCGGACTATATAATGTGCTATAATCAAAGGGCAAAAAAAAAATCAAATAAACGTTGGAAAGATATGCCAAGCCAAACTATATGGACTACCCACAACGTAAGCAAATATGAGTGAAAACAGCAATTTATAATAAGTATAAAGTACCTAATACGAATTAATCGTACCTACACTACTATTCGAGTGTAGTCTTTGAAGCAATTAATTTTAATAAATTTTATTGGTTCACCAACTATAGTTTACAAAGGTTCTATGCTCAAGGTAACATGCGAAAGTGTGTATGCAACAGTGCAACAATCACTTACTTACACGCAAACTCCATATTAGTCCGTAAAGTCCGTATGCATAAAGAAGTTTTACAAAAAAATATGATTACCTAATCTAATTGGGTAATGGTTTGCGTTAAACCCTATAACTATTGAAATTAAGAACATCATTTTAAAAAAAACGGAACTGCCAACATAATCATCAACACAAAAAAAATATAACGGTCAAATAAAGAAGCCAACATTTCGGCCAGTACCTCACTTTCCTTTCTCAAAATCGACCGATCCGCCTTGATACGGCATTTCGTCTCGTGACATATTTAAAACCACACTGTAGACGCTTTGGCCTTTTGCAACAGGTTATAATATCTTTGTTTTGGGGCTTCGTTTTGCCACATTATAGGGCTTTTTCAAATTCTGCACACTTACAAATGTTACTACTTTATTAACCCGAAAATGTATTTCTGCTGCTACTAAATTCCGCAGTATCTTGACGTTGATTATAGATACCATAGATTTCTGTGTAATGGCGAAGACGCCAGAAGTTGCACGTTCAACACACTTGCGACGCCACGAATTTGATTGGCCATGACATGTCAAGCTGTACATTTCTAGTTTTACCTGATCTCGCATTGTATAGGCTTTTCGTACAATGAGAATGTTAGCTTATACTGGAAAATTATAGCTTGATGTCGTCGTGATGCTAACTTTAAACGCTGCCGGCGCGGCTTTGTGGTACCTACATCCTGATGAAAACTTTATGGCGGCTCGGAACACGAAGCGAGTAGCTGCGCAGTAACAAATTTACGTGTCAGGGGGGGTGAGGGGGGAGGTACTGCGCAGCGAGTAGCGCACTTCAGAACCGCCGTAAAGTTTGAAGCTTCAATAAATATCCTGACCTGGGTGAGGTCACGTCACTTCTTAACAGTCTTCGTCTTCGAAACCCAGTACCTAATGTTTTAGACAAATATTGGTAACGTTAAATGTATATAAGTATGGTGTAAACTGAAGGTGATAATTACTTGATAGGATGGTTTTATTAAGTTTTGGGATAACCGTGGCTTAGTAATGACGCGTTTGATGATGGACGGTTTAAGAATAGAATTAGTTAAGTTGTCTATGTCGTAAGGTTTATTTTTATGGATTTTATTAGCCCGAAATATCTGGCATGAATTTAATCGAATTTTAATTCCCATTTTGCGCTCCTAAAAATATATATATTTCTCGAAATATTTCACGGCAGCTTTCCTAGCTGTCTGCCTCATGCATAAGGTAGGCAGCTAAGAAAACATTGTAGATGAAGACGATAGATAACGTTAATTTGATGGCTTACTCAACAGCAACACTGCCTTTGGTGATGATGACGTACCTGCGGAAAGAAGAAATGTTTTAATAAAATCTATATCTATCTATGTATCATATCATACATATACATACAAATAAATATCAATCTAGTTATAGGTCTTGAACTCTTGATTGACATGAGATGAGGCCTGACAAGTTTATTAAATACTTTGGCTTTAAGTTTAAAATCATTGTCTACATATGTATATTGGGGTCGGCTTCCAGTCTAACAGGATGCAACTGAATACCAGTATTTTACAAGGAGCGACTGTCTATCTGACTTCCACAACCGAGTTACCTACACGATACGATGCTGCTGGGGAGTTTGTTGCGCCACTTCTTCTGCCCAGCTAAAGCACTAGGAAGTGGTGAAAAGCGGGAGGGAGTTTTGGGGGACTGTCTTCGTGTAACTTTGACGTTCGAAAAGAAATGATTCTAAGTCTAATTTGAATAAATGACTTTGATTTTGGCGAAATACTGGTACGTGGTACGAGTCTGCCTACATTCGGGTAATATAAAAGTGATGATGATAAAGTTGTCACACGTAACGTAGGTAGGTACTTACTACGCAACAAAAAGGATATATATCGAAGGTTTTATTTAAATTCTCTTTACAGAGCTACAAAAACATACATTTGTAAGAACTAGAAATATTGATATTCCATCATCTTTGCAACCACTTGGTCTCGTAGGGATCCAAGTATTTGCTAAGTTGATAATGTTGTTACACACGTACTCATGGATATCCGTGTTGACGGTTGTCGCTAAGTGGAGGTGTCATAGTTTGTTTATTAGTTTTACTGGGTATTTGTACGATATTATACTGGCTATTTGTACGACTGTATTATAAGAGTTGATGTTAGGGGTTACGCGGAAATAAATTCGTCAAATATTGACATATTAAGACAACCTCTAGGTAAAGTGCTACAAGAATCTATTGGCGACTGAATGACATTTACAGGGGGGCGCTGTTGGTAAGTAAACGTTTGTGAAATTGACACAGAAACTGTATTGAAAATGCAAGATGGCCGCGTTAGTTAAGATTTTGACGCGCCAAAAGACCCTTGTATGTACTTAGGACTTGTTCTAGAATACTTCTGTTTAAACATTTTAGTAACATTTAGGTATTTATAGGAAAAAAAGATAGCGACCTAGACGCGTACCGCAAGGGTTGGATCGAGGTGGCTCTGGAAAAGGATGCCTGGAAGGATTTTGGGGAGGCCTTTGCCCAGCATTGGGACAGTGTAGGCTGAATAAATACATTTAGGTACTTATAAATCTATACTAATAATAAAGCTGAAGAGTTTGTTTGAACGCGCTAATCTCTGGAATTACCTACTGGTCGGATATAAAAAATATTTTTACATTTGATAGCCCATTTCTTGAGGAAGGCTATAGAGAGATGCATTCTATGGACTTAAAAGTATGAAGTAAAAAAGTTTTTTTTTATAGGCTATTTAACATCACGCTAAGACCGATAGGAGCCGAGCAAAAAGAAAAAAGTCAGAAAGAAAGCTAAGCGAAATAAAGTAAGGCTTATTATTTTTCAGGCGACTAACTATTTGCCTGCTACTTTAAGGTAGCGAACATATTAAACAGGTCCAATTGAAATCATAGGCGAGGTCCTATAAATAACGACATGACGACTAATATTAACAGTGGGATAAAAAAAATTGTATTATAGGCATCTCTGAAGACTCATTCCCAGAAACACACAACTTGAGAACTTAGGATGCAAGAGCGAGCGAAGCAAGCTCGGGAATTGGGGCGACCCGACTCGGACAGGTTAGGTTCGAAGGGGATGACGGGCGCTTAAGTGAGCGAGCAAAGCAAGCGAACGAGCCCCCGTCATCCCCTTCGTGTTAGGTTACTTTAAGCCCTGCAGACAGAAATAGGGGCCCCGCGAAGCGGGGCTCCGTCGACTACGTACTTTATATACAACCTCATTTAACAATAAATTCCGTTACCAAAACAAAAACTCGATGCCAGTTTAAATTAAAACAATGCTAACAATTGATTATTAAAGCTGCTACTTTCTACTTAAAATTATCCTTCGCTGTAGCTGCCAACCTATTATTTTTGCTACCGGATTTAATTATTTTTTAATCCCAAATTCAGATTAATTTGTCGCCGCGTTAAATACATGCCATAAAGTAGGTATTAGCGCGGGCAGATGATGGGATGCGACGCGGCGGATCGGGGGACAAAACGGGGTTGAAGATTTTTATAAGGACCCTGGCATACTTAAAATCACGCCATTTTGTTTTTGCTTGCGTAGGTACATAACTTGTCACTTTGATGTTTCAAATAATTTAATCACTCTGAAAGTTTAAAGTACCGTAGGTAATCAAACATCTATGCAACAAGATGTAAGCAAGTTCAAAAAAAATATGGAGGTTACGTGATCAACTAATATCTCGGAAACGTGACGCATTATGGGGTTTGGTCAAATTATATTTTCTGTTTGCATTGATGTCAGCTATCGATTTATATAGGTTACATGCGTGGCCGCCATTTTGAAAAAAAATCACAATGGCGGGCAGTTACGTATATGTCACGGATCTTTATAGCCCTTTCACGCGGACGAAGTCGTGGGCAGAAGCTAGTACCTATATTATATAGGTAGGAAAAACAGAAGAGAAATTAAGTTGAAGTAACTGAAACATCCAATTAGCCAGCCAATTACTAGTTATCAAGTTACAGTGGACTTATAATGAGACCTACACCACTTGCAATACAGCCTAAGCCTCACGACAATAACAAAAGAACAACTTAATAACTGGTAGGCGATAAAATAAAGCCTTTATTTTCTATTTCCTATTTGATCTTTCACCCTTTACCCTTGTGGCCTGTCATTGAAATTAAACTACGTAACGTTAATGACAGAAAATACAATGTTTTTCTCACGCAAAGGGAATAGTTATTATAATAATACCCGTTTATTATTGTCCTGAGAAGAAGCCACGAGCAGAGCACGAGCATTACCTAATCACCACGCTTGCTCAAGACGGGTTGACGATTCCCGACTTAAAAAGCAAATGGAATGGGAAATGGAATCAAACTACAAAGTTTATACAACCCTATTCGACGTCTATTACTACACTGCACTTCATTGTAGTGCTAGTAGCATAGACAACTGTCAAAGCAATGTCAAATTCAATACCTACTTTTGGAGTCTAGTTCCATAATTTGCCACCCGGAAAAAAAAATTGGTCACGGTTTCATTTGAAAATCGAATATGGTGTAGGTAGCCAGCCAGTGACGTAAAAACAGTCAAAAACATTAATAAATCCTGTCGAGAACTGTTTTTTAACGAGTTTTTGATAAAAACATGGACTTGTTCGAATTGATTGTTCATTTATCGAAGGTAAAATGTCAGAACATGTAAAAGAATACGCAATTGGGAGTGTTTACGCAAGAGACAGGTTGTTTTGGTCGGTTAAAAAAGTAGTTATTGTAGTGATTGTGGGGGAAAAACTTAAAGAATGACGTCATAGAGTCGTTGACGACTTTTTGTTCCACTTTACACCGATGGAAGCAACCAAGATAATACCTAAATATCATACTCAACATCTGCTGATCTATTCCGTAAAATCTTACCGCGAATATCTAGGTAGGTACTTATGTAAAGTGAGTTTGTTGTGATCTGTCATTTCAACTGATACTAGGGATTGACACTATTGACAGCTCACTTCAAGCTCATCGCGCCTAAGTTGTAATTTTTCACAGAATCTACCAGCTGAAGTAATCTGAATCAACTTTTCATGTACCTATTCTTTTTTCTTTAAAACCGATTTGAAGCTTTTGGAGACCAATTTGGAAATTTAATTCCCCCTCGAAATTCGGAACAAACTTCGATTAATTTACACCCTTCTTGTTTGGTCTATTAGAATGCAAGTACGTATATTGCGAGGCAAATGCTTCGCATGCGATGCGCCCCCCCGCCGCACGCCTCGCAGTGTGTATCCACCTTAACGTTAGGTGGTTGTCAGAATTGTGGGCTTCTGACTACCCGTAATGACTGTCAAAATCTCTACAGGGTGTTAAGGAAAGGGTATATTATTATATTATTTGCCATGCGCCAGTGCAGCGCCGTGATGTCGAAATAAAAAAATGTTACGTATTTTCAAAGTTAATACTTTTGAGCTGAAATTTTGTACAGAGATTCTAGACCAGATACACTCTTCAACCCGTTTGTATTGATATACCCTTTCCGTAACACCCCGTATATCTCTATCTCTCGACTGTCAAATGACAGCCGGGAACAACGGTGTAACGTGCTTTCCGAGGCACGGAGGGGTTTCGATATGTAATGGATGGCCACCCATCCACGAATCGACCGCGGCAAACGTAGCTTAACTTCCGATCGACCCGTGCAGCTGTTATTACGTAGCCATGAGCATCGATGACTAATTCTTTTTAGTGATCGATGGCCTCCACCCCTACTGCCGTCACCTTCCCACTGCCATTACTCCATACCTAACCATACAATGTCCCAATTACTGTAAAATACTTTTGGCTATTTTATATTAGTTATAATATTTTACTGATCGGATATATCTAATTAGCGTGACCCGTACGTAAACCTCGGATATTTGCTGTAATCATTTAATTTATGTCAATATTGCCAGGACATATAAATTAAATTATAATTTAATTGGCAACACTATTCACATACCACCTATTTTTAATGTCTCTATTTGATGTATCCTGTGTAGAACTAGTTATTTATTTATTTAATCAATATTACAATACATCTATACTAATAATGAAAATGAAGAGTTTGTTTGTTTGAATGTGCTAATCTCCGCAACTAGCAGCATCAGGCGATCTTTTCTGTAAAAATCTCACCGTGAAAACTTAGGTGAAGTGAGCTGTCAATAGTGGCAATCCCTAGAAACACGTGGAATGACAGCTCACTTCGCCTATGGCTTCACGGTGAGAATTATCCAGAATAGACCGGCTAGTAGGAACTATAAAAGCAAATGCAAAAAGTATTTCACTATTTTCTATAAAAAAAGACACGACATAACCTCCAAAGCCATAAAACCCAGTGCCACAAAAAAAAAAAAACTTTTCTGTGTTTATAACAAATAAAGAGGTTATGTAGTTCGAAATAATAATTTTATTACTGCGAGTCATTCTGACATATTCATTTTCCTCAAGAACAATGTTTGACATACACGGTCACTTGTCACATTAAATTGGCACACTCCACCTACTTTGTGAATATTATTATTTCCATTTGATTTTGTGTCTTGTATTTATTTTATCTGCTGTACATATTTGTTCTAAGTAGGAAGTATTATGAACCCTTAAGGGGTTGTACCTACCTACTTATAATTGTACAGCCGGTCTATTCTGCAAAAAATATCACTGTGAAAACGTAGGTGAAGTGACCTGTCAATAGTAAGCCCTAGCATTGGGTGGAATGACAGCTCAATTCACCTAAGTTGTCACGGTGAGATTTTTACAGAAGAGATCGACAGTATAAGTTTAAGTGCACGAGTTCTATGATTTTCCGTCGAATCGAATTGAATTTCCTATTACGTCTACATCTGATTTTGATCTTAGCGATGACTTCCTCTACTTTTACCTTAAGAAACAATTGGGGAAGTCAGCTATACGAATGGCGCGAGGACCGCGTGTGAATCTTGTCAAAAGGTTCTAAAATAATAAATCTTTATGCAAAGATTACCAGACAGGAAAACTGACCCTCGTGATGATGAAAGAAACGAAGCCCAAATATTTAGATAGAACGCTAAGTTTGATAGACACGAGTAGGTAATCTCCGATGCTGGCGTCTGTACCTACTCCCTTACAAACTACAGACTGTTAATAATTACAACGTCACACGATGGGTTAAAGCAATCAGCAACTATTAAGTACATAAAATGAATAATAATGATTCTGATCTTTAATCCCTTGCATGTGGCGCTTAAGTTGATGATGTAGTTTGATTTGTAGCAGATAGGGAGCTCAATTAAACAAAACAAGGCTGAAAGGAAAAAAAGGCATCTGCAAAAAGGTTGCCAAGCTAAAATTGGATTGGGCGGGCTACGTCAGCCGCATGCACAGTCATTGCTGGGTAATAATCTTCACACGGTGAGTGCCTGAGGATGAACGGCGCCGCCGAAACCGGCCCAGGAAGAGGTAGCAAAACAGCCTAGACTGGTATCGCATGGGTTGGATCGAGGTTGCTCTGGAAAAGGATGCCTGGAAAGGTTTGGGGGAGGCCTTTGATCAGCAGTGAGACAGTTTAAGCTAAGAAAAAAAAATCCATGCCAGATAACTACTGGTAGCCAACCATCATTTAGGGTTAGGGATTGCAGCCCCTAAGACTACCCAATGACCCAGAATCCTGTGCTCGTATTAAAGCTGATTTAACAATTCACCTTACCACACCAAGTCACTTTTGCAGGCTACGCGTCGCCTTCTGCCTTTCCCGCCATTCGTAGTGACTGACAGCTGTCATTAGTGCAACCTACCTCACTACTTGTGTTTAGTAGACAGTGTTTACAAATCAATTAGATAGATAACCTACGTTACTAGCTCATTCAATCAGTCTTCCTTCGGCGCCTTTCAAAATTTATTTAAAGTTAAAGTGCATGCGTGTTATCTTTTTTCCCCGTACCTACCATATTTAATCAGCCGTTAGTTCAGTGTTTACTTCCTTTCTGCAATATCTTATCTGTCTTTATCCACACTAATTATATCTCTTCGAATTGCGAATCCAAAAAAATAGAGACATTATAATAATTTCGTAAAATTTTTCACTAACCCAAAGACACTTACATGACAAAGACACTTAGGAACTCTAAAATCTTTGTCTAAAATCATCAAAAAGTTGCTTGCTTAAAAAATACGGAAGTCACACAGACAAATTAAGTGTCAATCTTCCATAAGCCGAAAGTAATTCCCCTTATATATTTAAATATTTTACCTCGGCTTAATCTTAAAATGTTTGCGTACTTTAAAAGCCTGAATAATTTACCTATTGCCAAACAAAGACATTAAATTATTTACTTGTTGCCAAAGAAACACAATAACGCCAATGCAACGTGTATTTCAGTGTCATATGTCAGCTATCTTGAATGTTAAAACTGTCAAAAGGTATAATAAATGAATACAATCTCCTTAGAACGTGCAATCGTTTTTAAATCTTGTAAAAAAAAGTCTTTTTCACTTCTCATGCTCTAAAAGTCAGTCTTTATGTTGTGCTTAGGCGACATAAAATCGCTTTTTATGTTCTAGTGCATAAAGTAAATTTTTTTTCTAAGACTATTGTAATCAGGCCCAACAGCCACACGCACAATAAAACTTCGCAGATTAAAGTCGTGATTTATTTCATTTTCTTTAATATATACCACTTCCGTGTTTTCTATCGTTAATTTAATAAAATCAGGTAAAATAGTTGTCATTTATTATTTAAAAAGGCAAAGAAACGTTTTCATTTTTTGGCAGTATGAAGTACCCAAGTCAAATGAAAAATGTTGAAAATTAAAAAAAAAACTTTTAAAAAGTTTCGTGGCGGTATTATCTGTGGTGGCGGGAATTAGCTATGGACGCAACATTCTTGATTAATTATGTACTGTATAGTTTATGCCTGTTTCATTTTCTCGCAATCGAAGTGAAAAGCAGAGTGTATAACTCAGGCATAAACGAGCCATTTTACCTCTCGACTTAACTATCCACCCGAGCCGCGGGTAAAATAGCTTCTTTTATGCCTTAGTTGTACAATCTACTATTGTAGGTATCTTATACCTACTATTGTTATTGCAAAAAGATGCAATGAATGACGTATTGTCAATATTCTAATGAATTCGCAGACAAAAATAGCGTCCGAAAAACGTTTCTAGGAAACTTATGTTCCTGGGTTCAATAATAAATGCGGGAATTTTCCGCTTGTCTCTTTCACCTTCAGATTTGTCCTTTGACCTTCAGATTTGTCTCAATTGTGTGAAAAATCTGCTTTATACTACCTACTACCATTTTCTAGAACAATCAGCGTTTTGGAAACCACAGGAGGAAAAGACCCTGTTTGGTCTATCTTTGATAAAGTGTGGCCTGATAGTTGCAAAACTTCTGAAAAATTCTGAATAATTCCGGAATACTTCTAGGAAAGTTTCTTTAAATCAGAATTATTCAAAATGAATTTAATTAAGATTTTTATTTTTTTTGCTGAAAAATCGTATTTTGCATCGATCGTCGATCGCCGCCGCGCTGTCCCTCTGTGCGCGCCCGACTGCACGAGTCGTGCGTGCCGCGCGCCCGCGCGCGCCCGGCTGCACGAGTCGTGCGGGCAGGCGGTGGCGGTGCGGGGTGCGGTAAGAGGGGAGATGTTCCCTGGAGAAGTTTTCCCCCCCGCGCCCCGCGAGAAACATTCGTACCCCGCAATCGAATGTTTCCGCCGAATATTTCGCCCGAATAATTCAATGGGAAATATTCCCAAAGTTTCGGAATACTTCCGAAGTATTCGACGGGAATGATTCGGAATTTTTCCCGCCAGCATCTATAGGCCTGAACACCACAATAAGAGCTCAACTTTCAGCAATCCACTAGTGAGACACAATTACTTTTTCTATTGTTACTACTTTTTCTATTGTTACCGAACTTAATAAACATAGGTACCTAGCAGACTATAATCAACCTTTGTCAATCGTCTGAATCGTCATAATTATGTTTCAAACTCAAAATCAAAGCATTTATTTCAAATAAACCAATTACAGGCACTTTTGCATTGTCAAGGGGTCGGTCAGTCAGAAAGACGAAGCTAGTTGCCCATTCCAAAGCGTAGTAGGTACCTATAGAGAAGAACGGGCAAGAAACTCCACGGACACTTTAAATCATAAAAATGGTTTCTCTAAGAAACTCCGCCGCCATCTTTTTCCCCCGGACCTGTCATAATGACATTTCAATTCAGTTCTGCCAACATTATCTAACAATCGCAACATGATAACATCTTGCTAAATTGTCGTTTCACAACATAAACGTTTAGTGAATTATCCCATAAAAATAATGGAAATATTAACAGCTTGTCATTGTTGTAATAATACTTTATTGACGGTAATAATGTTGGACGCTGGAATGGCTAGTGTTGGTGTTGTGTCATAGTCTTAATTTTAGCAAGAAATAAGCGTTGATAAGATAATTGTTTTCTGTTCTTGTAGGTATGATTACTAAGGTGACTTAAGGTTTTAATTATAATAGGATTGGTGGCAATTATGCCAATCAGAAAAGGGATACACGTATTTAAATTTAAATACGGGCGGCTACCCCAAAAGAATGCCTAAAAATCTAATTTATTCGCCCAATTATGCATCCGTAGGTACATTCGAAAATTCAGGCCTTTCAGAAACCAATAACCTAAATTGCTTAGTTATAGATTGGGTTATCTAAGTAAATATAAAAAAATAAACGAATTTTCATGATTCTCTCTCTATTTAACGTGTTTTCTATTCAAACAGCAATGTGGTCAATATTGAACACGTTAATTGAATCTGTTTTGAGATGAACCACATTATTATTAGCGCTGGGAGCAATGAAAGAAGTGGACAATGGCCTGTACCTATATTAGGCAACGGTCTTACAAAATAAAGCTTCTCGGACAAACAATTAATGCTATAGTTTAAGAAAGGATTATCGTCCGTTTTTCCCATGTTCATATTAATGCGGACTTAACTTCATGGTTATGGCGCAGGAGCATTCCACTCAACGAGTTGGCAAACCATTCAAACAACAGTGTTGCCAACATAAAATTGCTGCTTGTAAAATAGAGCAATATTTCGAAGGTAGCCATTATACACAGGTTATGCGCACGGCAGCCGGGTCTGTAATTAAACATAATTTGTAACTATAATCATGTTGTATTATACTGTAATTGTGAGACTATGGTCCTTGGAGCGTAGCAGAAACCCTTTTTATCATTAATGCCTGAGATACACGGGACTAGTTTTTCAAACCTATCTAATAGGTATAGCATGCTAGAACCTCGGTATACTCGTACTCAAAGCTTTGACTGCCCCGTTGTTGGTCTCGTGGTCGCAAGCCCGACTGCTGAGCGTGTGATCCTCAGCTCGATTCCCGGGTCGGGCAGAGAGTTACTGGGTTGTTCCATGGGAAATTTCTTAGTAATAGCCCGGAGTTTGGACGTAGGTGGTGTAATACTCCCGTGCCTCAGTGCGCACGTTGAGTCGTTGATCCTGCGCCTGATCTCTCTCCGGTCGTGTCGGATTGCCGTCCCATCGGACTATGAGAAGTGATTGAAGAGAGAGAGTGCACTGTATCTGCGCACACACTTGTGCACTATAATATCTCCCGCGCCGAAGGCTGGTCGCTGAGATTAGTGACCATGGCCGAAATTCAGTCTGGAGGACTTTTATACTCATACCATACATCCTGGGGTGCTGCCAGTACAGCACAACTCCATTGGTAGGTACCGGACCCGACTTACGAGTTGTAGGTCGTGAGCTTGAACCCAGACAGGCACTTTACTTTGTCTATGTAATTTCGCCACCACTGCTCTCAAAACGGTGAAGGAAAATATCGTGAGAAAACTGGTTAATTATGCCGGGAGGGGACGCCCTAGGAGGACATTTAGTGACCTTATATGATGTTCTTCAGAAAGGTCAGGGTGGTCAGGTGCGAAGTAGGTACTCGCAACCGACCTGCAAGTATAATAACCGTAAACGAAAAAAAAAGCAATATGTAAGAATTGCAGCAGGTGGCGTTCTGCCTACATTGTGGGAACTTGGGAAGACAGCGTGAGTTTATGCAATATTTTAATATCACAAAATAATTGCTGTCGTTAACTGTATTAAAAAAAGATAATAATTCCATCGTAATTAAGAGCCTATAACTACCTCAAATGGCTTAGCGTGATCCTCCGTTATGTCGAAAATACTGCACCATTAATTTTGAAATAAATATATGGTAAAGTTGAGGATTAATGCTAAGTCTTATGTTAGACGAAAACACGATTCCATAAAATTTTCTCGATAGAAAATAAATCCAAAGTTACCTCTAACCCGAACAATAAACCGCTGGTATTCAAAAATACTTCAAATTAGATCATGAAACTTTGCATACTAACTGAACTTACTTTAAAGCAGGTCTTATGTTATTTACTTTTTATAATTACCATTATTTTCACTGTAAAAAGCAAATACCTAAACTATTGGCGCTGCCTGCCGCCCAGCACCGCACTCTGTCTCGCTCTCACTCAGTCAGCGAGCAGTATCGTATGAGCGAGATAAAGAATGAATTTTAGCTGAGGTAGTATAGGCTCTTAAACTAGGATATTAATAATATATAGACTACATAATGACCCCTTAATTAAAATAAACTTTTCTATGCTAACTCTCTAGCAACAGGATAACAATAAATTGCCAATAGAAAAAATTATGAAATAATGATTCATCGGCTCTCAGTGTTACAAGAGTTAATTATTTATTGCTCTCCAACCACCATTGTTTTGTGGAAGTCATTCTAGATTTTCTTGATGATGGACAATGTTATAAAATAATGTCGACAGCTAGGAAGCGAATGGTGTATTATTGACGGACGTAGTGACGTCACCTATCCGCCATATTGTTACATATTTTCCACGATCTAGAAGACTTATAAAGGAAGATTAGTCTCGGTGTCTTAGATGCGTAGTAGTTCCTTGGTATTATATCACGTGGAAGTCGGTATTATGCCGATCTTCGTGTCACATCCGCGGGAAGAACCTCAATGGATCACTCAACTCAGCCTATCACAGACCATTGCTGAACATAAGCCTCTCCCAGGCTGCGCCACAACACCCTGTCCTTCGCCTTCAGCATCCAGACTGTCCCAGCCACCTTTTTAAGGTCGTTGGTCAATCTAGCTGGGGGGCGTCCCACACTACGCTTACCGACACGCGGTTTCTACTCCAAGACTCGTCTGCTCCACCAGCCATCGGTCCTTCAACAAACATGACCAGCCCACTAGATACCACTGCAGCTTGCTTACTCTGCAAGCTATGTCGTTAACTTCGGGAAGAATCTAAACCGGGAAGAACCTCTTAGTAAGATTTGACATCAGTGAAGGAAAACATTTTGTGAAAACCTGGATTTAGAAGTTAAGGCGACTACATGACAAATACCGCGATTTGTCGGACTGCATAGAAAAGAAAGCGAAGCGCGATGACACCACGCCGGTAACTTATTGCAAAATACGAAAAATCTATTGTTTGGTCGACTCATCACGTGACCAGATGGCTGGCCTATTTTTTGGCCAAAGAATCAGCATTGCCATACAACGTGGCAATGCTGCCAGCCTTTTGGGCACGTTTCCCGTTGACAGTGATGCGGACGAATTTTTTGTTGCCCTTTGATTATTTTCCCTCCCTTTTTATATACTTGTTTGGACTAAAAAATTAAAACACTAGATTTTTAGTATGTTGCTTGTAGAATAGTCTGACAAAAAATCATAATGATTGTATGTTATTCGTATGGTTTTTATTGTAAAAAGAAAGTTTTTAGAGGTATCTTCATGATTTTTTTGTATCGTACCAAGTAAGTTGTATTATGTTTACAACACACTATCTACCTAGCATATCTCCTAAAGAATGTCATATATTTTTTTGATTTTATTTACTGTAGTCGATCATATACTTTTATTGTTTCTAAAACTTGCGTTATTTGCGTTTAGGTCCTGTAAGCCCCTTAATACATATAAGTCTAAAATCGCCAACCCGTCTTGAGCAAGCGTGGTGATCAATGCCTGTGCCTTCTCTGTGTGAGAAAGAGGCCTTTGCCCAGCAGTGGGACTATAAGCCTAACTTCCTTACTAATAGGTATTATAAATGCGAAAGTAAGTTTGTTTGCTACCTTTTCACGCCTAAACCACTGCACCGATCATCCTGAAATTTTGCTTATACGTTGTCAGGGACATAGGGTACCTGTCATCCCGAAAAAAAGTGCCGTTCCCAAGGAAAACAACAATAACGTTATTATGATAATAGATTGCGCCACGTGTCTATTGAACTTTGTCACATTACTCGAAGTTCGCCGGGTCAGCTAGTTATAACTGTCCTCCATTATGTTAATAAGCATATTGAGTTCTATACAAGTGCTTGTAAATAATTAAATAGTAAACGCATTAGCTGATAGTGGGCAGAGCAGGAGCAATGGCCATTGCCATAAACGTGCTGAAGTATCGTATTAAACTGGCAGATCATTACAAGCTAGGCATATTTTTAATAGTAGGTACCTATACAGGGTCAAATATTAAATCAGTTAGCGAAACTCCGAAGACTCTCGAAGTATGTAGTTGAGGAAATCCTTTTTTTGTTCTAAGTATATGTGTTTAGATATCTGTACCCATCACTTCTGCGAAGTTTTGTTGACCCTGTAGTTATTTTAGTTTAGAGTGATTTGATTACATATTAAATTAATTATAGACTAACTGCATTCTAATTTAGGTAGTTGCCCATGCCTTGATGTTTTCTGGCAAAGATAAAGACGTAGGTACGGTCTATACCTACTTGATTGCCAGAAACCAGTATCTATTTTTTTATTTAATCTAATACACTTTTCCAGAATATTTAAATTGTGCCATCCAAGAAGCCCAATAAAGAATGGTCCCTAATGGCCATGTATCGCTATCACTCTACGCCAGCGATGATTTCAGGGTTTCTATAGCAATTGTGGTAATAAGCCCCATGCACCAGCCTCGTAGAAACCTGGAGCACCTTTCTCTTACAGTTTTTCTAGTTGTGCTAGCTTTTACACTCATCATCAACCTAGCCTTTTTCCAACTAAGTTGGGTTCGGCTTCGGATGCAGCTGAATACCAGTATTTTACATGGAGCGACTGCCTATATGACCTCCACAATTCCTGGATAACACGATACCCCTTTGTAAGACTGAGTATCCACCCTATCCTAGGTACTGTAGAGACCTCTTTGAGAGATTCCGACCTCCTTGCGGGGTTAGGCCGCTGATTATATTTGAAGTAAGTTCCTTTCGAACATTCAAACATATGTCATAGAGAGGTCGTAGGTTTGACGTCTTAAAAATAAGTCCATAATTATATACAATGTGTTTCAGAGGGATGTGACCAAACTTGGGGGTGTGGTACAGGCCATCAAACTGAACAACTTTTACCCGGGGACCAACATCGTAATCGTGAAAAAAAAATCATTCGTCACATACATTTGGTCAAGTAGGTATTGAAGTTTTGTATGGGACGACTGATGTCTTTTTCAAGATTACGATGTTGGTCCCCGGGAAAAAGTTGTTCAATTTGATGGCCCGTACCACACCCCCAAGTTTGGTCACACCCCGCTGAAACACATTGTATATGACTAGCTGCGCCCCGCGGTTTCACCCGCGTAAATGTCGATCCCGTGGGAATATCGGGATAAAAACTATCCTATGTCCTTTCCCGGGACTCAAACTATCTCTATACCAAATTTCATCGAAATCGGTCCAGCCGTTTTCATGTTATGTCGTGACAACGGAAAACGGGTTTCATTTTTATATATATAGATAAAGAAGACTCATAAAAATATATCCTAATAACTATAAAAGGATTTTGATTTAATCTCCCCGTGGCCTAGGTGCCACACATGAGTCTGCAGGTCTCTATACATGGTGGAGGCGCCGGGTACACATGAGTCTGCAGGTCTCTATAGTACCTACCTACGATTATACTTAAATTGGGACGGAACCAGTAAAATTATCTTGCATGCTACTGGAAAACGCATTCCATTTATATCGTGTAAAACGCTACTTACTCGAATTACTATAAAAACATCGTGTAAACGGGGTCATAACCAGGTAGCGACGCGGTTAAATCATGATTCAATTCGCTAATCACTGTATCGCGTGGACAAATGGCTGTCCGGACAATTTACATACAAAACAGTTGGAGACAAATCTAGGTCTGAATCACGTTGATAATTTGCTAATCTCAAGTGGTAACGGGCAGTTCCTATATAAGAAACGCATTGTCATTCTTACCGATCGATGATGGTAATAATCGGGAAATGATGAACTGTCAAAATTAATGTCATAGCTTCTGCCCGCGACTTCATCTGCGTGAAAGTATTTCTCTCGACGCACCCCATCGCATCGCATCGCCTGCCCGCGCTTTTACTTCGTTTTCGCTCAGCGTTCTTTCTAACTCTTTTCAAATTGGATAGGTACTTAATTCTATTTTTGTTGTGTTCGGTATTGCCAGGACAAGGTTTGTATGAATGAAAATTTCAGATTTTCGAAAAAAAAAATTGCACCCATGCGAAGCACAACGATAGCGACAGATGTTTTGTGTAAGTTGTACGGAGCATGTAAAATATGCAGGCTGTGTTTGAGTTAGAGTTTATAATTGATTGTGTAGTTATCTTAATGTTAGTTAGCTTTTACTGAACTGCATGCAATGATATAAGTAATTTACTTATAATATCATTGTCTCATGAACTGCATGTTTAGTAGGTAGCTGTGCGTGGAAGGGGGACACTAGCGACACTGAGTTCTGATACATTTTCAACGACCGCATATCTCCTTCTTTCTTATATCTATGGTACCAGGCAATTAAAAATTTGAGGTCCATATTCCAATTAGTAATAGAACAAAAAGAATTTAGAAACCTTGCAGCTGCAAGCAACCAACGCTACAAGGAAACGCGAAACTTCAATTTGTAGTAACACGTTTTCTATGACACTTACTATTGAATCAAGTGTCATTGTAAATCAGTCTTCACATAATTCTACATAGTGCACGGTAAATCTGTGCAGTAAGTCATCACATATAACGAGTAGGTAAACAGCAGTAGCGAAGGGGCGTTTTCTGGCATCCATCTTGGTCCGTCACTTCCAATGGCCGCCATCTTGAGACATAACTCTGTTGTCTTTGATTTATAGACTGCCTGTCATTTATTTTTAGAATCATAGACGAGTGAGTATTCTACATGGAATTATTATGTACGTAGTAGGTACATAATAATTCCATGGTATTCTAATAATCTACTTTTTTAATTGATTATCGATGTAGTAATAATAGTAAAAGATTAGGTAAGTAATAACTTCTTTCATGATTTTTCTATAAACAATGGACATGGCAGGATAGGAACTGAGTATAATTAATAATTGCAGAACAATTTAAAATGTTGTTCAAACAAAATAGCGTGTTCCTAACTGGTTTGTCGTTTTTATTGGTAAGTGCAAGGTACCTGTCTTTGTTGATTATAGACTTATTGACTAGACTAGATTTAGATCTTTATGCTTAATTGTTAGATCTAGGCATAAACTAGTTAATTTAGTCTTATGATGAAGTCGTTTATTGCGCAGTGACCCGCCTACTGCCATTGCGTCAGTAACTTGCATTGTGTTATGTCAATTACAGTCTTTATTTAGTACTAGCTTCTGCCCGCGGCTTTGTCCGCGTGAAATTTCTTTTCCCCCGACCACCCCGTCGCATTGCATCGCCCGTCTGCGCTATTACTTTTTTCTCGGCTTCTAAGGGCCCTACCGCAGCATCCTCAAGAATTGGGCTATCAAATGCAAAAATATTTTTTTTCAAATCCAACCGGTAGTTCCAGAGATTACCGCGATTGTTAGATACAAACGAACTCTTCAGCTTTATCATTAGTACCTATCATCGATCACTTGTACCTATAGATAAAATTCATGTACTTACCTACCTACGTAAAATTATCCAAATTAAATACAGCAAGAAACCAAATTCACTGTCATATTGGAATATTATAAATGTTTCCCAGTAAAAAATCTACCCGTAAGTACCCGTTTATTATCCCATCTTATTAAATTTTCTTCACGTTCTGTAGTGGGTGACATGTCGCTGATTGATACTCTGTAATAATGAAGATCTTTGTTACATCAGTGCATATTTAATGACAATGCAACTATAAAATTAATAGGCAGGATTATAATATTAAATTACGAGATGATAACAAAAACCATTTAATTAATAAATGATGTAGCAGTACTAAGTAGGTACAGACGCCAGCACATCAAGCTATCCGAAACTGTTAAATTTACCCAATCAACTTTGAACCTTACTGTTTAGCGATAAAGTTGAAAATCTATTAAAGAAATATGACAGATTGTAGAAGCTTGATGTGCTGGCGTCTGTACATTTTCGTACTTAGATAAGAACAATCAATTTAATCGATTCCCATCCCATATAAACCTCTGATCGTAGTTCGTACTTTTTTCCTACGATTACGAATCACAGATCGAGAGTTCGAGACCCTACCGTGTCTCGGAAAGCACGTCAAGCCGTTGGCCCCGGCTGTCATTCGTAGATCTTTAGCAGTTGTTTACAGGTATTCAGAAGCCCAAAAGTCTGACAGCCAGTCTTACCACGGGTATCGTGTTACCCAGCAACTGGAGGGGATTGGAGTGGGTAGTGGAGGTCAGATAGGCAGTCGCTCCATGTAAAATACTGGTATTTAGCTGCATCCACTTAGACTGGAAGCCGACCCCAACAAAGTTGGGAAGAGGCGAGGGAGATTGATTGATATACTAAAGTAAGAATCGTCATCCGTAGGTACTTTTATTTAACCTACGAATGGTAAATACGGATCGTATCCGTCAGTCAAAATGACTGAAGTGTAGTGTGGAATAAATACAAATCTTAGGAAATACTATTTATTAACACTAATTTTTGAGCCTAAACGCATCTCATTTACTTTAATTGTGACCGATCTCCACGAACAACACCACCAAAAAGTTCAAAACTAAAAACTAAAACTTCAATACACAGTAAATAGGGCAGCAACTAGTACATTATATGTTCGTGTGTGTTCGGATCGCGTGCCGAGTAGGTACTGCCGAGCCGAGGAATCTAAGCTATGCATTATACTTGAACTATTAAAACTGCTAATATGAGTCCAGCAGAATTGAAGACGTGCAGAAGTTCCATTTCCTTTAACAATTATAAAGACACGCACATCATCATCTGCTTATCCTTTTCCAAACTACCCACATTATGTTAGGGGTCGGCCTCTAGTCTAACCAAACGCAACTGAATACTTACCAGTATTTTACACGGAGCGGTCGCTCCATGTATAAGGCAGTCGCCTATCTGACCTCTACAACCCAGTTACTAGGTAGCACGAAAAACAAGTACCTATGTGGCATACTTGATGGTGAGTGGTCATCACCGGCTTACCTGGCACCCTATAGATCTATCAGAGACATCACAGTCTCCGTTGGCATCCCAGAAACAAAGCTCAAACAGCTAATTGTGCCTGTAAAGTACTCCACACATTGTTGAACCTTTTGCAACTTCTATACGCCATGTAAAAAACTTAGAATCATAGACAAGCAAGCGCAACCAAACCAACCTGCTTTACGAAAAGAACTAGAATTGCTAACTCATTTAAAAGTATGATGTTTCCTGAAGTTGTAATAGATATTGTAATTACTTTAACGCTACATACCTACTTGCCTAATCATCGCAATGGTGATGGAAAGAAAAGGTCTGATAGACAGTGGAGTGTGTGAGACCCCTCCGTGACTCGGCAAGCACGTTACCGGCTGTCATTCATGGATCTTTGACAGTCGTTACGGGTCGTCAGAAGCCCGAAAATCTAACAACCAGTCTTACCAAGGGGTATCGTATTATCCAGTAACTGGGTTGTGGAGGTCTGATAGGCAGTCACTCCATGTAAAATACTGGTATTCAGATGCATCCGGTTAGACTGTAAGCAGACCCCAACATAGTTGGAAAAAGACTATGCAGGTGATGATATAGTGGAGTATATTTTAATAGATAATTAAATACTGTCTCATCCACTGAAGTAGTGAGATAGCTGCTGTCACCAATGTCATCTGTCTGTCACCACGAATGGCGGGAAAATTTTGAAGAAAAAGTGGCCTTCCACGAGAAGCTTGGTGTGATAATCAACTTAAATACGGCGTCACCAGGATTCTACAGATAGCATTAAGTAAAACATTAAAATAAACTCCACGGGGCGCGATACTTGAATGTTTGTCCAGGGGAATCTGGGAATAGCTCATGCAATAGTAAAAATAGTAATCAAAGAGATAGATGATCTGACCACCCAGAAAGTGTACCGGATGGCCGGACGTAATACCTATTGCCACATAAGGGAACTATGTGAATTAAACTTGTATAAAATTGTCTATTGCATCAACACTGTATAAGTTATACACCATTTAAGTTATTCAACCCGTACCTAAGTTTAGTCATGCTTTTCATCGTAGGAATGAGCAAGTGTTCGAATTAGAATAAAAAGTCCATAAAACACAACAGTATAATGATGACACCAATTAAAATCGTCTGACTGGCAATTAATAGATAATAAACAGCTGTGAAAACTCCGCCATTTTGCACACAACTGTCAAAACACTGTCATAAATGCTTTTGACTTATTTTTACATGGCCCTTTTTATTTTGAGAAGCTGTATGAAAAAAAAAATCTGCTCAACAACGTAAATAAAGCAATGAATGTTGTTTATCTGTCAAAATTAAAAACTCAGTGTGTTTTATTGACGTAATAATAGTGATGTTTAATTTTTAATTAGTAGATTCCCACAGTTTAAATAAAAAAACTTAATAACGTATTCCTAATAGTTAAGCAAACAGGCGCCAAAAGTTACATTTGTTTACAAACATTCCATAATGGGTTTTTAATTCTATGATATGAGGTTAGACCTTAGAGGCTATTGATACAACCTTCGTGATGGTCAAACATTATTAAATCAATCTGGAAACATTTGTTTACAGTGAGTGACAATTTAATTAACCTTAAGGCTTTAATAAGTAGTAGGTACCTATGTATGATTGATGTATCAATTACATTTGTTGTGTTATGTAAGGATCTATTAAACAGCCTCTCGAGTGATAATATAATAGGTAAGTACAGTCAGCGGAATGAATCGTTAAGCAAATTCACACCCTACCCCTACGTCAATAATACCAACAGTTGTAATGTAAAACGGCTACAACTGATTGCGGCGGCCGCCCGATACACTGCCTTCCGCATAAGATTCGCCGACCGAAGCATACCCTTACCATCCCCGACGACGCCACGATCCTCCTACATAGGTACAGACGCCAGCACATCAACCTACTACAATCGGTCAAATTTCTTTAATAGATTTTCAACTTTATCACTGAAGCATAAGGTTCAAAGTTGATTGGGAAAATCTGACAGTTTCGGGTAGGTTGATGTGCTGGCGTCTGTACATAGACGGGCGCCCCTTTAAGATTTTGCACCATCTAAAAATTTTTGTAGGGCCGCCGCTGTTGACGGCAAAAGGCTCGCCCTCTGTTACATATTATGGGACAACACAAAGACATTACATAGACAACATAACTGGTGAAATGTAGGTGTAATATAGGAACACCTCTGTCTAACCCTTCGGGGCATACAGGCGTAATGTTTTTTATTTCTTTATCATCCTTACAACTATCATTACAGGCCTTACCCTAATACGACAGTGTAGTTATTAACTTAAAAAAATCTATACATACATAAAATTCAAAGTCCTGACCGACTGATTATCAACGCACAGCCTAAACCGCTGGTCCTAGAGACATGAAATTTGGAGGGTGTGTTCTTTGTGAAGAGTAGGTATCCACTAAGAAAGGGTTTTTAGAAATTCCACCCCTAAGAGGGTGAATGGGGGACGGTAAAATTTCACTCGGACGAAGTCGCGGGCAAGAAGCTAATAACTTATATAACCTTACAATACCTAACAACAAATAATATAACTTTTTACCTTACATAACTGCGAATTCACTCAAAGAGCATGAAAAAATATCCAGTCTCTCATGGACTTTGTTTACCACGATAAGAGGTGCTTTCGCCAGTAGATTGGTTCTAGCCACGGGCATGTTTAACAGTTGCGGGCGTCGCCGCCTCCACACGTAACGTTCGGTCCGGCACTAAGTTCCAGTTGACGCAGCACTCCCGGGTTATATGCTGATACGAGTATGATGTTTTATGTTCATTTCGAAATCCCTGCTCGTTCTTACGACAAAAACTCATCGTTAAAAATCTGTTTCTAATTTGATGTTAATAAAGGAAGTAACTAAGACCTAAATTACATCTACTTAAATCTAGCGACAGCTAAAACAATAGGTAGGTACTTATTACAAAACTATGTTTTCTCATAATTACGATTACCTATTTTAGAAGTGGCAACACTGATCATGTCGATTATGTTTACATCAAGTATCAATTTCTCTCATATTGCGATTTTGATATTTTTTTTTTAGGAATCCGTAACCTGTCTCAATTTTCAATAATATCCTCCGTGCTTCGGAAAGCACATTAAGCTTTTTGGTCTACGCTGTCATTCGTGTATCTTGACAGTCGTTATACGGGTCGTCAGAAGCACGAGTCAAACAACCAGTCTTACCAAGAGGTCACAGTGTTACCCAGTAACTGGGATGTGTAGATCAGATAGTCAGTCGCTCCACGTAAAATACTGGTATTCAGCTGCTTCTGGTTAGACTGGAAGCCGACCCCAAATATGCTGAGAAAAGGTTTGCAGATGATGATCAAGGGCATCGGAGTCATCAATGAAAGCCCTAATTTATATTAATTTAGTAATTATTCCTATCAAACAGTCTTCATATTTTATTGCAATGCACCCTAATTGCGTAACACACTATCAATCGGAGTCTGAATCATTTTGAAGCCAATTGCTAATCCGTTCCTTCTTAAGTTCGAAAAATTTGTCTACTCAACACGTAAATAACTCAATGAATGTTGTTGAACTGTCAAAATGAAACCGATTCCGATTGATAATGTGTTAACTACACAATTGCCCCGCTGATCCTGAATTATTCTTTTCTATCCTGCTAAACTCAAACCATTTATGTAAGTATTTCAATTAAACCATTTACAGGCACTTTTGAATTACCTACATAATTATAAAGGAGTCGGCCAATCAGAAATATGATACTAGTTGTCCCATTCCAAAACATACCTGGGAAATTGCGTAACACACTAACAGTAGGAATGGCTTTCATTTTGACAGTTTAACAACATTCATTGCGTTATTTGTGTAGTCTGCTCAACAAGCAGACAACAAATTTTTCTAACATACTTATGACGCAGTGGATTAGCAATATCCTTCAAAATGATTCAGAATGTGATGGATAGCGTGTTACGCAATTAGTGTACAGGTATCAATGGAGAAGAACGGGCAAGAAATTCCAAGTACTTACACTCCTTTAAATTATATTTACTTCAGGCGATTTACCATTTAACACGTACGAATACATTTTGTAACTAAGTACATGTTTACTTTTCAAACTAAAACATGTGATAATACCTATCGTTAAACATCCTCGCTACTGCTGAGCTTGAGGTACTGGGTTCGATTTCCGGGTCGGACAACGTGATTATTGGGTTTTTCTATTAGGAATTTCTCAGCCCGGAGTTTGGAGTTGTGCCTGGTAGATGGTATAGAGGTATGAGGAACAGGGTGTAAAGTTCACTCATACTCTATAGAAAAGGGAGGATCCTCCGACCAGACGGGTGTTGTGTCTGGCGGGCAACTGCCCAATGATTCATGTCGGGCTGTTGTATATATGCTAGTTGCGCGGTAAACTCTGCTTGCGCGATGCAGGATTTGCGTGACGTCAGTATGACGCGTTGTTCGCATGTGGCGTTGTAGATACCGCTACAATGGCAATAGGGTCGTCCTATTATGAGACTTAAACATAACTTGCGAAATGTGTAGGTGTACTATATGTATCTACACCTCTGCCTAACCCTTCGGAGATTACAGGCAATAATAATTATGTTACTTAAATACTATTATTTTTAAAAAATTTTTTGGAACGAAGTTGTTTATTAATTTTTTGGGACTAGGTGACCTAAAGCGCGGTCACTGTCGGACTGCATAGAAAAGAAAGAGAAGCGCGATGACACAACGGTGGTAATTTATTGCAAATAAGAAGCAATTATCTATTTACAAAAACTATTTAATAAAAAATAATCCATCACTGAATGCAGTTTGGCAAGAAATTTAATGGTATATTTTTAATTATAATTAAATTGTTAATGAAGAGATAAACTGCTTTTAAAGACAATTAAGAGGTGTATTTGAACATTTTTTTTGATGCATTAATGTATATTTAATTATGATTTGATTTCCACCACTGTATTAAAATAAGAATTGAAAATATCATTTTTTTTTTTTGGTCAAAATTATTTACGGTTTAAGAGATACACTGCTTTAAAAAAAACAACTTTTTGACCGTTTTCTGAAACCTCCGCCTTAATGGCTTGGGCACTCTCGAAAACCATGAAAACTATCTTTCTCTCAGTCTCGTTCTATTATATGTATAGGTACGAGTGTGTGTGCGTGCGAGTACCACGCAAGGAACTTCGTTCCTAACAGGGGGTACCCCGCCATACACGTTTTTGTTTTAATTTATTAGGTAATATTATGCTAGCGTAAATTTTAATGATCCCAACGTAAAGTTACACGAGCTTACAAATTAGAATAGGTACATTACGTCCTAAGATTGACATAAAAATAAAAATACCACATTTGAATCGACCAAGAAACCGGTTTTTTATGCTAGTGGACAATATAAGATAAGTACAGTAAAATCACTCAATGGGTAACTATTAATTCCTCATGATGTCATACGATTTCACTCGCAGAACGTCGTGGCAAATGAAATAATGTAGTACCTAAAACATTTTATAAGTTCTATGGAGTTTCTTGCACTTCTTTTCTATACGAAACTACCTACCTTTTAAAAGAGGCGCTTAGAATCAATTAAATTTTCTAATATATTTTTTTACGTTCAAAAGAGCTTTTTATTGGATTTGACTTTGACATAAGAAAGATCGGGAAAAGTTTTTCGTTAAATTAATGAGAAACCCGCACCACAGACACCTGTGTAGAGATAAACTATTCTAAAAATTCATACCGCTCCACTAAAATTTCTATACAAACATTTGAAATGTGTCTGCAACAAGCAGTAAAGGGGCGTTCATTTTGTAAATGTTTAGCTCTACCCATTTTTTAAACTGGTCTATTCCAGTTCAGAAAAAACCAAACGGGGTTCTCTATGATCTTTTTAGTATCTATAAACAAAATGCACGAAATTACTAAGTACCGCACAAAGAGGTTGTATAGTCATTGGCATACTATAACTTAGTACAACAAAATGCATGTTATGCAGTTTTACACGCTTATCCGTAGTCGAGTTTTTAACAAGGTACAAATAACTAAGTTTTGAACTTACACTATCAGTACCTAATCAAAATATTATGATTTTGTACAAACTTTAGCATTTAGCACTAATGACGTGATAAGTTGAAAATACCTAAGTTTCTTGAGGATAATCAAACAAAACAATACGTGCAAGTATTTACTTTCAGTGCCATTAATGAGCTCATTGTCAATATTTTATAGTCACATCTAGAGTACCTACCCACTAGAGGAAAAATACTTAGGGGCATTACCTACATCATTTACTTACGAAAAAAAAGCCATTCATAAAAATATTATTTAGGGTTATCAATAATAAATGTTTGCAAATTCGAATGATTGAATGATTTAATTGGATTGCATAAAATAATAATTAATAAAAAGACAAAAGCTCCATGAGATTTGTTTTTTATTAGATAACGTTGAAAAGACAAAATATAAAATATTATATACCACATTAAGCATTAAATCAGATAATAAAATGGTTGTACCCTAACCGTTAAAATGTCACGCTGCATACGTTACAATTTATGAAATAATAAACTTGTACCTACTTCGAAAAATACTAAAATGTATTTTTTGGTAGATAACACTGAACCTCCTTTTTACATTGACAAAAGTAAACTAGCGCCAAATGCCAGAGAAGCTAATTATTATCCGAATCTCAGCGGCTTCGGATAATAACACAAACTTATTTTTATTCAAACAGTCTTATAAATAAACAAAGTTACAAAAAACAGATCCGCGTAGGTACGAGACTTGCGAGTTTTTAGCGCGAAAAAGATACAACTGTTATGTGTTTTTGCACTTCCATAAAAACTTAGGCGATGAATTTTGGTGACCAAGCTAGGAATAGATTGTGATAGCCTCTTTTATTTTTAGGATGTTTTAATTGCCTATCAGTGATCAAGTGTTAATAGGCAGAAAGTTTTTGAATAATGCTCAAAAAGAACCACTGATTGGGTCCCATTCTATGGTCCCATTAAATGCTGCGCTGCACGGCAGACCAAGACGAAGATGGAGGGACGAACTTGACTCCTACGAAAAAGACTGGCCCACAATGGCAGCCGACAGACGTTTGTGGAAAAGAGAAAGGGATGCCTTTGCCCAGCAGTGGTACATCACGGGCTAAATAGAAAGATAATGTTCTAAGGCTTGTTGATTTTCATCATTCTACTGGCCTTAATCCAATTCATTTGGGGTCGCGCAGCATGACTTTTTCTTCCATACTTCTCTATTAGTCGTCATCTTGGTAGTCACCACCTTTCTAACCATTTACCATATCATCATTCACACAGTCCATCCATCGTTTCTTTGGTCTTCCCCTACTCTTATAGCCATCGACATTCATACTCAAAACTTTCCTAACGACATTTTCCTCTTCTTGAAAATGTTGAAATCCATGGGCAATTTATTATACAGGGTGTCCCTGAAAGTATGGATCAAATCGAACAGGGGCGTGGGCAAGGTCATTTCCAAACTTTTTAACCCTGAGAATGTCAGTGAATTTTTTTACGGTTCAAAAGTTATGACCGATTTTAATTATTTTTTTTAATCACTTCGCTTAGTGCTCAAACAAAATAATCATAAAAAAATACTATCAGGGCTATCTAAAAAAAAAAATTGATAGCCCTGATAGTTTTCACGAATTCGATCTTTCTTCTCTTTTTTTTTAGTATTTTTTATTTTTGGTAAAATGTTTGGAAATGACCTTGCCCACGTCTCTATTCGATTTGATCCATACTTCCAGGGACACCCTGTATTTACAAGAATAGTGGCCCAAAGCTCTAAACATATTAGGCAATAGGTACATGCGTTAATCGAAGATAATAATGATATCAATGATATCGTATCAGATACCTATCTTAATTTATATACACATACCTAGGTTCTAATGTGGGAGTATTATTAATACGATAACAAGGCTTTTACGCGAAATAAACAAAAGCATATCCACGGATGCCTTCGACACTGATTTCTATCAAACATGATATTGTAGCGGCATCTATACTGCCTCATGCGAACTACGCATCACACTGACGTCACGCAAAATTCTGCATCGCGCAAGCAGAGTTTACCGTGCAACTAGCATAATTATATACAACTAGCTGCGCCCCGCGGTTTCACCCGCATAAGTCTCGATCCCGTGGGAATAGCGGGATAAAAAGTATCCTATGTCCTTTCCCGGGACTCAAACTATCACCAAATTAGCCTCTCTATACCAAATTTCTTCTAAATCGGTTCAGTAGTTTAGGCGTGAAGAAAAGACAGACAGACAGAGTTACTTTCGCATTTATAATATTAGTTTGGATGTCTCGACATCAATCGTCGGGCAGTAGCCCAGACACAACACCCGTCTGGTCGGAAGATCCTCACTTTTCTATGGAGGTTGAGTGAACTTTACACCCTGTTCCTCATACCTCTATAACGTCACGCCTCAAATCCCCAAAGGGTTATGCATTATCTAGTACACCCACATTACGCCAGTTATGTTTAAGTCTTATGTAATAGGGCGCTTGGGGGAGACCTATGTCCAGCAGTGGACGTCTTTCGGCTGAAATGATGATGATGATGTAATAGGAGGCAAGCCTATTGCCATCAACCGTCACAAATCCAGACTCCGGACTGCTAATGAGAAATTCCAGATGGAAAACCAATTACACTGCCCGTTCTCAGCAGTAGCGCTTGCGACCATTAGACCAACGAGCGAGAATCAGATTGATCTCATTCATATATTTAGGTATCGTCCACTTATGTCTTTGGATTTGAAAGATATTACCAAATTGATAGCTTGGAGAGCAAGCAAGCTGAAGTGGCAGTGGGCTGGCCATGTTTGTCGAACGAACGATGGCCAAGCAACGTAGTTTGGGACGCCCCCCAGCTAGATGGACAGACGACCTCAAAAAGGTGGCTGGGACCGACTGGATATGGACGCCGGAGGACAGGGTATTGTAACGCAGCATACGAGAGGTCTATGTCGAGCAGTGGATTGCGATAGGCTGAGTTGATTGTTGATTGGACCAAATTGAATAATTTCTAAACTTTAAATCGAGTCCTAGCTACAGTCGCGACCTTTAGTTTCTGAACCTTTCAACCAAAACTAATCAATCTGGTTAAACCGTGCAACATTAACATTAGCCCCGTGATTTCTCAAATAACTTCTAAATTCTAATGAAGATCTTTAAATTGATTGTATAGCTTTTAACGTTGATTTACGTGCTGCATCCGTTACTTTTTAATTTGGTGTAGTTTTATGCGCCGGCGTCGATCGAATCAGTAAAGTTACCGCCTTGGCCTAGACATGCGCTTGTCTCAAAAGACCTCGCAGCCAAAAAGTTGTTATATTCCTTTTGCCATAAAACCACATTGATTAGCATAAATAATATTCTGAAAATGTCTGGATCTCTTTTCGAACTTTTCTACCAGCTCCCTAATTGCGCAATGCACATTAAATCATTGTAATCACAATTTGCCAAGATGCTTGCCTTTATTTTAGTAATCAATAGCGAATGGTCAATACACCAAGATTCCTTGTGGTTTTCCTTTCAACGTAGTGCTTATTATTGGAGCAAATCTTCCTTTACTTTGTTACTCACTATCCTAATAACATCACGCCTATAATTTCCGAAGGGTTAGGCAAATGTATATCCATAATACCTACATCACTACAAAAAACCCACAAACATCCTAATCATCGCTGCATCGTAAAATCATAAACAACAAACAGAATCAAAAACAATATGGCGCCGTTAAATGGCGCGAATCCTAACCACAATGTTTTTGCCTTTTAGATAAGTGTTAATTGAGACAACATAATAACGTAGCTTCACGACTGTGTAATTTAATATATTCTTCAGTCATATATCTGTTATGTCTATTGCATTTGGTTGTTATTTACTTTTCGTGTTTACAGATTTTTTATTGTGTTTTTGGACAACGACACTACATATATAATCTGCATGATTGTTCAGCGTTGTGACGTTTTGAAGACTTGTCAATCTCTTTACAGTATTTTTTCGGACGTCTTTTTCTTATTTCATTTGCAACTTATAAGACGAAGAGAGACACAACAATGTTTAGTGAAGAGGTAGTCGGAACGGGTGTCGGTGTTTGGTGCTCAGTAACTGGGTTGTAGAGGTCAGATAGGCAGTCGCTCCATGTGTAATACTGGTATTCAGCTGCATCCGGTTAAACAGGAAGCCGACCTCAACATAGTTTGTGTAGAATCCTGTTGATTCCATATTTAGGTTGATTATATCACTAAACCTGGCTCACATCGCACCAAGCCGCTAGTCGCCGCCCTTTGTGGTGGTGACTGACAGATGTCAATAGTGACACCTACCTCATCTACCTCGCTACTTGTGTGATTGAGACAGTGTTTACATATCTATTAATTAGATACAGCTGCAGATGATGATATTGTTTTTTATCAGGCATCTGATGGAATCTGTGTTTTTGACGTCATAGTTATAGTTGCAAAACTTCTGAAAAATTCTGAATAATTCCGGAATACTTCTAGGAAAGTTTCTTTAAATCAGAATTATTCAAAATGAATTTAATTAAGATTTTTATTTTTTTTTGCTGAAAAATCGTATTTTGCATCGATCGTCGATCGCCGCCGCGCTGTCCCTCTGTGCGCGCCCGACTGCACGAGTCGTGCGTGCAGGCGGTGGCGGTGCGGGGTGCGGTAAGAGGGGAGATGTTCCCTGGAGAAGTTTTCCCCCCCGCGCCCCGCGAGAAACATTCGTACCCCGCAATCGAATGTTTCCGCCGAATATTTCGCCCGAATAATTCAATGGGAAATATTCCCAAAGTTTCGGAATATTTCGGAATACTTCCGAAGTATTCGACGGGAATGATTCGGAATTTTTCCCGCCAGCATCTATAGTCATAGTAGGTCTACTATGACGTCAAAAACACAGATTCCACATTATAATTTTATGTCTTCTTAGATACTATCGTAGTCGTATAATTCAGTCTGTTCAGTCGTAAAGATAAATTCTAGCTAATCAACGTCTTGTCGTTTGCCAACTAGAGTGATTAGGTAAGTTTATAAATTCTTGAATATATGTCACGATATCTCATTAGATAACTTGGTAAATCTGGGTGGAATTATAAAAAATAACTAATTAAGGAAAAATTTTTAGATAATCAAAAATATATTAATACATTTATTATTTCGTAACATAACATCACGCCTGTATTACCCGTAGGGTTCGACAAAGGTATGTATAGTACACCCACATTTCGCCAGTTATGTTTAAGTCCCATGTAATAGGGGGCGAGACTATTGCCACCAACCGGGCACAAATCCAGACTCCGGGCTGCTACTGAGAAATTGCCGATGGAAAAACCCAGCATCACTTTGCCCGACCTGGGAATCGAATCCAGGACCTCTGCTTAGCAGTAGCGCTTGCGACCACTGGACTAGCGAGGCAGGCAGTCGATCTACAATTGAATACAATCATTTGCTAGCGATTAACATAATACTAACCGCGGAAACAGCATTAGAATTGATACTCGAAGCAATTATTTTAATTCACCAAAACATATGAATAATACAGGCATATTATTTAAACACGACTTCCTTTAAAATTATCACAAAAAAATTATATTTGAATAGTTTGAAGTTCACATAACAATATCATGGGTCGTCGCATGCAATCACGGAGCGAAAAGATATTTATCTGATAACGAAATGGAGGTTGGTTATCAAAATCATTTAAATGCATCATAATTTTATTTTAATTATGACTTAGTTGTGCATGGTTTTTTTTTTAAAAAAAAAAAACATTGTTTCAAGATGTTGGTAACAATGGGAATTTGGCAGCTATTTCAAAAAAAGGAATGGTTTTTGGTTACACGGATGTTGCCAGGTAAGTTAATTATATTATTTTAAATGTGATTATTTTAATTATGTAAAGAGGACTAATAATATTAATATACCGGATTAAAAATAAATCCGATAGCGAAGATTGTTTCATGTTTCGTATTTTGTTTCATATTTTGACCAAAAGATTATAATCTGTTAATTAATTATTGATAACGAGTTTATTATAATTAATCATAATCTGACGCAACTTACGTGGTTATTAAAATCATTTTAATTATCTTCCAAGCATTAAATACTACAAAAATGGCCTGTGCTGCAACTCTTTTGCTACAGGTGCAAAATAAATTGTGTATGAGTGGTACAGAGGAAACGCGGTCTTTTTTTTTTTCGCGGTTTTATTCTAAAATTACGCCAAAAAAACAAAATATCGGCAGTGGTAATATTACAGCGTAATAATATATTTAGACTAGTATCATTAATCAGGAAGAAAACTGAGGAATACAATACGTTAGTATGAAATTAACTACCGTGTTTTCTCTTGAGGGAAAAGCGTCAGGATAGCCCGCGAAATTCAAAGGAGACTGTTAAAATTTGTATGGGAAGTGGTCTACGATCCAATAGCGATACTGTAGTGGTATTTCTGTTAGAATACCTCAACTATACCCTTGTGCAAAGGGGCATCAAAATCTAACCCGGCAGTTTTGAGAAAAATAATACTTTAAAATTCACATTTCTTGCTACATTTTTATATTTTAAAAACGTTTTAACGGGTATTTCTGACTTTATACTACTTAATTAATGTGGTTTTCTGCTAAACAAAGACACTTACCACCTCGACAGTGCTGAATTTCAGTTTTTTTTTTCGTTTTTAACCGACTTCAAAAAAGGAAGGAGGTTCTCAGTTCGTCGGAATCTTTTTAATATTTTTTAATATTTATATTTACCGATTTCTCGAAGACGGCTGGACTGATTTAGAAAATTATTTTTTGTTTGAAAGGGTATACTTTACCAAGTGTTCCCATTGTCACCAGGTCAAGTTTGAACGGGTATTTCTGACTTTATTCATGTGTTTCTCTAGTAGGCAAACTCACTTGTCCCCTCAATTTTTTTTTGTACTTACCGATTTTTAGGCATTTTTTAAATATTTATGTAGGAAGGATATGTCTTAAAACAAAAAATTACTCCAAAATACGAAAAATAAGAAAGAACTCTATTTGTAGCAGCAGAAAAAAGGGTGTATGTAAAAAAAACTTATACATCACTACATAGTATAAAAATATTAAAAAAATGTAATTCCGACGAACTGAGAACCTCCTCCGTTTTTGAAGTCGGTTAAAATCGAAACAAATACTAAAATCTAGGAAAGAAACACATTAATTAAAGTATTATAAAGTCAGAAATACCCTTTAAAACGTTTTTAAAATAAAAATCTTATCATGAAATTATGTACCTATTCTAAAATATTATATTTCTCAAAACTGCCGGGTCAGATTTTGATGCCACTTTGCACAAGGGTATAGTTGAGGTATCCCCACAAAAATATCGTAACAGTTTCGCTATTGGTTCATATACCACTTTTTAAAGTTATCATGAAATTATGTATTCTAAAATATTATATTTCTCAAAACTGCCGGGTCAGATTTTGATGCCACTTTGCACAAGGGTATAGTTGAGGCATCCCCACAGAAATATCGTAACAGTATCGCTATTGGTTCATAGACCACTTTTTAAAGTTATCATGAAATTATGTATTCTAAAATATTATATTTCTCAAAACTGCCGGGTCAGATTTTGATGCCACTTTGCACAAGGGTATAGTTGAGGCATTCCCACAGAAATATCGTAACAGTATCGCTATTGGTTTATAGACCACTTTTTAACAGTCTCCTTTGCTTACGTTTTTTGCAATTTGCTACGATTTATTGTATTGCTGATTCTAATGTCACACTAAGTTCAGTTTCAAATTTAAATTTAGAACTATTTATTCATTCAGATACTTTTGCTAGGTATCATTCTAACGACATTCTATTTTGGAATGATTGGCCCGAAATCGCAGTTGCCTTTGTGCAGGGCAAAGTAGTAGGTATACACAGCATAGGCTTCCCAAGAATATAGATACATGGGCATACAGGGTGGCAGAACTGGCAGACATCGACGCGAAACCTGTTGCCTACCATGGATTCATCACATGATCCTTTACTCACTGCGTTGAAAGGGCTTTGAAGATTCGTGGCGTACCTCCGCCGGTAGGTACCTACGCTTCGGATCTTCAAAGTCCTTTCTGCTGTATGGAACAGCAAATTTTTTTTCATAACCGACGAATATGGGGTTTGAAGATTTTTATGGAGTCTGCTTACTGTCGCGCCATTTTGTTTTTTTTTTTTTAATGGCGGCTACGCATGAAACCTATATAAATCGATTGTTGACACAGAAAACGTAAGATCAAACCCCGTGAAGAGTCACGTTTCCGAGATATTAAAGTTCAATGTGGATCACATGACATCCAAATTTTTTTTTTAATTTGCTTACATCTTGTTGCTTATATAAGGTGTAAAAAAATTAACTGCAAGAACTTTAATAGGTGCTTTAGACCATCGAACTTAACATTTTTCACTATGGGACCAACTCCGAAATCACGAAAAAAAAATCAGCTGTTTCATACAAAAGTTCAATACCTACTCGGCCAAAATGTATGAAACAGCTGATTTTTTTTTTCGTGATTTCAGAGTTGGTCCCGTAGTGAAAGTTGTTCAGTTCGATGGTCTAAAGCACCTCTTAAAGTTCTTGCAGTTAATTTTTTTACACCTTATATAATGTTAGAAATAATCACTCTGCAAGTAATCAAACATCTATGCAAGATAAACACTTCACTGGGTTTAGTCCTATTATGTTTTCTGTTTGCATTGATGTCAGCTATTGATTTATATGGATTTCATGACTGGCCGCCATTAAAAAAAAAAACAAAATGGCGCGACAGTAGGTATCAGGCTCCATAAAAATCGTCAATCCCCATATTCGTCGGTTACACAAAAAAATTTGCTATTCCATAAATTTTGACAGCACAGTAGGTATTGTACAGACAGACGCCAGACAGCACATCAAGCTACCCGAAACTGTCAAATTTTCCCAATCAACATTGAACCTTATGCTATAGCGATAAAGTTGAAAATCTATTAAAGATTTAGCTTCATGTGCTGGCGTCTGTACTCTTGGAACAGCATATTTTTTTTTGATAACCAACGAAAAATTATTCTTTAGTCTAGAATCATGTGCTGAATTCATGGTTACAGTTTGGGCATCGATGTCCCTGCCACCACAGTATAGGTAGTTATATTATAGACATATTGGCAAATGGTACCTGAATAGTCATTGATCATGCTATTAGTTAACAACTTGTAAATCTTTTTTAGCCTTTTAAGGCATCTTGTCGGGCATTCAAGTCATAATCGGTAGTATTCATCTCCTAGATTATTGAAGAATGTGTTGAAATAGATTATTTTATTACTAGAGTCGTGACACGTATTGTGATTATGATTAGGTAGATCTATCTAATTCAATTCAAGACTGGAATTGAATCTTTTTGTAAACATGGCAACCAAAAATATTCAAGAATATCTACGAGTATATATTCTAGTATTAGTTTTCGAAGTATGTTTCAGATGGGTATAAATGCATACAGAAATCTGCGCCATGGTCTTCGATATCACTTTCTCTGGCCAAATTATTATTATTATTTTGTTTTTCATTAAGTAGGAGGACTAAAGTTTTTGCAATAGGTAGGTACTAGTGGTAACTTCTTTTAAATAAAATATTAGGTAAATTGCCATGAAATCACGCATTAGCGTTAAATATTTTTTCTTTAAAATTATTCTAAACAAGATAATTTATGGAGTGTTTTTTTTTTTAATTTGATTAATTGCATGGCATGTTTTACACAGCATTTAATCGTTTTTTGTCGATTTAAACCTACTGTGCGTTATGTCATAAACAAATTAATATCGAAGGCTACGTAAAGATTTTCCTATTCATTAAATTTACAAAGAGCGTGCGACACCCTCTAGTACGCAAAATTACAGTCTACTTGGTCATATGCAGCCTCAGCAGTAGCTGGATTTTCAAAAAAAGAACCTTGATACGTCATCAAAAGATCGAAAATATTATGTTACTGCTTTTAAGGCTCTGCATAGCGAGATACTGTAAGGACTGCCGCAAGGACCGATACTTTGCCCCATATTGTTTGATAAAAATAAATAATACAATATTCACAGTCGTTGTTTCAAACTGTTGGATCTATGTTTAACAGTGGACGCCATTAAGATTGATAATTGCTTTAATTCCACATTATCGTGGAGATTATGCTAAATATTCGTATTATCTACGTCTAGGCCAATTCATATGATAGAAAAAAATAACCTTGAATGTGCAACCAATCCCTGAAATAATTGATCAACTATTTGAGCATACTCAATTAATATATTTATAGCATTCCACAATGTAAACTTAGGTATGTTTTACAAAGACATGATGATTGTGGACCTGTCGGGCACAACAAAGAAGAAACAGGAAGAGGCATCTTGTGAAAGAGTTCGTCCTAAGTCTGACCAACTCCCCTCCCCCTTTCTCCTTGTGGAAGATTTCGTCAAAGGAACGTACCTAATACCACTATAAGTACCACATTTTCATCAGCAGTAAACCGAAATATTTCACAAACCTGTCATATTTAGCGGACATTAAAGCAATGATACGCTATCACAGGTCAGATGATAGTGAGATAACGTTATCTATGCACACATGTACTCACTATCTACTATTGACAACACGTTTTTAAGCTTTGACAGTGTTTGGCATGGTGAGCATCATCAGCTTATAATGTTCCCACTGCTGGGACTGAGACACAGATCTCTCTCCGAGAACGAGTGGTCCGTAATCCGCCACGCGGGCCCAGTGCGGGTTGGTAGATGTCACATCCTCACGATGATTTCATATGCATGGTGAGCATGAACTATCAATAATTACAACGTAACTTATAAAGCGACTAGCTTTTTCCCACGGCTTTGCCTGGGAATTAAGCCATAGAATTAACATACTGCTGCGATAAAAATGTATCCCATGTCCTAACCCAGGTGATAGTCTATCCGATCCGTCTATAATTTCATCGAAATCCGAAAAATAACACACGGACAGAGTTACTGATACCTAAATGATTAAACGGGAATATTACTTGATTTCCGTACAGGTATTTGAACGACTATTGACAGTGATTTTATTTCCCCTAGCCATTAAGGAATCGGCGTGACGGTATCCGCAGTTTTATCAACTTCCATATTACCATATTGGCTTGCTTTGAGTGTATTGCTTCCTAGATTAACTGCTAATATGGTGATGCGCCTGATTCTGGCCAGCACCCTAATTACGTAACACACTATCAATCACAATCTGAATCATTTTGAAGGATATTGCTGATCCACTGCTTCATATGTTCGAAAAATGTGTCTGCTCAACAACGTAAATAACGCAATGAACGTTGTTGAACTGTCAAAATGAAACCTATGCTACTGATAGTGTGTTACCGCATTACTATTAAGTATTCTGTGGTGTTACGCAATTACCCTGCTGGATCTGAACTTTTCATGGAATATTGCGTACGGTTCTATACAATGTCATAATAGTATGTAAACTAATTTTTTTATGAAACCAGGGTTCATCAAACATTGTATATAACGTGGGTTATTCCTTTTTTCCACCCCAAAAAATCCACACAAAAACATAGAGAATCCTGGCACGATTCCCATGTCGGGCAAAGTGTTATCGAGTTTTTCCATTAGAAATTTCTCAGTAACAGCCCGGAGGAGTTTGGCAGTTGGCGGTGCGAAACCCCAGTGCCTCGAGATGATCCTGATCTCTCTAAGGTCGTGTCAAATTGCCGTCCCGGACTACGAGAGTGAGGGAAGAGAGAGTGCACCTGTTTCTGCGCACGCACTTGTGCACTATAATATCGTCCGCATAGATGGGTAGTCTCCGTCGAGATTGGCTGCCATGGCCGAAATTCGATCTGGAGGACTGTTATTCTGTCTTTTTACTTATATTATAATAATCCTTTTGTATAAATATGGCAAACAGAAAAATCACCATTCTAACTCTAACATTTTTAATAATCCACCTCCATTCGTTAGGAGTGGCTCCTTCAACTCTTGGTCATAATCTAATAGCGTCACGCTTCACGATCACAAAGACAACGCTGTAATTAAAATCATCTCATTATATTGTACTCGTTCAGTTTTATTAACTGACTTTAGAACGAGATTTTAACATTATTTGACGTTTATTTCATTTGACTCCAATATTAGTTTTTTTTTTTTTTATAATTTGCGTTGAATTTTTTTCTTTTGTTTATGTAAGTAACTTGGTCTGAAATATTGTTTGTCTATGGTACGACTTTTTTTTTCACTGTTGGGCTAAAGTGGGATTTGGAACTGAGCTGGCCACATCAGTCGCATGTCGGAACTGCAATACGCAAAAGCCATCAGTGGATACCAAATTGCAGGAAATGACTACGTGACAGGCCCAAAAAGAGATGGCGGGTAGTTTGGCACACAATCGCAATAGACCGGGTTTGGAAAGAGGGAAGGCCTTTGCCCTGCAGCGGGCCAACACAGGCTTATAATAAAATAAATATCAGTGCGACTTTTGAAACGAAGTTCTTTAACGGAGCTTGCGGTAGGAATTAAAAAGCGTTATGCCCCCTCCATGCGACTTTTTATTACATATAATAGAAAGAGCCAGTTTTCATGGTTTTCGGGGGTGCTGAAGCCGATAGTGAGGTCAAAATGAAAATGCAAGAGACTGCGAATATATTCAAAATTTAGACATTTCAAATATTCGCAGGCGACCTCTTGTATTTTTTTAAAGAACAATATTTATGTACAGACGCCAGCACATCAACCTACACCTAACTGTCACATTTTCCCAATCAACTTTGAACCTTAGGTTTCAGTGATAAAGTTGAAAATCTATTAAAGAAATTTGACAGATTGTAGTAGGTTGATGTGCTGGCGTCTGTACCTGAATAGTAAAACCTTTCCATGAAAAGACTAGGTACCTACCTACCCAATTTGTTTTACTTCGCACAAATATCAACTTTTCTGGTGGCTTCCTTTATATGTATAATTTCCTAAATGTTAATTTAATCTCGTGACGGTTTGTCGGACAGACTATGTTTTTGTGACTCGAGATGAGAATCACTTTCGCATTTAAAATTATCATAAATTACCTTTTAATTCTATTTTTAGTAAGTTATTTGAAAATAGAAAACAAAGCGAGCCGCGTTCGTCACTAGCCAGTGACTAGCACGAGTAAATAAGCAGAGTGCAGTGTTTACTAACTACATAGTTGTGTTTAACTGTACTCGGTGCTTTGTTTCTAAGGTCTCGCAATGAAAAGCATAAAGTGCATCGGCTGGGTTACTTACTTGCAGTGTGTTTTTAGTTCTTTCACAGAAAACGGCTAAGTATATTTAATCTGTACGAACATCGTTATGTCCATGTTAGTTGACTAGCTTATACTTATTAGTTTTAATTGTTAAACCGTTGAACGAAGTGTTTTCAATACCTACTCAATAGTTTATTACATTCCACAACGTGTGTACCTACATATATGGTTATACTTATTGTAAACCCTGCTGGTTGGGCACAGCACAGCAAAATAATAGGAGAGGAAGCTTTGAAAGCTGAGCTTATCAGTCTTCTGAACTAAATTAAATCTACTTAATAATATTAGGTATAAGTCATCATTCTCCTACCCTTACCCCAATTTATTTAGGGTCGGCGCAACCTGTCTTTTTCTTCCATTCTTCTGTATTAGTCGTCATCTCGGTAATACTTATACCTTTTAAAAACCCCTAATACTTAGGTATATTAGGTATAAATATTAGGGTTTTTTTTAATTAATAATAATAAATATTTTATTCAGTATTAAAATTGGTAAAATATTTATAGTCATAGAAATAATTATAAAGGATGAATTGATGGTTTGCAAAAAAAAAAAGCTATAAAACAAACCAACCAAAACTACTAAAATTGTGCACGCCAGCACATCAACCTACTACAATCTGTCAAATTTCTTTAATAGATTTTCAACTTTATCACTGTAAAATAAGGTTCAAAGTTGATTGGGAAAATGTGACAGTTAGGTGTAGGTTGGTGTGCTGGCGTCTGTACCTTTTTATTTACCTAACTTTTACTACTAAACAGCTCAGGAAACAGTTTCCTTACAAAGTTGCAAAAAACTCACAACTTATTAAGAGAAATGAGTTCCCGGTATCCGATGTTATCAGCCACAATCGGGCATCATGATTGCCCGTGCAGAATCAGATAGGCAGGATAAAGACGTATGGAACGGAACGACAGTACAGTTATCTATATCTATACTTATAATAAATCTGTAGAGAGGTCAATTCTGTACATGAAATATATTTTCAAAATAACTATCAATCAGGGGGTGATTAGTGATCGATACTGATGCCAAAAATGCAATCAGTAAAATTTTTGTCTGTCTGTCTGTCTGTCTGTATGTTCCTTATAGAAACAAAAACTACTCGACGGATTTTAACGAAACTTGGTACAATTATTCTTCATACTCCTGGGCAGGTTATAGTATACTTTTCATCACGCTACAATCAATAGGAGCAGAGTAGTGAAGGGAAATGTTGGGAAAACGGGAGAAGTTACTCCATTTTTTAAGCTTCCGTTGCGTGTGCAGCCTTAATGGTTAAAGTTACATAGAAATCATGTATGACGGAAATATTCTACATAAAATTGTCTAAAAAATATCCCGCAACAGCATATGTCTATCTTTTATGGTTGACTCACAATAACACGTGTAACTCCTGATAGCTTAGCAGTTCGGAGCATTCTGATTATATTTGTTTACTCTTGCGTTTATAATACTCTCACTCATCCCTAATTTAAAAAAAGTTAACATTATTACCTATTCAATAAAAAAAGAATCATAGAAATCGGTATAGAAACACCAAACTTATACATGAAATAAGCCATCGCGCCGTGCGTCGTCGCACGTCTGAATCATGCTATAAGGATTATTTTTTTGTGTAACGGTTGCCGCGCTCGACACGGGTCGCGGCGGGTATAAAAAGGCGGGAGGTCCGAGAGCGAGCCTATGGAGCGAGCTTCATTCAATATTTGGCTGTTGATGCGTTCAGAGCGTTCGACCTTATTGACAGACAATAATTGATATTGAGAAACCGTGCTTATCAGCGCGACTTTTAGTCTTTAAATAGTTTATTTGAATTTCTTTTGTTGTTATTTTGTAAAATAGGTACCTATGAGTTGTTTTGGTAGTGTTTAAATATTCGTTCAAATTAAAAATTATTAAGCGTAGGTATGTACTTTTATTAATTAAAGTAGTTATAAGTATTTATTTTTAAGTGAAGTAGGTATAGGTAGATAGTATTGCACAGGCGTTTCAGCTTTATTTTCATTTCTTTTTTGTTGTGTAGACAAGGAATAAGGAAGGATTTTTTGAAATTCAACCCCTAAGGGAGTTAAATAGGGGATGAAAGTTTGTATGAAAGTCCGTCAGTTTTAAAGTTAGGATCATCAAATTTTGTGTTTAGGCTGACGACTAAAAATTAATTTAGACGTGTCTCAGCGTTTTTGATAATTCTACCCCCAAAGGGTTAAAAGGGGGGATGAAGTTGTGTATGAAAGTCCGTCAGTTTAAAAGTTAGGATCTTTAAATTTTGTATTTAGGCTAACGATTGAAAATTAATTTATACGTGTCTCAGCGTTTTTGATAATTTCTCCCCCAAAAGGGGGATGAACGACCTGACTGAAATATCAACGCACAGTCTAAATCGCTGGTCCTTCCTAGGGACATGAATTTTGGAGTGTGTGTTCTTTGTGAAGAGTAGGTACCTATCGAATAAGAAGGGGTTTTTGGAAATTAAACCTTTAAGGGGGTAAAAAGGGGGGATTTTGTTGGTATGAAAAATCTTATTTCTTGAGTTAATAACCTTGAAACTTGGCACGAATACTTATCTAAGTAAATTATGCAGTTTGGAATTTTTCGTTTTTCTAAAATACCTACCCCCTATAAAAGAGGTATTGGGGGGTGTCAAAATTTGTATGGAAGAATTTTAACGCCCTGTCCGATTAACTTGAAACTCAGTATTTATACTAAGGACTAAAAATAATTAATAACATGTATCAGGGTTTTTCGAAAATCTATCCCGAACTGTGTGAAAAGAGGTAGTTAATTTTAAAGGGGAGGATTTTACCGCGTGGCTTGATTATCTCGAAAATTGTTATAAATAAACTGAGTCAAGTTATAAAATTCCACCCCTGTGGGGGTGAAAAGCGGGGTTACAGTTTATTTGAAAAATCTGATTCCTTTGTTCTGTAAACTTAAAAATTGGCCCGAATACTTATTTATCTAAATTAATATATAAATATAAAGATCATACCAACATACATTTTCGAAACTTTTAGAGGAAAGTACGAATTTCACGCGGACGAAGTCGCGGGCAGAAGCTAGTATATAATAAACTGTAAACGAGGCATATATTTTTTATACGCAACTCTCTTTTTGGATACAGACAAGGTTGAAAATCGAATTAGCGTCTTTGTGTTTTATTCGAACCTAAAGAACTGTTGGTCATAGACAAACAGCTTTGGCCACGCTTTGGCTGATACGGTTTTTTTTTATTTATTTCTTGTTGCAATTGCAAAAGTGCCCAATCTATAAATATTATTGACTGTGTCAATTTCATGCCAATTTCGGTAAACTCGATAGGCAACTGCGTAACCATACACGACTGCTGGTTTGGCGGCTATGTCGTCACATTACCTATTAAAGTAAAAAAAAACGCGTTGTTCCCATAAACTACGCAATGGGTTTTGATGCGGTTTTTACCATCATTTAGAGAATTTATTCCGGAAGGTTTTATGTGTGTGCATAAAACATGAATATTAAACTTTGATATGAACACAGAATACTACAGAAGTCGCGAGGTCTTGTCAAGTAGTAAAAACCGCCCCTGCTACGTACAAGCAGGGGCGGGTCGCTAGTGAGCACGTAAATAACTACATAGTAGGTATGTTATGTAATTATGTACCATGTATTTAAGCTTCTATGGCAATCGTAAATTAATACCTACCTACTCGTGAAAACATTATCTATGTCTTTGGTTAGTGTTGCCATGCTAATTAGTAGTCTCTGGGCCGCGGACAGATGACGAACCTTGTGGCTTAGCTATAACCTTATAGAAATGACGTATTTCGCGTTACTTCAGGAAGTAAATAAAAATAGACTTTTAGTTAAAAAATATGCCTATGGCGTCTCACAGAAGGGCAAAGACCCTTCTACTTCGTCATCATCTGCCCAGCCTTTTCCCAATTATGTTGGGGTCGGCTTCCAGTCTTACCAGATGCAGCTGAATATGGAATACCAGTACTTTGCATGGAGCGACTTCCTATCTGACACAGCCCAGTTGCTGGGTAACAAGATACCCCCTGGTTAGACTGGTTGTCAGACTTTTTTGGGCAGGTAACTACTCGTAACGACTGTCTAAGATCTACGAATGACAACCGGGACCAACAGCTTAACGTGCTTGCGGAATCACGGAGGGGTCTCAAGTCTCAACATGTAATAGATAATCACCCATCCACGAACCGACCGCGGCAAGCGTAACTTCGATCGACCCTTCTACCTCTTCTTCTTAATTTAATTAGGTAAGTCACTTTTCCAGCCAGTTACTCATCAATGAATCTAAAGGAATTTAATTCAGATATTTATAAGGTCATTGTAACAACTAGCAGGACAGACATACAGACGCGTAAAACCCATTACCCTCCTTTTTGTTGCCAAAGTCGAGTAAGTAATGTGGATCACTTTCAAACCTTACGTGGTGCGTAGGGCCTTGTAAACGTATTTATTACATGAATTAATGGCAATATTAGCTTGTGATCATAGGCACATAATAGACCTAAATTATGTTGTGCTGTAGTTTTTGTTACGCAATCAAGCTATAGGTAACAAAAAGCCGGATTTGAATAAAGTTTTGCGATATCTACCTACAATATAGCACCTACCTAATTCATGGATTATAACTAGGTAAATACTTTTGCAACTAAAATAATATAAGTCATTATCATCTGCCTAGCCTTTTCCCAACTACGTTAGGGTCGGCTTCCAGTCTAACCGGATGCAGCTGAATACCAGTATTTTACATGGAGCGACTGCCTATTTGACCTCCACAACCCAGTTACTGGGTAATACGATACCCCTTGGTAAGACTGGTTGTCATACTTACGGGCTTCTGACTACCCGTAACGGCTGGCAAAGATCCGCGAATAACAGCCGGGACCAACGGATTAACGTGCTTTCTGAGGCACGAAAGGGTCTCGGTACTTACGTAAAGATGGTCACCCATCCACATACCAACCGAAGCAAGCGTAGCTTAGCCTGATCGATCGACCAAAAGGAATAAACTTATATTATTTCATTTGCAAAAATATTATGTTTTAAAGTTATCTATTTTTATAGTAAGCCCGTCACTAACGCCATTATATTCTATGCCACTCGATCAGTCTTGATCTTTCACCGATGATTAAAGTTTGACTTATTATTTTAAAACAATATTTTGTGGTAATTTTGCCATTCGGATATTACATAATAGAAATAATTTAGACATTATTATAACTAAATAAAACACTATAGGTTAGTTATTGTTTTTTGTTAATTATGACCTGAAAATGCAGACCGCATATGGTTTACATGCTCACTTAAATGTCTCTCTGATGGTGGCGCGTGTGTTGGATCATTCGGTTCCCTACAAAATGGTTGAGCTGGATGGTGCTGATCCATGCGTCATGTTCGTGAACGGACGCCGTCGGTTGAGACTGGTCATCTCTTAACTGCCAAGGCTTATTTTTAATCTTATTTCTTGTATTGTTTCTTCATTTGTGTGTTTTTTTACATTGTTCTCACATATAGAAGCAACAAGAATAATGTACCCAGGATTTTGTAATATCTTGATTTAAAAAGAGTGTCCATGGAGTTTCTTGCCCGTTCTTCTCCATAGAGATCTACGCTTTGGAATGGGCACCTAGCTTCAACTTTCTGACCAACTGACCGACTACTTAATTTTGACAATTCAAAAGTGCCTGTAATGGTTTAATTGAAATAAATGCTTTGAGTTTGAGTTTGAGTTTAGGCTAGGTATAGAAAAACACGTCATTTTCCGTAGGCGTTAAGAAGCTACCTAAAGAGTAATAAAAGCCGAATAATCATTTGCTTTGTCCACCTACTGATTACTAATACAGGTTATTATTATACCTATTTATAATAAGCATATATAACAAAATCTGCCTGTCTCATTGTGGGGCAAAGTCCTCTTCTCATTCAGAGAGAACGAACGAGTGTTTATCCCATTCGTAAGTAGGTACTGACTTATGTAAAAGGAAACAATGGAGAAGGAAATTTCTAGTAGGTTGGTGTCTATTTTGTGGTATTTTTATCCTATTATTAACCAAAGTAAAACAAATGATAATTGGATTTGCATAATTTGTTTAGTGTGCTCATCGTTGCCAAGATTTGGAAACTTTTTTTGTTTTTTTTTTTTTTTTTTTTACTTTTTTTAGTTGTGGTACTTGGTACCTACCCCACGCAATTTCGTATAGCACTACTTGCTATGTAAATATCAGTGACAGGAAGTTAGTATACATCATCAACATAATAATAGGCGGAAAAAATAGGTATTATTGAAGCTAACTCGAAAACTACCCAAACAAAGTTAATAAAATTTATATGGCACCATCGTGTAAGCTTCCACTGCCAAATTGAAAAAGAATATTAAATGTGGACGGATTTCCACAATTATTGACGAAAATATCCATGAACATTTAAAAAAAATATATATACAGACGAATAGAGAACCTCCTCCTTTTTTTAAGAAGTCTGCTAAAAATATGACTAGTTTATTTGCACTATAAAAAGAACTTTTCGTAACTGGATCAGCACCCTAATTGCGTAACATGCTATCAATCAGAATCTAAATCATTCTGAAGGATATTGCTAATCCATTGCTTCATATGATCGAAAAATTTGTCTGCTCAACAACGTAAATAGCGCAATGAATGTTGTTGAACTGTCAAAATAAAAGCCATTCCTACTGTTAATGTGTTACGCTATTACCCTGCAGAACTGGATCTGACCCTTGAAAATAATAGTTACCTATATTGAATTTTAATCAATGTTTCTACCTATGTTATTTTATAAACATTTAACATAGTGGTTGATTACAAAACAAGATGACGGAACAGCAGACTTCGTAATGATTAATAATTGAATTAATTTTAATGGTCCTAGAATTTAAATAATTAAATATCTGAGAATCAATTTGAATTCGAGATCAGTTCATTTTTTTGCTGTTTACATTCAACTCTCCTCTATTTGATTGTAATCTGCATTCGCGACGTATATCCCAAAAATGTAAACAAATATGATTTTATAGAAAAGTAACTTAAATTCCTACACAAATAAAGTGCTGTTTACGCTACAGTTTCAAACATTTTTGTAACTTTTTCAATAGTGCTAGTCGCTGAAATCAACTTAAAACTTAGCCATTAAAATAAAGTTGATATTTCTTTAATTTGAAATAACATCAATTTTATTTGAAACATACATTTGAATAGACTAAGTCGATAACTAAAAACACCTAAGTAGATCATTTATCTAACCTGTCAACTTGTAAGTCCAAAAAAACATTACAAATTCATAAATTAATCAAATAAAGTACCGCTGTCCTTATCACACACCATCGAATTTAAAATACTAGAAAAGGACAAGACTCATTAAATATTCAATGCTGTATTTGATATTTAAATAATCAGGGAATATTCATGTTGTCAAAACGTGATCACAATACTTCTTTCCATTTATTTCGTGTGTTAAATAGTAATAATTAGTATTATTTAGAAATTCTGTACGTCAATGCTCTTTGACGTGGAATTTATAATTCAGTGAAGGAAATATCCCTCGATTTCTAAATTCTATAGCAGTTTTATTAAAATTTTCTTTGTGGGTCGCATTTGAGAAAGACATTGGTGCCGATTCTGTTGTTCACAAAGTAAACTAAATTTAAGTTCAGTGTATCTTTTTATTTCTATTTAATTAGAAAGGGACAGAAGATAAATTTTAGTTTAGTCCTGTCAAATTAGGTAATCAGCGCCTGAAGTAAATTAACGTAATTTTAGTAGGCAAGTTTTTAATCTCGTCTAAACTTGTATGGGGTAGTGAGTAGGACTAAACTAAAATTTATCTTCTGCCCTTTTCTTAATGAAATATAAAGAAAAAGATGTAGTGAACTTAAATTTAGTTTAGTTTGTGAATAAGGAAATCGGCACCAATACCTGTGCTTGTGCAAGTGATGCAAGAAGGGGCCAAAGGTGGTACCTAATAGGATGGTTTAGAATTAACAAACGATGAGAAACTAAGGTTTGACGAAACATCTGCTTTGTAAGTGATGGTGCAATCAAATGATTATCATTTTAGTCAGTTTGTGGTTGTCTACAGTTAGTATTTATATTATCTGTGGTATACTGTATGACAAAAAACTATTCTAATCTAAACTAAAAAGATATAAGATTTGATTTTTTTGTATGTTTGTTTGTTTGTTACACTTTCTCGCTAAAACGGCTGAACGGATTTGGATGAAACTCATCCAATATTCCTACGGGGTCTAGACATAAGCAGGTAAAACCGCAGGGCGCAGCTAATATTTAACAAAACTGAAAAGTTTGTTTGTTGGTTTGAACGCGCTTATCTCTGGAACTACCAGTCGATTTTTCAAATATTATATGAAGCAATGGATTAGGAATGTTCTTCAAAATCCTTCGGATTGTACTATAAACCGTGTTACGCAATTGGTTGAGGTACGGGACTTGAACTTTGACAAACTTGCGCTCGTGAATCGTACAAACTATAGTAGGTATTGTTTCTGTTAAAAAAAGTTTTAAGCAAGTTGCCAATGTCCTGTCCTGCCTATAGAAAAATCTGTTCTCATAATGTCATGTAAAAAGACCACCAACCTGATATATTGCTATGCGTAATATCTATACCTATTATAATCAAAACAAAAACGTTTGCACGTGGCGCTTGAATTATTGTGCCATGCAGTCTACCATACTTTATTATAAATGTGTGTTCAGTTCGTGAAACCAGTTCAAAAAGAGAAAAAATTAATGACAGTAATTTCAAAAAATCTCAGTCCTCTCTTTGTCATCTTTTGAATACTAGATATCTATCTCAAAAGTTATGGACAGAAAAACCACTGATATTTTTTGTCCCAGTTCATACAAAATTAATTAGCAATTTATCATGAGATGTCATGCAGAATGGGTTTCCTTCACCAACTTCTGTTTTTTTCCGTATCTTATCTGTCAATTTAAATACTTGACGGCGCAGCAAGTGGCGCCATCTAATTTTGGTATGAAGTTACTGGAATCATCGAAAAGGTCGGATATGAGTGATACTGGCTAGTGATAGTCACTTTAGCAGAGCGTCGCATCGATGGTTGCGTGGCGGCCATGGACTTATAAGTCCATGGTGGCGGCTGTCTTCTGATGACAGAAATTATGTCAATGGAGCCGGTGTCGTGCCATGTACACGACCAAATGCTAAATTCGAGCACAATCCTGATGATATACCTAAAGGTTAGGATGCCCATTTCTGGTAAAGGCCCTCATCATCATCATCATTTCTGCCGAAAGACGTCCACTGCTGGACATAGGCCTCCCCCAAGCACCTCCACTTCGACCGGTTTTGAGCTTCTCGCATCCAACGAGTTCCTGCGGCCTTCACAAGGTCGTCGGTCCACCTTGTGGGAGGCCTTCCAACGCTACGCCTTCCGGTACGCGGTCGCCACTCCAGAACCTTTCGGCCCCATCGGCCATCTGTTCTGCGAGCAATGTGCCCTGCCCACTGCCACTTAAGTTTGGCAATTCTTCGGGCTATGTCGGTTACCTTGGTTCTCCTGCGGATCTCTTCATTTCTGATTCGATCCCGCAGGGAAACTCCAAGCATAGCCCTCTCCATTGCCCTTTGGGTGACTTTCAGCCTTCTAATAAGGCCCATTGTGAGCGACCACGTTTCAGTGCCATATGTCATCACTGGCAACACGCACTGGTCAAAGACTTTCGTCTTGAGACACTGCGGTATGTGGGACGAGAAGATATTGCGAAGCTTCCCGAACGCTGCCCAGCCGAGTCGGATTCGACGATTGACCTCTTTCTCGAAGTTGGACCTACCTAACTGGACAGTTTGTCCTAGGTAAATATACTCGTCCACGACTTCGAGTGTAGCGTCTCCGACCTTCATGAGAGTGGGTGTTACATGGGCATTTGACATGACCTTCGTTTTGTCCATGTTCATTTTCAGACCCACTCTTTCAGAGGCTCTACTGAGGTCATCGAGCATTGTACTGAGGTCCTCCATAGTCTCAGCCATGACTACTATATCGTCGGCAAACCGAAGGTGAGTTATGTACTCGCCATTGATATTAATGCCAGCTCCTTTCCAGTCCAGAACCTTGAAGACATCCTCCAGAGCAGCGGTGAACAGTTTCGGAGAGATAACGTCTCCCTGTCTCACACCTCGCTGCAGAAGGATAGGTTTCGAGGTCTGGTCCTGGAGTCGGACTGACATAGTGGCGTTTTCGTACAGACACTTCAGCACCTCGATGTACCGATAGTCGATCTGGCACCGTTGAAGAGACTGCAGTACAGCCCATGTCTCGATCGAATCAAAGGCTTTCTCGGAGTCCACAAACGCTAAGCAGAGAGGCAGGTTATACTCTTAGGTCTTCTGTATAACCTGTCGCAGCGTATGTATGTGGTCTACGGTGCTAAAGCCTTTACGGAATCCGGCTTGTTCGGGAGGCTGGAAGTCGTCAAACCTGCGCGCGAGACGGTTCGTGATGACTCTCGAAAACAGCTTGTAGACATGGCTCAGAAGTGAGATGGGCCTATAATTCTTAAGAAGGGCATTGTTGTGTGGTAAAGGCCCTGTTATACTCAATTTCGTACAATTTCTACTGTATTACCTACTGCATGTTTGGCTAGTTTTTTTTTCTGATAGATAGTTCCAATTGGGTAATGCTCCTACCTAAAACAAGCCCTAAAACAAATATCATAAACTCCAATAAATTAAGTAAAGAAACAATATATCCTAGTTGTAGACATAAGTATTATTATATAGAAACTACGAGTAAGTTTACAATGGGAATATAAATCAGAATCACTATTGTTACTGTCGACCCTCCGTTGACAATGAGTTAGCATTCTCTTAACCTTTATAATATAATGAACTTTATATTTAAAAATTATAATTTTTAATCGCCTGATTGTTTATCGAAGTTACGTAGGAAAAGTATCAAGTTTTGTTGGTCCTTGATTTTTAACAAACTGGCCAAATATATTGTTACTTTTTTGTAATGTCAAATTATAGAATAGTACTGAGAAAATGTCATGGAATTAGTGTGTACTATACTTGGAAAATGTACTTTTCAGCAATTTAGATGTAAAAAAACTATATAGGTTTACCTATTACCTATTCTATGTGTTTTTGCAACTTGGAACCTTACTACCTAAATACTAAACTCATCCCATTTTCATACCCAAAATAGGCTTTGAAATCGACATTAGGAAACGCTATTTCCCATCATTTTCCTCATTGGTGACGTGAATTTCCGTACGAACCGCGATAATGTTGCCATAGTAAGAATTCAATCAAGCGTCAGTAATATGACATAGGAATTCTTGGAACTTGCTCCGTGAGGCAGCAGTACCGACGTAACTTGACAGGTTGTCCCGTTTACTTGTAGTGTGCACCTATAACTACAAATTGCCGTTCTTAAGTCAGCTCCGATGGAATGTTAGTAGACTGGTATCTCTTGAGTAATCGTGTGAGTTTTCTATGCTGAGATAAATCTATACCTAGACTTATTATTTTTTAGTTTTTTTACTCTATATAATATATTATGTTTCTCTTTGTTACAGTCCATTTCCTGTGCAAGTCTATTCTACACACTAGCTGCTTCACGTGGTTTCAGCTGCATAAGTCTAGATACCGTGGGAATATCGAGATAAAATCCTATGTTCTAATCCAGGTCATTTTCTACCCATGTGCCAAATTTCATCCAAATCCGTTCAGCTCTTTTAGTGTGAAAGCGTAACAAACAAACACATAAAAACAAATATTTTCTCTTAATAAATAAAGGAGATGATTAGTTTATGTACAGACGCCAGCTCATCAGGCTATTACAATCTGTCAAATTTTCAACATTATCGCATATAAGGTTTATAAGGTTCAAAGTTGATTGGGAAAATTTGACAGTTTCGGGTGGCTTGATGTGCTGGCGACTTTACCTAGATATTATTAAAAGGTCTCTTTTCGTATCTTTGTAGCGGATTTCGATGCGGTTTTTATAGAGAATTTATTCCAAAAGGTTTATATGTATAAAATATTAATATAATTAACCTTACATAAAATAAAGAAATCAATATTTTGTCAAGTTGTAAAAGCCATGAGAAGCAGGAGCAGATCGCTACTGCAGAATAAATAAATGATTTTTCGTTATTTGGTTTGTTTTTCAATGTTTATTTGTATTGCTAACCAGTCTTCAGACTTTGAGTAAGCATGCGTGGGCGCAAGCATGAGACACGTGGGTGACGTGGGCCCTTCGACTGAATGGAAGCGAAAGGCACTTCCGGGTAGAATAGATTTCGAGATTCATTTTCTCTTGGATCGGCACGAACTTTATGTGAACTAAATAACGAATTATTTATAATCTTGTAACTAATAATATTTTGTATCTAATAGTAACAGTTAATGAATAATTAATGATACATTAGTCTTGAGTGAGTTTCTGTAATAGGTATTAGGCTGCCTTTCCACAAGAGATGAGCGAGGATGCCTTGCGAGGGATGTGTGTGAAACTAACCAATACAATACCAACGCTATCTTAGTTCAAGCTATAAAAATGAAGCGATGTTATTGGTTGGTTTCACACACATCCCTCGCTACGCATCCTCGCTAATCCATGGTGAAAACGCATCCTTAAAGAACCTCACTCAAGACTCAAGAATTACTTAAAACTAGTTTAGAGCCATTTGATTGGTTGAAACTAGTTTTAAGAAATGCTTCAGTTTTGAGTGAGGTTCTATAATCGGGACTAAGACCTTTTCATAATGTATGAACATCCAATGTACCGAGTTTCTGACAAATAAATTACTTTGACTGAATTACACTTATGTAGCTCATGCAGTGGTCAAAAATTAAAAATATATGCCAGCTAGTAAGATGGTAGTGGTGCAGACTGATTATAAGATGCGAATGGCTAACGAACTATAGGTATTGTTGCGCGCCACAATTGATGGCGACATTAGCTACTTTTAGCGCCATCTAGTATCGAGTAGCAGAACTTATAATTATTCGGGTCCCTTCTAGAAACTTCGATGATAGAACTTTCCAGAACTATCGACGTCTGGTCGGTCGGGTTCGGTATATACTCGAACATTCTAGATGTTTCTACGGTAGAAGGTTCTGGAACTATCCGAGGCCTATATAAGGCCGGTGTGCCTGCGAGCCGGCATTCAGTGTTGGATAAGCGATACAAGCGATAACATCGAAGCGATCTTCAAGTGCGACTAGAGTGATCTGTAGTGCGATTGTGATTTATAATTAGTGTGTTTAAGTTGTAATTTGTGTTTTTAATTAAAGTGTCTATTTTTGGTTGTTAAATCGGCAGTTTTTAATTGTCACGAACCCCAAGCTCGTAACAATTGGTGTCAGAAGCAAGGATTAAAAATCATGCCGATTCTACCGAAGGACGACACGGAGGGTATCCGTACCCGGAGTCAACGCCAGCAAGAGACGGACCAGAGGCGATTCGGTGGAGCAACGCCACAGACGTCGGAGGGACAACTACCAATCACGGAGGCCGGCCCGTCTACAGCTGCTCCAGCATCATCAGCACCAGATTTTGCTGCTCTGATGATGATGCTGCAGGAGCAGTCTCGTCGGTTGGAAGAACAGCTCCAGCGGGACAAGGAGGAACAGGCCCGCCGACAGGAGGAACAGGCCCGCCGACAGGAGGAACAGGCCCGCCGACAGGAGGAACAGGCTCGTCGGCTGGAAGAACAGCTCCAGCAAGATAAGGAGGAACAGGCCCGCCGTCAGCAGGAGCAGTCCCGCCGACAGGAGGAGCAGATGCTCCTTCTGAAGGAACTTCACGCTACCTTCGGGAAAGACATGAAGGAGGTGAAGGATAAGGTTGCTCAACATGACAACCGCCTGTTGGAAGCTGAAACCCGAATCGACCAAGTGAATAATCGGGTTGACAACGTGATGGCTGACGTGAAGAAAACCGTAATGGCTGACGTGAAGAAAACGCTGGATTACCTCAAACTTGAGGATGGAATCGCAGCCCCCGTAGCTACAACACCTTCGCTACGGGGATTCAAAGTGCCACCGTTCGACGGAACTTCTTCCTGGTCGGCCTACAAGATTCAGTTTGAGGCTGTCATGAAGGCGAACGGATGGAATAAGAGTCAGGCCATGACTGCCCTCACCCTAGGCCTGCGCGATCAGGCCTTAACTGTGCTGGAAGCTCTCAGCAAAGAAGTGACTTACGAGCAGCTCCTTGAGGCATTGGAAGCTCGGTATGGCGATGCTCACCTGGAACACGTGTTTCGTGCGCAGCTCAAGGATCGCGTGCAACGCAATAACGAAAACCTGCAGCAGTGGGCCCTTGAAGTTGAGAAGCTGGTTCGGAAAGCATACCAGTCTGTACCTGCGCTTATTGATGGGAATTTGGTGCAGGTATTTATCGACGGCATCCGCGACCTTGAAGTTAGGGCTGCTGTGAGGCTCGGTCACCACGGGACGCTTAAGGACGCCTTGGCCCATGCACTGGAGGTGGAAGCTGTGCGGCAGGATCATCGTTCCCATCGCGTCAGGGAGGTTGCAGCGGCTACAGTTCGCGACCGTAATAAAGGATACAGCCCTAGGTGCTACGGCTGTGGGGAAAGGGGCCACCTTCGATCCAGTTGCCCTAAGCGAACTGCAGAAAGAGAAGACCGAGCTCCAGAGGGTAGTGCGGCTAACAGCACCGCCCAGCAACAGCAGCAGGGAAACGAGTAATAGCCAGGACTGCGGGGCGGGTGCTGGCTGATGCTCAAAGAGCCCCAAGGATTTCGATCACACAAACCCTTGACGGGAACAGCTTAATCATCAAGGGCGAGGTCAACGGAACGCCGTGTAAGCTGACCATAGATACTGGAGCCTCTCGTACGGTCGTCAGTTCCCAACTTCTAAGTCGGTTCCTTGGGGACTCCGCATACAACCGAGAACGCATTAATTTGGTAACAGCCACCGGTCAGCGCATACCCGTCCATGGAGAGAAGAAGATGGAGTTGAAGCTAGGCAACAGAATCTACCTGCATAATGTCATCGTGGCCGATATAATGGACGATTGCATCTTGGGCCTTGACTTTATGAGGAAGAATTATTGCGAGATTGACGTCAAGCAAGGGGTTTTGAAATGTGGACAAGAGGAACTTTTTATGGAAGGGGCATTACCAGGGAATGTGTACAGCCTTAAAAAGATTGTTCTTCCGCCGAGATCAGAAACGATTGTGCCGGTTAGTCTTCCTCGGAATCCTGGGAAAACTAATCGTTGTGTACTCGTGGAAAGGGTAGACAATGACCTTCCATGGAAAGTGGCACGAACTTTGGTCAGAGCCACCGACATCTCAGGGGTACGTGTGCTGAACCTTTGTGATCAGGAACAGATTATAGAGAAAGGCACACTGGTTGGTACTTGCGAGGAAGTGGATTGGTTGCGTCGATGCCAATATCTATCGACTGGGACCCTCAGCAAGGATGCACACACGAAAGTGTCCACACTTTTAGAAGACTGCCGTAGCGCTCTGTCCCAAAATGAAATGGTGAAGGCTAGGAGGATGTTACTCAAGTACGCCGATGTTTTCTCGGCAAACGATGCTGACATCGGGAAGACTGGCTTAGTTCAACACAAAATAAACACAGGAGAAGAATTGCCTATCCGTCAGCGGCCAAGGAGATTGCCGGTAGCACGTGAAAAGGAAGTGGAAACCATGATTGAAGGAATGGTGAAGGATGGTGTTATTGAACCTTCATCTAGTCCATGGTGTTCACCTGTAGTGCTGGTAAGGAAGAAGGACGGCAGCATGCGGTTTTGTGTTGACTATCGTCGTCTGAACGACGTTACGAAGAAGGACAGCTATCCTTTGCCAAGAATTGATGACACGCTGGACATGCTTACTGGAGTAAAGTGGTTTAGCACGCTGGACCTGAAAAGTGGCTACTGGCAAGTTGAAATCGATCCCAAGGACAAGGAGAAAACTGCGTTCTCGACAGGAAAGGGTCTTTGGCAATTTAAAGTTATGCCGTTTGGATTGTGCAATGCTCCGGCAACGTTTGAAAGGTTGATGGAACTTGTACTTACCGGGCTAATTGGCGATGCCTGTCTGGTCTACTTGGATGACATCATCATCGTAGGCCGCACGTTTGAAGAACATCTTCAAAACCTGGAACGCGTGCTCATGAAGATCCAGAGTGCCAACCTCAAGTTAAGTCCGAAGAAGTGTTCACTATTCAAACGACAAGTTAGCTTTTTGGGGTATGTAGTGTCGGAAGAAGGTATCCGCACGGATCCTGAGAAAATCACCGCTGTCAAGGATTGGCCAGTTCCAAAAGACAAGACGCAGGTCAGAGCATTTTTGGGTTTGTGCTCTTATTATCGGCGATTTGTTAAGAACTTTGCGGATATAGCCAAACCCCTGCACAAGCTAACCGAGGAGAAGCGACATTTCTGCTGGGATGAAAGTTGCAACATCGCATTCCAGGAGTTAAAGGACCGACTGTGCAAAACACCTATTTTGGGGTACCCTGATGCAGGCAAGGAATTTATAGTTGACACAGACGCAAGTGACATAGGACTTGGTGGTGTATTGTCTCAACGGAATGGTGATCAAGAGGTTGTAATAGCGTACTTCAGCAAGTCGTTGTCAAAGCCGGAAAGGAACTATTGTGTCACGAGACGGGAATTGCTTGCTGTGGTAAAGTCATTGCAGCATTTTAGCAAATATCTTCTGGGGCGGAAATTCCACTTACGAACTGACCATGCTGCACTGAAATGGCTATTGCAGTTCAAAAATCCAGAAGGACAAGTTGCGAGATGGATTGAGTTACTGCAGGAATATGACTTCGTGGTCGAACATCGCAGCGGAAAGTCTCATGGCAACGCAGATGCATTGTCAAGAAGACCTTGTCCTGAAGACTGCAAGCATTGTACTAGGCAAGAAAGTAAAGAAGTCGTACCTGTGAGGATGCTCAAGACAGACCTCAGCAACGAGTGGAAGGAAACCCTACAACGTGCCCAACAGGAAGATTCAGACCTCAAGCCGATTCTCGAGTGGATGAAGGCCAGTGCACCTAAGCCCACGTGGAGCGACGTCTCAGCGATGAGTTCGATCACAAAAAGCTATTGGGCCCAATGGGACAGCTTGGTGATTCAGGAAGGAGTACTGTGCCGTAAATGGGAAAATGCTCGAGGAGACAGCTGTCACTTTCAAATGGTTGTCCCTAAGGCTAAAGTACCGGATGTTCTTCAGCTGTACCATAATGGTTGTTCAGGAGGCCATTTGGGAGTTAAACGGACCCTACTGAAGATACGAGAACGGTTTTACTGGGTCCACTGTCGTGACGATGTCGGGGACTGGTGTCGCAAGTGTACAAGTTGTGCGGCTGTAAAGGGACCTCAGACTCGTAGTAGAGGTGCATTGAAATTGTACAATGTTGGTGCACCTTGGGAGAGGATAGCCCTAGATGTTGCGGGACCGTTTCCGGAAAGTGAAAGTGGTAACAAGTATTTCATGGTTGTAATGGATTACTTCACTAAGTGGCCGGAAGTCTTCGCCATTCCAAATCAAGAAGCTTCAACAGTCGCAGATAAATTAGTCCATGAAGTCTTCTGTCGTTTTGGAGTACCTTTAGAGATTCACAGTGATCAAGGAAGGAATTTTGAGTCCCAAATATTCCAGGAAACTTGTCGAGTTATGGGCACTCATAAAACAAGAACAACTTCTTACCACCCACAATCGGATGGAATGGTGGAACGATTTAATCAGACATTGGAGAGATACCTGGCGAAAGTTGTGGAAAATCGGCAACGAGATTGGGACAAGCACATACAACCGTTTTTGTTGTCATATCGAAGTGCTGTTCACGAAAGTACATCAGTGACACCAGCTTTCGCAAACTTTGGAAGAGAATTACGGTTGCCTGCAGACCTGATCACCGGAATACCACCTGACGCCCCACGCAGTATAACCGATTATGCGAATGACTTGCGGAACAAAATGAATGACATCTATGAGCACGTCAGACAATCGGGCCAGCAAATGTCTGAGAAGATGAAAACCCGTTATGACCGCAAAATGAACAATAAAGGGTTCGACGAAGGTTCACTAGTGTGGTTGCACAATCCAGTCCGCAGCAAAGGGAAATCTCCTAAGCTTCAAGCTAAATGGGACGGACCGTACCGGATTGTGACAAAGATCAATGACGTAACCTACCGGATACAGAAAGGTGCAAGAGGTACTCCTAAGATCGTCCATGTGGATCGACTGGCGCGTTATTATGGGGCCAATAATGCTCGGGACGAGCATGTCTTAGGAGGGGGCAGTGTTGCGCGCCACAATTGATGGCGACATTAGCTACTTTTAGCGCCATCTAGTATCGAGTAGCAGAACTTATAATTATTCGGGTCCCTTCTAGAAACTTCGATGATAGAACTTTCCAGAACTATCGACGTCTGGTCGGTCGGGTTCGGTATATACTCGAACATTCTAGATGTTTCTACGGTAGAAGGTTCTGGAACTATCCGAGGCCTATATAAGGCCGGTGTGCCTGCGAGCCGGCATTCAGTGTTGGATAAGCGATACAAGCGATAACATCGAAGCGATCTTCAAGTGCGACTAGAGTGATCTGTAGTGCGATTGTGATTTATAATTAGTGTGTTTAAGTTGTAATTTGTGTTTTTAATTAAAGTGTCTATTTTTGGTTGTTAAATCGGCAGTTTTTAATTGTCACGAACCCCAAGCTCGTAACAGTATGCACAAGTGGCGTTGTGGGGTTTCTGTTAATCCGACATGATAAGGCATTGCTGGTTTCTTTGCTGGATTCGTTTTCTCCTCTACCTATCGTTATCAAAGTTTATTCTGTTTATATTTGTATGTATGTTTTAGTATTTATGTTTCGAGTTATCTACCTTATGTTGCACCCGCCATGTTTTGTCTCTGCATCACCCTAAGGTTTACTGGTAGAAAATACCTCAGGCTTTAAGTCCACCTTTGTACATACATAATTTTTTTTTTACTTGTGCATAAAGTTTTAATAAGTAAAGATGACGTGGTTATGAAAGTAGTCGTCAAGAAGCATTGTTTAATCCAGTTTCGTCAGTTTTGTCAGGAACTGGACGGCGCATATCCAGTTAAGTACCTACATTTGTTGTAACAGGTGGTTGCCAATTCGGTAATTTTTTTTCGAAAACACCTACTTGGAACACATTACCTAATTAGTTAGGTAAACTCGGTTTACTTACCTACATTTCATTAAAAAGAAATTCCAATTACCTAACCTACTTACATATTACCAGCATATTATTAATTTGGTGGTATCATTAAGCTATGGACTCATATCGCTGAAAAATGTTGCTTACTCCCTTGTAAAGCACATTTTTTTTATCCTCATGAACCAAAGCAAACGTATCCTTCATCAGCCAATGTTCGATATATACTAACTGTCACATGAGTGCGCATGAAAGCGCAGAATCTTAGAAGTTCCCAACCCCAACCACCATGACTGAAAATCGCTGTGACTGAAATTAGCTGAATGGCATTAGTATGTAGATCTACATTATTATGTTCAAACTACGGCCCTGTAGACATTGCTGCTGAAAACTGGGCCTCCCTATGACCATTTAAAAGGGAGAAATACCCAAATTGTTTGATTCTGAACTTATTTTGCGTCATCTCTTCCAAAAGAGTTCCTATAGTTTTAAATAATAGTGTTGAAATAGTTCTAATACCTTCTCAATTCCGATTGTCTTAAAATTATAATTAAACAAGATATTGTCACCAACACAAATGATAAACACAAAATATCTAATCAAACTGAGTGAAGATTGTGACGATTTTCTCTATCTCTATTTTATCTTTGGTAGTGATAAGCTTACTGTTTATGACTAAGTACACACGCGACTTGGATTATATACGAATGTTACATGGAATGTTATGAAATCTTCAGTAGAAGAAGACAAGTGATGCATAACAAAAAATAAATATAGAAATAGTAAAAGCAATGGACGATAGCGCGGCTGGCCCAGAAGGAGATGACGGGACGAACTTGACTATTTTCTAGAGTTTGGCCTCAAAAGGCAATACGTAGATCTTTATAGGGATGAGAAGGAGGGAAGGGAAAACTTTGCCCTGAAGTGGGACACTAATATAATAGGAGAAATTAAAGAGTTTAACATAAGGAGGATAATGGGAACCATTTTGGCTATAAAAATAAATACAACAAAAATAATATTGTAAAAGACTATGAAGACACAAAAACTATACCTAGGTGTTAACAAAAATAGGCAACAAACGTAAAAACAAGAAATAAAAATTTATAGATTCTACAATTTGCGAAGTCGTGCGTGCGCATGTAGACATTAATATAAGATTGATAAGATCAATTGCTTAAATTTGAGCAAGTCAAACATAATAACGAGTTTCACAGTGCCAGCCCAGCCGATCTCTTCTGTATAAATCTCACAGTGGAAACCTAGATGAAGTGAGCTGTCTGATACTTTCAATCCTTAGAATCAGAACTTCGGAAAGAACCCTGCACCCGATGAATTAACTTTTTCGAACGGGTAAACACACATCGATAGTATGGAACTAGGAACAACTGTCAAATAATGGTGTCGATTTCTGAGATGGAGCGATTCATTCTTAGGGCGGGCCCCAAACTAATCTTATGTCCGTAGGTGATACAGAGTTGAAATCGCCCGTAATTTCGGCCACAACTATGGATTTTGTGCGTAGGGAGTAGACCTCCTATTGCGAAATCTGTCAACCAAATGATTTGATTGGCTGTCATTTTACAGTCCGTCAACCAGCAACATGCAGTTGACATGCGATTTGGCACCGTTTCATAAAATTTTTGTGTAGAATCTACACTGTAGATCAAACTTTCAGACACCGGGTGTTATTTGTCAAGTCACTGAAGTCACCATAAATGTTGCAATTGATACAAACAAGTGCTCACATACCTATAGTGATAACATAATTACTTATAGCCATTCGTAGACTCACATGTGTCTAACTTACATTTTATTTGCTTAGCACGAATCCTGATAAACTTGTTTCTGGTTTGACGCGCTTTTTTGACGTTCTTATAGGGAATTCCTTGGTTTTTATCAATTTGTGTTTAGATCTACAGAAACTGGATGGTAACTTGTTTTTGTTGCCATCTACTAATTTAGCGAAATTTTCTAATATTTTTTTTCTTTTATTTTAATAACTAGTTATTTGATATCTATGAGGATCCTGTATATTTTGAGAAATAGATACCTACTGTTTTTGTTATATCTTTATTGCTATGCTGCAGACCCATCCTTTCCCATGGTAACTTGTTAGGTGCTTGAACAATTAGGCTTGGGTAATCTTGGGAACTTGGCATTGTCCAAACATTGTAAATCTTTATGATCCCAGTAAGATAACCATAAATTGGCAAAAAACATAGATCTCAATAGAGCTCCTTGTGGTACTCCTGTATTAAAACGTACTTCACTTCATTTATTGAATGATTTCAAGTACCAAAACCTCAGGTAAGACACTTGTAGAGAAGACGAATACAAAAAATACTAGGAAATCTCGGCAAGTCTCAGTTTTCGCCGTCGCTAATCTGTATATTTGCTTTCCGTGTTTCAATGCCATTACAAAAGACTAACGTAATTTGTTTTACTTTTGGAGAAATTAAAAGTTAAGTAAATAGTTTGTTTGAGTAAACATCATGATATAATACAAAATGTTGTCAAGAATCAACGCGCAATGTGGAAGTGATGATGAGTTGCCGGATTTGATCAAAATGAATTGGAATATAGACCTACACGTTGTAGATTTGGTTGATGTCGATAAGTATCTGTATCAACAAAAGGTTTACCTAATCTGTTATACAATGTACGCCGCTCCTATACTGATATCAAGTTGTATTTGTAACACTTATAGACTCATTGGTGTTTCTCCGTTACTAATATAATTTGGACTATCCATGATTGTTCTTTCGACAAAATTGAAGGTTCAAGGACCTTCTTTTTTTGAATAAGTATGTTCGCTTACCTGATTCGTCAGCACATCAATAACAACATAGGCGAGATACACGACCTCCTCCTCGTCCGAGCCCAGCGCTGCGCCGCCTAGGCCCGCAGTGCGCACGTGCAGAGCGCACACCCAGCCCCCGCTGATCATCGCGCCATGCACTGCCACACCACCTCACAATAACAACCTCCTCAAAGAACACTACCAACAACACTCCCGGTCCAACAACTCATCAACAACAGTCCAAGTCACACACACTTTCTAACGGGACAAGTGGGCGAACCACCAAAAATTCACGTATACTCCGCTATATGTTCGTTCACTTTTAGAAACCTGACGGTTACTCAACATGAAACAAGAACTAGCGTGCGGCGCGGACGGCGTTTTACCGCTAGCCGTCTACGTAAGCTGTTTCCGCTATAAGTGAAAATCTAGAATTAACTCACATCACATAGCCACACCAAATCAAAAGAATCCAGTTGCTAACTCTATGGAAAGATCAAGCTTTTGAACGGTGTCGTTGAACGTTCCTAATTTGAATACCGTGTTCGACCACAGATTTTAAAGTTTTCACTTCGCGCGCTTTAATAACACTAAAGTACTTATTACGCGTCACTGTATAACTTTAACTTTGATATTTGTGGAATATATTTGATATAAAAATGTTAAGACACCTCGGGACGAGCGTGTCTGTCGGATCGTTGGATCGACTGCCGCTCGCTCGCTCGCTTGCCCCCCTGTTGACACTGCGCAGGTAGCGCCAGGTGAGCGACGCGACGTTGCCAAACCGACCATTATCAATGATGATGAGATAGCTGCTGCCTCTACCACGTCATTTCGAAATTCACGCACCGTTGCCAATGTAATAAAATGCTGTTTTTAGTCGAAACATTTTCGAACACTTGCATTTTAGAGCGTCGATGGAATGTGTCGTGTAGCAAGTATCGAGATTGTGCGGTCACTGTTGAATGAGAACGCAGTACTACATTATTTTTTTGAAAATCTTCCTAGACAGTTTGCCGTGTGAGTTAAGCAGGATACATTGCGTGCACAACACGGCGACCTCGTTACCGTAATGTTAGAGAAAGTGTAAATAGAACTTGTGTTATGCGATCGTGTTATTAGAATTTACACGAATAAGGTGTACGCGCAAGGTCGAGGATTAGGCAATTAATAAAATGATTATTTTGTACGTATTGCTTGTTTTTGTTTCCAATAGAATTGCTCGTTATTTGAATCATATTTTTTGCTCAATTTAATCATAATAATCATAAGTCACTTGGCTTAAAAACTGCATAATTTCAATTCAAGAAATCTAACGCTGTTACATCGATTCATATCGATTATTTTATTTCTGGAATCCAATATGGCGGATGTTAATTAAATAGACGTTTAATATGCCTAACGATTGGAAGTCACTGCAGGTCAATCGGTGGTAGACTCATTAAAATGCGTTTAGCTCTGTTTTAAATAAAATGTTTATGATCGGTATCTATTCAAGTTAAAAACATAAATCTCGTGGATTGTGGACAACCATCGACCTAATTTAAATAGTTACTTTTTTTTACACAAAATATTGGCAAAGGTGCTTCCATGTGCAGGGCCTATAGGTACCTATTTCTGGTTTAACCGGTCAAGCACCGCGCGTCGCCTATTGGCGACGAAACAATAGAAAATCAATTGTGTCTCATTAGCGGAGCTCGACAGACATTAGCAAAAAGATAATGAATTTGATTGAAACTTGATTAGAATTTATGTTTTAGGTATTAATTATCAGATAAATCCAAGTATGTAAGTAAACCAATAAACATCCCCAATAGGTGGGCTGAATAGTAGGTATCAATCAATGTAAGTAGGTACCTACCTACTTGGAGCAGACTGAAGCTGTGAAAGATTAATTAAAATAATTTGGCAATGGGCATTGTTCAGAACGACAGAGGAAGATAGCGCTATAAGAAAAGCTATATGTTAGAGAGAGAGAAGACTTATAGAAATCGGTCACCTGTCAAAAAGTGTTGACGCTAAAAAATAGTTAACCTGTAGAATTTGAAGTAATGGAATTAACAATAAGAAAAATAAAGTTTTGTAATATTAGACCAGTATTTAGACGACTCATCATCTGCCTAGCTTTTCCCCAACTATGTTGGGGTCGTCTTCCAGTCTAACGGAATGCAGCTGACTACTTGTATTTTACATGGAGCGACTGCCTGTCTGACCTCCACAACCCAGTAACTGGGTAATACGATACCCCTTGCTAAGACTGGTTGTCAGATTTTCGGGCTTCTGACTATTCGTAACAACTGACAAAGATCCACGAATGACAACCGGGACCCGTGCGCGAGTCTACAAAAGCAAAAACAAATTTTTGTGATTAATTTGTGTCCAAAAATCTCTTTTTTTAGGCAGTTATGTCGTATTTTGTACCTAACACATCTTTTTTATCTTTAAAAAAATAATAATATCTAACTTAGGAGCGGTTTTACACACACAAAAATACACATAGGTCGTTTCCCAGCATAACAGCATGATAAGCCTATAATGTTCAATACTCAATTCTTTATTGCATTCCACAATGTAGGCTTAGGTGGTAAATATTTGCCAAAAGAAACAATCATGGACCCTGTCGGGCACAGCAAAAGAAAGATATGTGGAGAAGTTATTATAATCTAACTCCACAGACACCCTCCACCGCTGGGACACATGCCTCCTTTCTTCGAAAAGGAGTGGGCTGTAATTTAGCTGTAATCCACCACGCGGGCCCAGTGCGGGTTGGTGGATGTCAGATGTCTTTGAATTTTTGGTTCCTACGGACAGACAACTTTAAAATTTTTCTTAGTTTTTCTAAAACGATATCGAGAGAAAAAATAAGTAAATAAACACACGGTTACATATCAAGCTCTGCAAGCTATAAATAACCAGTATAAGTTGACTTCTGTTTGTAAGATAAAACCTATACAATGCGAGGTCAACTAAAACTGGAAATTTAGGTATAACTTCTTGTGTTGCCTGTAGGTAGGTATAGCTTCATGTGTTGCCATATTTTGTGCTTACCTACTTAGAAACCTATATTTTTTATATTTTAAAACAAAAGGACTAGCGCCATTAGGTGTTACCAAGATACTGCAAGTCGTTATTGAATGTTACCTACAAATTAATATTGAATGTTGAAAGATACTTATAGGTAATGCCGGGCCACACCAACGGGAAACGCCGATAATTATCGCGATGAAACGGGCGTTAATCGTAGGTGCAGCCACAACTTATCGCGATAATTATCGGCGTTTCCCGTTGGTGTGTCCCGGGCATAATGGATGCTGCAATGTTTGTCTTGTCTAGGCTTGGAAATCACATTGATAGTTATCGCTAAACCGGTCAAATACCTGACGTCATTTGACGCAACATCAAAAAAACTCCTGTCAAATTCCAGATGTCACTCGCTGTGCGCGTGATTTATTACCCTGCTCACAAAAAATGGTCTACTGATGCTTATATGGGCTCAAGCCACTTAATGTAAACTGTTTTGGGTTTTTGAATAAACAGACCATAATATAAAATGCAAACAATACTCGTATTACGAGTATTGTATTTATAAACAAATGACGTCATCAGAAAATAGGTTGAAAGTGTGTTTGTTCCCGTGTTATGTCGATTTCTGATAAAACTACTATATGAATTTACACGAAACTTTGCAAGTTACATTATGAATAGACAAGTAATCTAACAACAGCGTTTTTTTGAAAGTCCTACCTTACATTTTAATAATATTGAAACTCAAATTTCAGTGCGCCGAGCCGTTCAATTCCATAGTACAACGCAATGACTGTAATCGCCCAATCCAAGTCATATTGAGTTGTTTCTAATTAAAAAAGTGTTACTAGGATACTACACAAACCTTTATTAACTGATAACTACCTATATCTTATAAAAATATACCACTATAATTATAAAATCATAAGATTTTCTTGAAGTACTTACGTAAAATTTTGTTTGACCAAAAGAAAAAGATTATTGATTGATTGTGATGTTATTTCGTGCAAATATTATCTACAATATTATCTACAAGGACGTGTAATATGTTATAAACGAATATTCATCCACTTAACGTCGATTTTACACAAAAACTATTAAAATAAACAACATAGCATCATAACAAAACAGCACACACTGCAGCTGCCATTAAGAATCGTAAAGTCTATTTTTAACTTTTTTTTTCCAATATTGCCAACCCATATTTTTCGTTTTGAATCATTTAGTCGATTAGTTTATCTACCGGACCATAGACTCAAACTGTTGCACAGGATATTAGACCTTAATTTACAGTAATAATAGAGGTTGAAGCCGCGTGAATCGGGTGTCACCGATCGGTGACCGTGGGGCCTGACGGGTGCGCGCCGGTCGTCACCGATCGGTGACCGCGTAAATCTAGCGGTTAAGTACCTACCTAAAGATAAGCTGTAGGCGGTAACAGGTCCATCCTTCTTAATCATTTTTAATCATTAATATTTTGGGAAGACATGAGTTTTAGTTTCATGTAAAACGAAAATGCTTGTGTTCCAGGGCCAGTCTCCCCCCCCCCACCCCCCACCAAAAGACCAATTCCCTTAATTAAAATTATTCAAAATCTAGTCGCAATCTCATCTCAGCGAAAATCAACGTCAAAAACTTGTCAAAAGTGTAGGGAAATTACTTTAGAAGTATTTTTGACAGATAAAGACTGAGATCAGACTGTGAATGTGAACGTTCTTAAAATTATGAAAATTGTCCCTCAGAACCACCATCCAAACAACCTAATCATAACCAACCATTAAAGTTCCACTAAACTTTGAACCTTATACTTTAGTGGTTCTAAAGTTGAAAATCTTGACAGATTGTAGTAGCTTGATGTGCTGGCGTCTGTACATCTGTGTTAGTAGCCTAACTACTCCATCCAATTACCTAATACGTTTTCAATATTGACAGTTTTCTTATTTTCCTGGTGGGGTAGTACCTACCTACTTACAAGAAGATGAGAAGTTTTGTTTTCACTAAGGTGCGGCGCAGACGACAGACTATCCGTGACGCACTTTTTGTTGTAAGTAGATACCAATAAAATGGAAACTGTAGATAAAATAATAACAGGATATACCTGGAATAGGTAGTTGAAATAAACATAGGATGATGTCGCTTTCTAATTTTCGGCTACTACATATAAAAGCTTACTTAGTATCAAAGACACATTTTGTGCGCCACAGCACAGTATAATATACAGTAAGTTATCTAAGGCCGCCCGCCGAGTTATTAGCCTACTCTTGCGTTGATCCCCAGGGTTGTCACTTTTACTTTTAGTTAATATTTTCGAACAAGCAGCACTTGATCTAAATTTATGAAATAAAAAGCATATTATGATTGAATATTTTACCAATTTATAAATTTAGTAAAAATAAAAAGCCTTTATTCACATAACATTTATTATACTAAGTTACAAATTTGATACCGAGAAAACTTTTCTCCTGTTTCTGCACGTCCGGAACGCTTTATTATTATTTGTTAATGTAAAGTAAATTCTCATTCTTATGTAAAGTTTTTGTAAAGCTTTTGGGAAAGCATGGACAGGGCATCTTAAATTCTATATCATTCAGTTGATCGTAAATTGACCGGCCAATTTTAATGTTGATGTGGTCCTTTTCGAACGCTTTGCGAAACACCTGCTCCATCCTTTCTACATTATCGACAAAATCATCAGGTGGGATCATGAGTAAATTTCGATCTTTGCCGTAATTCCTTTAATGGGTGTATCTAGATTCTACACTTAAATTACACGCTCGTTGATTAACGTTGACGTAAAGCAACCCTAAGCGTTAGTCGGTCACATGTTACTGTAATTTTGTTAAGTTAATATTATGATTAAGACACCATATTTGGATTGAACAACACATCAGACAATAGAAAAAATAATAATTTCAATAGTAATTAATTTGCAATATTAATTATTGTGAAATTGCCCTTATTACAACTATACGCGACAAATACGTTTACCTAAACGATGTTTCGTACTCAATCCTCTGTTTTATAGTATAGAATAGAATAGAATACTCTTTATTATGTACACCATATAAATTACAGACATCCGCATTTTCGTTTTTTGACACCGACTTCCGAAATTATAGTTATTTATCACTTTGTAGTGTTTTTTTTTTGAAGTCGGTTGTTTTTTTTTTTGTAAAAAAGTTTTTATTTTTCAATTTTTAGTTGTACCTACCCCACAAAAAAGTACACAAAAAGATCGTTAATGTAGACAATGTAGATAAATTTTTAGATTGTTGTTGATTTTTCAAAAACCGCTTGTCCGATTTCGATAAAATTTTCATGGGACCATTTGGGAAGTAGGTATACCCTTTCCAACAAAAAAAGAATTTTTCAAATCGGTTGGCAAGCAACGGAGTTATGCGGGAACAAACATAAAAAAAAATACAAACATTCGAATTGAGAACCTCCTCCTTTTTTAGAAGTCGGTTAAAAACTAGACTTCTTAAAATAAACTTTATCTCTAAACATAGTATTCAGAAAGTAAATTTGGGAATACATTTATATGGAAAAATGCGACTCGGCTACGCTCTTAATAAAGCAAATAAACTGTGAAATAAACAATACAATACTACATTTTCTAATAATATTTAAGTATAAGTAGGTGCTTACATTTCTGGTTGAGTAGGAACTATGAAGAATGATAAGTCCGGGTTTGCGAAATCATTATTGAGGCACCCGAAAACACTACAATATTTTTTTCCCCTTTTTGAAGTCATGATACTCGTAATTTAAGTGGCCGCCGCCGGCGAGAGTTGACGAACGCAAGCGGTCATGTAGCGTACGCGCGTGCTCACAGTCGCGCTGCACAGCCCGCACTGCCGCCACCTTATTCCCTCATATATTATGCTAGCGTGTGCGTAAAATCGCGTGCCGACATGGCGCGCGGCGCGCACGCACACATTCAAACCGAGAGCGGCACGTTTGTATGAAGATGTTTTACTGTATTTATACTGTGACTCAGCTGTGATCTTTCGCCTTTGACTCCACACAATATGCAATATCATGCTACTTTAGTCGCCGCCGATGACGGTTTAAGGTGAATGGGTAGTTGTAGCCCGCGAAATTCAATTTTTCTTACGTTTTTTGCAATTTTCAGGTCAGTGTCAGGTTGTATCTTGATCAAAATATGATTCGCGACAATAACAGGTACGTATTTACAGAATTATAATAATTAGAATCATTAATACATCTTTCCAAGTTAGATTTCTACCGTTAAGAACAAATCTCGTATGGAAAAGTGTTGATGGTAGAAATCTAACTTAGAAAGATGTATTAATGATTCTGATGATTATAATTCTGTGAATACGTACCTGTTATAGTCGCGAATAAAATTTTCATCAAGATAAAACCTGACACTGACCTGAAAATTGCAAAAAACGTAAGAAAAATTGAATTTCGCGGGCTACTACTACCATTCACCTTAACATGGCGAGTGCGGCATTTACTAACATAGGTACAGTTAACTTACATTTATCTAGGGTCCGGCCTATAGATGCTGGCGGGAAAAATTCCGAATCATTCCCTTCGAATACTTCGGAAGTATTCCGAAATATTCCGAAACTTTGGGAATATTTCCCATTGAATTATTCGGGCGAAATATTCGGCGGAAACATTCGATTGCGGGGTACGAATGTTTCTCGCGGGGCGCGGGGGGGAAAACTTCTCCAGTCGGGCGCGCACAGAGGGACAGCGCGGCGGCGATCGACGATCGATGCAAAATACGATTTTTCAGCAAAAAAAAATAAAAATCTTAATTAAATTCATTTTGAATAATTCTGATTTAAAGAAACTTTCCTAGAAGTATTCCGGAATTATTCAGAATTTTTCAGAAGTTTTGCAACTATAGCTCCGGCCGCGCTAAATTTGCCAAAGATGTAAACAACAATGGCCGCTCGAAATTCAATAAAATATATACCTACAAGAACATTTATTTTAAGTACTGTTTGTTTTCGTCTAGTTAGCTCGGAGATTTAGACGAATATTTTTCAGTATTATATCTAGACGTAAGACACATTACACTAATATTATAAAGGCGAAAGTTTGTTACTTCTTCACGCAAAAACTACCTAAGTAATACTGAAAGGATTTGAATAAAATTTTATTATCTAACCAGTTTTAACACATAGGATACTTACTTTTTATTATCCCGATATTCCCACGGGATCTAGTGCGTGTGAAACCACGGGGTGCAGCTAGTAGGATATAATGTAACGAAGTAAAAACTGCTATTATATCATACCACGCGTATGTAGAATCAACTACGCTATAGGCTATAGTCTTGTAATGCTTAGTTTTGCAACACCGGGTATATTTACATGCTGTACGTACCTACCTATTTACTTCAACATCAAATAATTTATTAATTATTATCTAGCAACAACGCATAGTAATTATCATTTTTTTCCATGCATAATATTCCCCCGACCCGTTTGAGCCGAGTTCAAAGTCACGACATTTTTTGTTCTCAACCGACAATTTTGTTTTATTTGAATATTTTATACTCAAAGGCATCAATCAGGTGGAACAAGGACTTCCACGTTCTTTGAAAAAGAAAAAAATGTCTTTGATCCAGTTCATCATGAGTTCTTTTAACTGATCAGACAGCTGTGCTGCTGGGGAGTTTGTTGCGCCACTTCTTCTTCCCAGCAAAAGCACTAGGAAGTGGTGAAGGGCGGGCGCCAGGCGTGCCGGCCGGGGGACTGCTTTATGTAATTTTGACGTTCAAAAAGCACTGATTCCACCTACGAATTTACTTATTCGTAGGATTCCACTGACCTGTATTATTTATTTATTTATAGTTAATTAAAACGGTACAACACCAATTACATTAATTAACATAGAGACAATAATTACGTTGACAATAATATAATTTAAAACTAACATGGAACAGTGGACTCCCTTGCATACATTCTCTCACAGAACTCCAGACATATACGCATAATTTTAATCCATTCATCCGAAAACACATCACATTCAGTGTTGGCAACTAGAAGGGCATTCAGCACCTTTAGAGTACGACAGATTGGGGATTCGGCTCTGGCTACAGTTTTGGCTGGCAGTTGCGCAAACAGATTGTGCTCTGACGATGTCCGATGTATTTTTCGGGCACAAATAGTCGGCAGAAAAGACCATGGAGTTCTGGGCAGTCGATACGTCCCCGTAAGGTCTTATAGGCTACAGTGAGTTCATCAAGGCCTCTTCTCACCTCCAATGAGTTAAAGCCCAAAGTCCCTAAAAGATAACTTGTAGGGTACATGCATGGAAAGAAATAGTATACTTAACTTGTATTAGAGGTCAGTGGCTGATTCTCAGCCTAGTTGTTTAAATGATTTTTTGATTTTGCTGTTGCTTGGACGGTGTGCGTATCCGAAATATATGAAAAGTCACATTTCAGAAATTTAAAAAGAGAATACAAACTTTTTCTAATCAAGTTCTAATTCGATTTTGAAATTCCTGAAGGGCAATAATTCTCGTAATGTTTTGAACGTTCACAGTCTGATATCAGTCTCCATGTGTCAAAAATGCCTCTAATTTCCCTACATTTTGACAAGTTTTTGACATATGTTTGTCGCTGAGATGAGACTGCGACTAGATTTGAGAATTGGCCTTCTGGTATTTATGAGCCTAAAATAAAATTAGGACTACATATCTTCAATTATTTGCCTGAAGACAGTGAAAATTTAAAGTTACCTAAGTACTTCCGATCTGTCATAGTAGTTAGGTCCTACCAACGAAGTTGTCAGGGTTTTTTAATAATAATAATAATTTATTTTCATAAGCCTAATACAATAAGTTGAGAAAAAAGGGTCAACAATGCATTATTTATATCCTTATATTACTTAATAGGCTTTATTTATGCACGTTATCTGAAACTCCTGACACCTAAACAAGGACATGTCCTTTAGGTATCTTAGGTGTCAGATTGAACTGTCAATATGAAAGCCAATGTTACTGATAGTGTGTAGGTACGTAATTAGCCTGCGGGTGGCTTATTCCACCTTTCCCCCTTAGAGAATCCCCCTCAGGGGGGAAATCTGGACTCTAAAGTAAAGAATGTCCAGAAAGTCCCCATTTCATTTTGAGTTATTCCACTTTTCCCCCTGTGAGAATCTGCCTCAAGGGGGAAAACTGTGGGGCAATTGCGTAACACTTTATCAATCGGAATCGGTTTCATTTTGACAGTTCAACAACATTCATTGCGTTATTTACGTGTTAAGCAGACAAATTTTTCGAACTTATGAAGCAATGGATTAGCAATTGGCTTCAAAATGATTCAGATTCCGATTGATAGCGTGTTACGCAATTAGGGTGCTGGACTCTAATGTAAAAAGATCCAAAAATCCCCCTTTTCATTTTTGATTAAGTAGGTATTCCACTTTTTGAGAGCAGTGGTGGCCCAGTGGTAAAGGCCGCGACTTACGAGTTGTAGGTCGTAAGTTCGAACCCAGACAGGTGCTTTACTTTGTGTAAATTATTTCATCACTACTGCTCTCAAAAACGGTGAAGGAAAACATCGTGAGGAAACCGGCATGTCCTAGAACCAAAAATTCGAAGACATGTGACATCTACCAACCCGCACTGGGCCCGCGTGGTGGATTACGGCCCACTCCCTCTCACAGAGAGGAGGCCTGTGTCCCAGCAGTGGGAACATTATAGACTGATTATGTATGTATGTATGTATTCCACTTTTCCCCCTTAGGGCTGATTTTATAGTCACGCGTTTCAGCAGCGCCGTCGGAGCGCGCGCGCTCGGATATGTATTGGAGTAGTAGTAGCGCGAGCGTTTCAAATTCGCGCGCTTGAGCAGCGCCGTTCGGTGAACGCGAACGGGCGCTGTTCAACAGCGCGCTGCCCAACGGCGCGTCTAGCGGCGTCGTGACTATAAAACCAGCCTATGTCAACACCGCGCAACCATTTTTGAGATGAAAAATATCCGACATTGGAACATGTTTAGTACCTATTTTTAACAATAAACTGTTAGAGTACCTAGTGCCTATACATTACGTGAGTTTCTCATAGTTATTTCCGGAAGATGTTGCCACTAAGTTTTTTATAAATATCTATTATACGTCAATCAAAATGAAGGACGAATGCGCGTGGTCGTTGCGTAAAAAGTTTCTCTTAAAAAAACTTAAAATTTTAGTGTAAAATTATTATTTGTAAAGCAGGAAATGTGTTGATACCTAATTGTGCCTAAATGCAACATTTTACAGAGCTCTTGAGTTAGTTAACAACGTGTTTTTTTTTTTTAACATAAGCCTACGGTTTGCAGTCTACGACAGTCACAGAACATTGTGACTCCTAGCGGATGACCACCACATTACTTCGCTTTTTTTTTGTCCGACCCTGGAATCGAATTTAGGACCTCATGCACCTCATTCTATTAGTAGGTAGGTAATAGCTTACGAAAGAGCCTCCTCACAAAAAAAAAAAAACTTGTAAAACCACGAAAAGAGATGTCTCAGACGTCATTCAAATCTCAAGACACCATAGATTAATGATGGACTACACAAAAATCAATTTACCCGCCTCGTTAGGTACATCATCTCCATCTAGGATGCAGCCATAAATCATCCACAATTAGGCGAGGAATCAGCGCTCGCGCCGCCCTCGCTACCGATTGGCGGGCTCATCATAAAAACAACATGGACGCCGGCCCGCTCCGATTACCGCCACATGTGACGTTTGTAAACAGAATCCCGGCGACGAATCTGACCTATTTATTAACGTTATGTAATCGACTACTGAGTTACGCCCAGATTTGTGTAAGTACCTACAGTCAACCAAACATCAGTGTAAAAATTGGACTACGAAAATCGCCCTTACTGCTACGACATAAAGGCGCTGTCTGTATCAAATTATTACTTCCGATGTGTGGTTGACTGTACCTGATGTTGAAATCAAACTGGCGGGGTACCTAATTGCGTAACACACTAAGTAACAATAGCAATGGCTTTCATTTTGACAGTTCAACAACATTCATTGCGTTATTTACGTTGTTGAGCAGACAAATTTTTGAAACGTATGAAGCAATAGATTAGCAATAGGTATCCTTCAAAATGATTCAGATTATGATTAAAAATGTACTCCCTCACCAGGAGCATTCGCGTGTAATGTAACATTAGGTACAGATTTGACTTTTTACAAGTGGAGCGCATTGATGTTACAAGTTGTATCAAGGTACTACACATTGTACCTATCATTACAAGGTGCGCATTTTAATGCTCGGTTCTCCTCCTTCACTGATATACCTAATAGATACTCGTTTTGTATCATTATAAGGTGCGCGTTATAATGCTCGATTTTCCTCCCTCACTGATGTAATGCTCGAATCTGCACCTTTACGCAATTAGATTGCAGTTGTACCCGAAGAGGTAGACAGAGATGAAGTACACACATTTCGCCAGTTACGTTCACGTGTCATGTAATAGGGGGCGAGCCTATTGCCACAGTATATATTTATACTGTGCTATTGCCATCAACCGGACAGTATAAATTATACAGGGTGTTACGGAAAGGGTATATCAATACAAACGGGTTGAAGAGTGTATCTGGTCTAGAATCTCTGTACAAAATTTCAGCTCAAAAGCATTAACTTTGAAAATGCTTAATATTTTTTTATTTCGACATCACGGCGCTGCACTGGCGCGCGGCGGCGTGATGTGCGTGTACTAGGCGCACAGACACACTACAGATAATGGATAATGACCCTCGTAGTGCGGTGTCACGTTTGTTATGATTTCAATTTAATAAACTATCGAAATAAAAAAATATTAAGCATTTTCAAAGTTACTGCTTTTGAGCTGAAATTTTGTACAGAGATTCTAGACCAGGTACACTCTTCAACCCGTTTGTATTGATATACCCTTTCTGTAACACCCTGTAGATATAATTATTAAGCATTTAGATCGAGTATTTATAGCTGAGCATCAGCGCCCCCATGTCATTCACTCATTCACCCAAGATGGGCTGACATCGTTAATTATGTTAATACAAGGAAAACCCAGGAATCCAACTAGACGTGAAAGACTAAGAGCGGTTTTGTACTACGTCCGATCCGAATCCGAGAAATGCCGGTCCGAACCGAAGTGACCGTAGTCCTATTTGTATGAGGGGTTGCGCACTAGATCCGAACTTTATCCGACCGAATTTATAACATTACCAATTCGGATTGAATTCAGATCTTTAATTCGGATTCTATACAAGTACGAGTACCTATACACTCCTTGCGATAAGACCCATCTAGACACCAAACTTAAGTATTTCTTCAGGCAAACTTGCTTTCTTCTATGGTTTGAAGAGGGCTGACTTATTTTGAAAAAAAAAAAATAGATGGTGTGTGTCTAACACCCTGAACTTATGAGCCGAGGCCCGAGTATACGCGACGGCGGCGTCACCGACCGTCTGGAGCCGAGTATACCTGAATACCTGACTTACTCACGGCGTCACCGACCCGAGCGTGACAGTTCAGTTTCGTTCTCTGTTCAGAAAGAACGCAAAGTGCGCCTACTGAACAAGTATTCACTTTTAAAAAAAAATGCTTTTTTACCTCGTTAGTAGAACTTTTTCCACCATCCTCTTTAGCCCTTTACTTCCGTATCACATTAGTAGGTACGTGAACTGCATTAATAAAAACTATGCATTTCGGTGATGCATGACTTAACCGGTCGGCCGCCCTTCCTAGCTTGACGCCTCAGGAAATTTACCACGAAACAACACCACACAAAAAATCACGTAACTTTTTTTGAATCCATTACGTTGCTGTCAAAGAAATTTCCACAAGGTCTTATAGAAAAACTGCAATGGAAAATTACAACGGCGTTTCGTTGTATCGTGTTTGCTCGTGTTACCTTTTATAGTAGAGTTTTTGCAGTAATAAAGTATTGCAGTATTGTAACCCGCGTTCCATAGCACATTGCTGGGTCGCCGCCATTTTGCTATATGAAGCACTAGCAGCATCCCGCGGTTTCACCCGCATAATTCTCGATCCCGTGGGAATATCGGGATAAAAAGTATCCTATGTCCCTTTCTGGGACTCAAACTATCTCTATACCAAATTTCATCTAAATCGGTTCAGCGGTTTAAGCGTGAAGAGGTAACAGACAGACACATTACTAGCTGCGCCCCGCGGTTTCACCCGCATAAGTTTCGATCCCGTGGGAATATCGGGATAAAAACTATCCTATGTCCTTTTCCGGGACTCAAACTATCTCTATACCAAATTTCATCAAAATTGGTCCAGCTATTGAGCGTGAAGAAGTAACAAACATATAAACACACACACTCACAAACTTTCGCCTTTATAATATTAGTGTGATGACTGATGAGACAGACAGACACACTTTCGCATTTATAATATTAAGTACCTAGTATGGATATGGATTTCCCGCCAAATGCACGGTCGTGACGGGATGCGCTTTTTTATTTTAATAAAAAAAGAATAGTGCAATGGACTGCACTAGTGCTTTGTTTTTTTGTATGATTGATTCTATGATGAATCAATATTGACAGGCAGTTATTTTGAGGATTTTTGCAATGCGTTGCGTTGTGGCGCGGCCCATTGCGCTGCCTCATTGCACTGGACTAGACTGGACTGGACACATTCAATATCTAATTCGAAATTTGAAATGTCTCAAAAATAATTACCTACCTACCTGCCTAATGTCTTGCGTTGCGCCCGCGCACCCCTCCGCAGCTATCACGTGCGCTTAGCTTTAACGTGCATTTTTTTAAGTTTACTTGATATAGGTGTCGTGGCCATATCGTCGATTTGCTCACTTCATGAAATGCTCGAGAATTTCGTGAAATGGTCGCATTTCATGAAATGTTTCACTGTCTATTGGCCACACGTGATGTGGTCTGGCCAGATCAATGATTACCTACTCAACGTTTGACGATACTTCATGATGTGGCCAAACATTAGGTAGTGATCATATCGTAAAATAATTACAATATTCGCCGGTAGAGGCGTTGATGTCGGTTTCCTCTATGGGTTCCCATCTATTTGCATAAAATTTTAAGACCTAATATAACTTGGCATACTTTTGTTTCTCCTAATTATATTTTCGCATAACAGCTTACGCATAATTTCTCTAATCATAGTAATGATTAAGCATAATATTCTAAAGCGTAAAAGCATGCTCGTTTTATTTCTAACGACGTAAGGTCGACGGAGCCCCGCTGCGCAGGGCTCCTATTTCTGTCTGCAGGGTTTAAACGAACCTAACCAAACCGAACCTCGGGGTGCGCCTGACGTCGTTTAGTAGGTATTATGCGAACCCTAAATTCATGATATGGCCAAACGTCGAATGATATGTATATCATTAAACGTTGACTTTTAAACGATATGGTCAATCTTAGCTGGCCATTTCATGATACACAACCATTTCATGAAATGGCCGAACGCTTCATGAAATGATCAATTCTATGATCTGGCCACGACATAGGCACACCCTAAAAACAGTAGCAAGAGACTGATAAAAACACAGGTAGTTACTTACCTATAGCATAATCAGCGTATACTGTTCCTACTGCTGGAGCACGTCAGCCGCACAGGCCTCCTTTCTTCGAGAGGGATTGGACTGTAATTATGTTGGTAGATATCACATGTCTTCAAATTTTTGCTTCCAAGACACATCTCCTCACGATATTTTCCTTAACCGTTTGGAGAGCAGCGGTGATGAAATTATTTACACAAAGTAAACACAATTATGAAGTAAGTACATATTATACAATACCTAGGGGGAAGGTGCTATGAAAGGGACAAGTTTTGAATGGGACAAGTTAAATAAATTCTGCTAGGAGCACAGTAGTCCATTTTCCTTTTTATATTTTGGCAACACTAATCCATAGGGCACATTGACGTAACTGACACTTGGCTGTCAAATGTCATAGAATGGTGAAGCGTTGTTGAAATATATCGTCATGAAAAGTATTTTATTATGTGTTTTTTATGGTCGTGCTTTTACATAAATATAGTAATATTTGAAAGTGTCTATAATGTAAACTGATCAGTGGTTTATGTATCTAGCAGGTAAGTGCAGAATTACGCAATCTTTCTTTATGGCTTTTTTGGTGTGGGGTTACTTTTACAAAAAGCATGAAAGTTTTGTTTGGGACACTCTAATAGGTCTTGAATGGGACGTCCCTTTCATAACCGTCCCTTTCATTACGAGATTATCTGAGTGATGCTTGGTGGCAGTTTTTGCTTTTGAATGGCATTATCTAAGTACTGTTGCTATAAAATTGCTTGCTAATTTTGTTCCAGGTCGATTGTGTCTGATTGTGATAATGAACCGTTATTAAACTTAGAAAATCATCGAACACTATAGAAGATATGGGCGTGTCTGTAAGCAGAAATTTTCTACAAGTAAGGAAGATTGGTTTTAATACAAAGTTTGTCTAAAATGGGCAAATGAAAAATGCGGTGTTAAAGGCATTTTTTTATTATTTTTTTGTAACTTGTGCCATTACATTTATTATTATTTTTTCTATTTTTTTACTACTTAATTTGAAGATGTTTAATTGATTGCATCAAACTTATATAATATGATTAAAATCTTCCAAATAATAATTAATACTTCATAAGCACACAGCACTGATTATAAAACATAAAGATTTACAATAATAATTGAGTAAGATTTGTTAAAATATAGGTTTTATTTTATATGTCCCTTTCATAACTTACGATGTCCCATTCATAGCCACCCTGTTATGAATGGGACATATCGACATGTTTTTTAATTTGATTTTTTTATTCTGAATGCGTCGATTTACAGTTGTTTTTTATTTATTTTTTTAAACTTTAATAAATACTTTATGATATAAATGTAAACTTTTTTTATTTATCTCTCATTAACTGCCCTAAATCAGCCACTAAAGAATTTTGTCCCCTTCATAGCACCTCTCCCCTACCTACATAACCAACACGAATTGTGTGCCTCACGGATTAGCAAAATAGGCCCAGCAAAATGCCAACAATTAGGTAGGTACTGAGTTGAGCATTTTCTATGGAGTAGGTAGGTATGTAAAACCTTTAAACCTCCTTTGACGAAGCTTAATAATTTGACAGTAATAAATTGTATGGCTTGTGTGAAAAGCAATAAGCAAATCAATAAACATGGTCGTGTAAACATGCTAACTGTACTTAATTGGAGGAGAAAGTTGTTTATGTCATGTACAATCGTAAAACCCTGAATTTCTCAGTCGGTAGGTAGGTAAGTACAGACAACGTTGTGAGGGGGCCGCTACATACGAAAATAAGAAGACAAAAAGAACAGAGGACGTCCTCACTTTTTTGCGTCTAAGTTAACACACTAAGTATCAATGTAAGTCTGTTTTTTTTTCAGATATGAAAGTTTTTATGGAGAAAATGTAACTAACTATTTACACTAGATACTGAATTAAATAACTTACTATAAAAACAAACATTTAGGCGTCGAAGTACTCGTCCGCATCGCTGTCACCCGGAAACGTGCCCAGAAGACTGTCAGCAATGAATTAATCTGAATCATTTTGAAGAATATTGCTAATCCATTGCTTTGTATGTTTGAAAAATTTGTCAGTTCAACAACGTACCTAATTATCGCAATGAATGTTGTCAAAATGAAAGCCACCACTTCATGCCGTGCAAGATCAGAACATTATTATCTCCCTACTAGCTGCGCCCCGCGGTTTCACCCGCATAAGTTTCGACCCCGTGAGAATATCGGGATAAAAACTATCCTATGTCCTTTCGCGGGACTCAAACTATCTCTATACCAAATTTCATCTAAATCGGTTCAGTGGTTTAGGCGTGAAAAGGTAACATACAGACAGACAGATTTACTTTCGAATTTATAATATTACTAGCACAGACATCGTCGTTTCTCTATCTTTAAAAAAACAACCGACTTCAAAACAAAAAAAAAAACACTACAAAATAATAAATAATTGGTTCCGCATTTACGTTTTTAGACACCAACTTCCGAAATGAAGGTTATATGTATATCACTTTGTAGTATTTTTTTTTGAAGTCGGTTGTTTTTTTTTTTTTTTGTAAAAACGTTTTAATTTTTTACTTTTTAATTGTACCTACCCCACACAAATTCAATTAACACTAGTGCATTGAAGAACTGAAGACACCGATTAGTAGGTATGGATTGCTGAATGTCCCAAGACAGATTGCATTAAATAAAAGCAGATAAAGAAAAACAATAACTAGCTAAGTAGCGGTTTTGTGTCAGTGGTCATTTATTAGGTAGGTACAGACGCCAGCACATCAAGCTATCCGAATCTGTCAAATTTTCCCAATCAACCTTGAACCTAATGCTTTAGCGATAAAATTGAAAATGACATAAATCTATTTTTGACAGTTTTTGGTAGCTTGATGTGCTGGCGTCTGCACCTACCTTTGGCGAAAAACTTGTAACCTTTCAAAACCTGAGAATGCACAAGTAGCATTATCTCCCAGGCATCGTAAAATTAAGTAAAAAACCGTATTTTGGAAGTATTTTTCAAACTAAGTGTCAACATTAAGTATATTTACAATACTTAGGTAGGTATATTATAAATTACACATAAAATAAAACAACTTTGGTCCTAATGTATTTATGCTAATGCCATGAAAAATGTTGCTATTATACAGGGTAAAATTAAATTAGCTAGCGAAACTCTGCAGCCGGATAAAATAAAAAAGATTTGAAGCCTTTTTTGAGGGTCAACGACCGCTGGGTAGTTTTGTTACTTGAAGTATAAAATGAGAAAATCTGTTTTCGTTTGTTTTATCCTGCTTAGACCAAAAACAGATTTTTTAAACTGATATTCTCAAGTGACTACACTTCACGGGGTCGATGACCCCGCAGAAAAATCCATCAAATTATTTTCTTTTTTGTTTTATCATGTTTTGAATTTTTGATACCGCAGTTTCGCTACCTAATTAATTTGACCCTGCAGAAGCAAAAATAACCTGCTCATTTTCGCCAATCACGCTAAATGCAACTGTAGATTTTTTTTAATGCAATGAAAACCACAATAACCTAGGTGTCTACCTATACCTAACTATAATTATTTTATTTTTAATCGAATAGTTGGACTATTATCGGGATCAAACCAAATTATTGTTCAAGGGGATATTTTTTGCATGACTCATCAATATTTTTCTTAAAATATTATGTTTTTAGCAATCACACCGATAGTTCTCTTATTTTCATACTTTAATTAAGTAGATATAGAGTATTTAAATAATTAATTTAAGTAGTTACTTAGTTAATTTAAATACTCCTTACTGATTAGAATTGCTGATGCATGATCATAAGAAAAAAAACCGTTCAAGTTCGAGTCGTACTCCCGCACCGAGGGTTCCGTACGTAGCTAGGTATTTAACTACATATTTACGGTTTTCGGACTTTTTCCTTTACTTCTGCTACATGAAATTGCTTCTTGCCAAATTTCAAGATTCTAGGTCAACGGGAAGTACCTACCCTATAGGTTTTAATTTCCCTTGCGAGTGTCAAAATATGCGGCATAAACGAAATATTAACGCCCGCATCTTTTGATTGCGTTGACTTAGAAGTTTGATTTTTTCACTGCTTCAAGGGCTTGCAGCCCTGAGTATTTGATATTAATTTCAACTGAATAACTCCACGCGTTCCTGAGAAAAAGGGTCTTGACCGACGGACAGCCAGACGGACAACGAAGTGATCTTATAATAACCCAACTAGCAAAATATGTGCTTATAATTACTATATAAAAGACTATTTTTTAACGCTTATACGATACTTGTAACTTGCTACAAGCCTGGATCTGGGCGCAGTTATAGGAGCATTTTGTTTTTATAGCAATCGTATAATCATGTTACAGAATGTTAACTCCTATAATGTACTTGTAATAGCATTAGTAATGAGTCCTATAATTATAGCCACACAACATTTATAAGTATGATAACTTGTTTATAATGTGCTAGTAATCATGGTTGTTGGTTAGTGTATTTTCCAAAACTTCATTTTTCTTAGTGTTTGCTCCGTGAGACCGTGAGTGATCATTGAAATTAAAAACGTAGGTGAGTACAGGATTCATTTATCATAAGTGTTTAGTATTACTATTTATGTAGCATAGTATGTGGGAATGTGAATATAGGGTGCGAAATCATTGGGAAGTAATATTCAATGTTAAAATATACTATATTTACATTTTTTTTAAAGCATTAGGGTAGTTTCCTGGGTAAAAAAATAATAATTCTAATTAGTCCGTCAGTTAGATTATCGAAAAATAATGGACCCATATTTTTTCTTTTGTCAATCAAACAAAAAATGACAAAGATAAAGCGCGTCAAAATTTGGGAGTGGGGGGTCGTGACGTCACGCCGTGCTAAAAATTGTCGCACGGCGTGACGTCACGACCAATTTTGACGCGCTTTATCTTTGTCATTTTTTGTTTGATTGACAAAAGAAAAAATATGGGTCCATTATTTTTCGATAATCTAACTGACGGACTAATTAGATTTTTTTAGGAAACTAGCCTATTGAATTTATTTAATATTCGACATTTAAAAATGATTTTGACTGAGAGCGTGTTAAGCTTATAATTATTATCAACATGTTCTTTTTTTTTTTCAAAACAACAATTGCCAATGCGTGTTATTATTTAGTCGAAGTAAAACTAAGCATCATCTCATGAATGATTTAAAGATTCCCATAACTTATTTATTGTATTTTTGAGAGGATTATACATGAATGAATTGGAAATAATTTTTAAACATTAATTATAACATAAAAAGGTACAGAAATTCCCACTTTTACTGAATATATATCAAGAAAAATAATAATAGAAAATATTTGAAACAGGCAACACCACCACATGACAGGTGTTTACGCGCCAAACAACAATGGTTGCTTGCTAACGTTTGATAAAAGTTTTTTGACGCACGTTTTTTGTTACAATTTACGTGTTTTCTGATCTAAAAACCGCCGTAACTGTTTATCTAACGTCCATTTACCTAAATTGCATTACAATATGTAGTATCACTGTCGCATAGTAAGCAAAAAGTTAATTGGGTAGTAAGGCTGGGTCATCGAAACGCTGAGAGTGCAGTGTCCGATTTCATGTTTTATTGTTAATTAAGGTCAGTATTTCGGTCGTAGACATGGCCGCGATGACTCCTAGACGTTCCTCGCGGCTGCCTCATACTCACACGCCAAAGATGTCAGAGAGAAAGAAGGGGTTATTTCAATGTGAAGAGATGCCTTCGCTGGAGTCATTGACGACGCATCGAAAGCTGCCGGTGGTGGATAGTGAGAGTGACAGCGAGGAGTGCGACCTGGGCATCATCAGCACATTGGACTCGAGCTCTGGAGATGAAAACGACCAGAATGTTCCAAAGACGCCAGAAAGAAGCCTTTGGCGTGAGTCTTTTTACTTATCCTTCTAATTCTACATTAACATCCATGTTTTGTATGTAAACAACGACATACACTAATAACTTCATGTCAGAAACACATGTAAAATCATGTAGTACCTTTCCAATGAGCGTGAGAGGTCAAAGGGCCTTGAATTTAACTTTAGAGCACATACAAGATAACCTTGCAGTTATTTTACCTGTTCCTGTCATTTTTGTTTTGTATGCAAGCTGTAATTTCTTTAAAAACATGTAGTTGTGTGAATGACTGACTGATTTTGTATAGCAAGCGCTTATGAATGACTAAACTAGCTTATTTGTACTAAAAACTGTTTTTAAATTCATGTAACAACATGTACCATTCAAAACACAGACAGAATTCCTCGTAGAATGTATTTAGTCAAACTAAAAGTAACTTACGTATTGCATCATACATTTTACGGCATGTGCTTTGAAAGCACAAGTTTAGATGCCTTTGTCTTCATCTCAACATATAAAGAAACTACTTGTTTATCATAGAAAGATGGAAACATGCAGTTGTTTATACTACTGGCCACCCCAAGTAATACTCATCATCTGCCTAGCCTTTTCCCAACTATGTTGGGGTTGGCTTCCAGTTTAACCAGATGCAGTTGAATTCCAGAATTTTACATGGAGTGACTGACTATCTGATGTCCACAACCCAGTTACTGGGTAATAAGATACCCCTCGGTAAGACTGGTTATCAGATTTTCAGGCTTCTGATGACCCGTAGTGACTGTCAAAGATCCTCGAATGACAGCAGGGACCAATAGCTTAACATGCTTTCCTTAGCCATACTAAGTAATAACAGCCACACAGGTCAATTGATCAGGTTAAGCTACGCTTGCTGCGTTTGGTCTGTGGATGGGTGACCATCTTTATATACTGAGACCCCTCCGTGCCTCGGAAAGCACGTTAAGCCGTTGGTCTAGGCTGTCACTCATAGATCTTTGACAGTCGTTATGGGTAGTCAGGAGCCTGTAAGTCTGACAACCAGTCTTACCAAGGGGTATTGTTATTACCCAGTAACTGGGTTGTGGAGGTCAGATAGGCAGTCGCTCCATGTAAAATACTGGTATTCAGCTGCATCCGGTTAGACTGGAAGCCAACCTCAACATAGTTGGGAAAAGGCAAGGAGAGAGAGGAGAGAAGAGGGAGGTGATGAGTAGCAAGAAGAATGGTAATCTCATTAATTATAGCAGCATAGTACCCTGCTGGCTATCCACATGCTATGCTCCTTTATCAGACCAGGCCATTCCGCTTGCTACTGTGACAGGTTTAATAATATACATGAGGTAATCTTATTTATTATAGCGGTGCAGTAGTCCCCTGCTGACCATCTCCGCATGATAGTTTATTAGACCTACAGCATGCAAGGCCAGAGAGCAAATTAACTGTTCTTGGTCAGAAACTAGCAAGCTTATCTATAAAGAACTGTGTCCTACGGTTTCACCCTCATAACTCTCGATCCCGTGGCAATATCGGGATATAAATTATCCAATAGCCTAATCAAGGTCATGATCTACCCATCTGTAAAATTTCATCCAAATCAATTCTTTTCTCTTTATAATATTAGTTTAGATTAATATTCAAAAAGTTCATTCTTTCTAAACTTCTAACAACTTCCCTCCATTCTGCCCTCTTATCTCAGGGCAATACTGATATGCTATCACAACAGAGGTGCCCTCTAAATAAACTAGACCAAGAACTAATTTTGGACACTATCTGCTACTGATTAGCTTATATTAGTGTCAGGCTGATAAGTCATCCTGTGTTCAGTCAGGCATTGATCTCTTCTTCTTTTCGAGTCAATGACAAACAATATTATGTTACTAGGTTCTGCCCGCGGCTTCGTATGCGTGAAGTTTCTTGTTCCCCCAACCCACCCATTTTCTCTTCCCCCGACCCATCCATTCTCTTTTTGCTCGGCTCCTAAGAGTCCTAGCGTGATGTTAAATGAACTATAGATTTTCTCAAGAATTAGGCTATCGATTTGGAACTCGGTTTATAAGAGCCAGTCCACACGGTGCGTTGCGTCAGCGTTGCGTCGACGCAGCGCTGCCGTTGCGTTGTTTCACATACAAATAACCATAGTGTACACACGGTGCGCTGCGTCGTCGCAACGCACACATGAGGACAGCAGCCCCCGAGAAGAAACGGGAGGGGTGTAATAACCTGCGACGCCGGAGCGTCACCGCTCAGTTGCATTGATAAAGAGGAGACACGCGGAACTGAAACCGAAACTGCGTCAACGGAACGTTACGACTGCGTCCTAGTAACGCTGCGTTGACGCAGCACCCGTGTGGCCGGCAATGCGTTAAAATTCATGCGTTGCGACGACGCAACGCACCGTATGGACTGACACTTAGTCTGATGCCAAGCATGGAACACTCCATGGCTCTCTGTGCAACTTTCAGCCTGTACACAGCCCCAAGTACTCAAGTTGTTTACTGCAAAAAAATTAAAATGCAAGTAAATAACACAATGCATTAGAAACAAAACAATACACAACTTCAAAGATTTAGTATAAATGTTATATATGTATAAAATGTCAGTTAACAAAAACAACTACTAAATCAGATTCAAATTTTATAGCATTCATTATTAATCATCATCTGCCTAGCCTTTTCCCAACTATGTTGGGGTAGGCTTCCAGTCTAACCGGTTGCAGCTGAATACCACTATTTTACATGGAGCATCTGCCTATCTGACCTCCACAACCCAGTTCTGGGTAATACGATACCCCTTGGTATGACTGGTTGTCAGACTTTCGGGCTTCTGACTAAGCATAACGACTGTCAAAGATTCACGAATGACATGACAGCCGGGACCAACGGATTAACGTGCTTTCCGAGGCACGGAGGGGTCTCGTCATGTAAAGATGGTCACCCATCCACAGACCAACCACGACAAGCGTAGCTTAACCTTATTAATATTACTGTATTTCACATGTTGCCACAAAACCACAAAGCACAAACAAGCATTGTGTGTTAATTTCAGAATATTAATCACTGTACTAACTACATACTTAGCATAAGATTTAATTTGTACAATTCAACTATTTATAATCAAAAACATCTGTTTCACAGATAATACCAGAAGCCAGACTCGGAAACTTCTAAAACAGTGCAGCGATTGGAAGGACTTCATCAAGTCCCCATTAACATTGGAAAAGTATCAGACAAGATACTGTCCGGACTCAAAATGTACTGGTTCAGTGTCTACGCCCGCCACTCCGCACCTCAACAACCATCCTGGCACCCCATCGTCCACTCACTCCTGTACAAGTGTTCACACAACTTCATCTACCTCAAGCCGTGCCCGCAAAAGTCTGGCCAGTCTCATCGCAGACACGGAAAGCTGCAGCAGCTCCTTAAAAGACCTGAACTTTGACACCGATTCTGGTACAGACTCCAAAGAGAATACCCCCACGAAATCCTTGAGACGATCAACTAGGAGGCATAAGGTGACTCCTAAATTCCACAGTTTTAAAGGCGTGTTATTAGAACAGAAGAAAAATATTTCTTCACCTACAAAAAATGCTATTGTTTGCTTGACGAAGATGGATATGAGTAGTATTATATCTCCTACACAGATGTTAAAGACTCCTCATACAACAGACGCGGGTGCTTCGCCCCCCAAGTTGGTACACAACCGACGTTCTATTGTCGAGATTGGCGAAAGTCCAGAATCGACTTGCGACAGTGACAAAAGTCACAAGAGACTTCGAAATGACAGTTTGACTGATCATGGTCCATGTACTAAGTACCCGAGGTTAGAAAACGCTCCCAAAGCTCGCCTTTCATTATTCAACAGTGATAGACTTAAGGAAATACTGTCTACTAAGTCTTTCTATGGTAAATCCAACCCTGACATGAACACAAGCGTCGTAGCAAAGATTTCCAACGCTATTGAAGCAACAACTACTAACAGACGTATGAGACATCCCCATTCGCACAGACGCAAGCGAAAGCCTGGTCAGATCAATATGGGAGTGAGGCATAGGATTAGGAAGCCTAAGCATCACAACAATAAGGCTGTCAATGCTGTGAAGCACAATACTTCGTCGGCAAATACTTCTGCACTGAATAGCACTGTCGTGTCTACCGTTACTATGGCTGACGCGTCGACTCTCAGTCAGAATTCTTCGCAAGAACTTGGAAATGGTAAGTGATTTGAATTTTTGTTTTCTTTACTGTGTTAATTGGGTTCGAATCCCAGGTTGAGCAAAATGTTATTAGGCTTTTTCTATAGGAATGTCTGAGTAGCGGTCTGGAGTCTGGATTTGTGCCCGGTTGACCGGCAATAGGCTCGCGTCCACCTGCGTCTTAACCAAAACTCCATAAAAATCTGCCCCTTGTCCTTTGTACGGAACCTTCTCGGTGCGCGAGTCTGACTCGCACTTGACCGGTTTTTTTTTTTAAATAACAGACGAAAAATTTCAAGGCTGAGGCGTTTAGAATCATGTACTGAATCTAACGTAACAGACTGCGCGTCCATGTCCTTAGCACCCTGTATTTTATATTAAAACTAGCACGAAGAGAAGGCTCAAGCATTCTATGCTCAATCCTTCAGCGGCTAGAGCCGCAATGTTATTTTTTAGTAACATAAATATTTTTCACAGACAAAGCTGACCCTTTTGACAAAGAAAAACAAACTATAGAAGCATTACTCAGCCAATGGGAAGAAGAAGAAATTCCCGAATCCGAACTATCTCTCTCGAAACCAATGCAAGAACTACCATGCTTCAACAGCACTGTTATAGAAGAAACCAACCAAATCTTCCAGCCAGTGACAGCTGTGCCAGTTAAAATGGCAACACTGCCACAGGACTCCGAAGCTGTTTTAGTTGAGCTCGGTTGCCAAAAGCTCGAAGTGACGGTGCCACAGAATGTGGTAAGCTTGCCAACAACTGTGACTCTACCACCAACGGTAGCATCACCTCTGACGTCGATGCCAGCAGCAGTGGCAGCGTCACCACAGTCTCTGACAACATTGCCACCGTCAGTAACCAATGACGTGGTCATGGCAGACGTTGATGGTCATGTAGAAAATCATGGCGATTTGCCGAAGAGTGGACAGTTTCTGCCTGTAGAAGGCGGATATATACTTGTTGAAGAGAATGTGGCTGCAGGTAAATTATTTTTATATTCATTGTTGCATCCCGCGTCCTGAAAACTACAGCAGACACATGGCTCTGCCCCATACTGGGACATTGGATACGCCTACATGCCACTGTTATAAATACATAGATTATGTATGTCAATTTTCATAATGTTTGGTTCAGTGGTTTTGGTGTCAAAAGCAGTGGCGTAACTATACCGTTTGGGGCCCGTGGCAAATTCAAGGGACGGGGCCCTCCTTCAATGTAAAGAAACTCAACCAACGTTATAGTTTTTTTTTTACTAGCACTTCTCCCGCGACTTCTTCCGCGTAGAAACATAATTTTCTCTTACAAAATTTAACACCTGACTGCTTCGTTGGTCTAGTGGTCGCAAGTGCTACTGCTGAGTATGAGGTCCTGTCCATAAAATTAGACGCAGTGGGAAAATGGTACAAAATGTTTCAAACCTGAATGATGTCCTTTGTTGCACATTTTCAAAAAAAGTTTGCATTTATAAATTTATGTTAGGATCCTCCTGTGCTCATGGCCCTCTCGGGCTGGGGGCCCCCACTGGCTGGGGGCCCGTGGCATTTTGCCCCAATGCCACCCTATAGTTACGCCACTGGTGAAAAGGTAACAGACAGGGTTACTTTCGCATTTGTATGGATTATTAATAATTTTTCAGGCTATTTCACTCACACTAGCAACGCTGTGTGTGACGTGACATCAATCCTAATCCGTTCAGCCGGTTTGGCGTGATAAAAGTCTTAATACAAAATGACGCAATTGTGCAGTGCAAACTATTTGTTAAAATAATCTTATCAGTTTTTGAAATGAAAACTTCTTTGGCGCATTGAGTGATTTTTGGTAGGGGAAAATCTTATGGGTTCGCGTCACCGACATGCTAATAGTGTTAAAAGTATATGACGGGTTGCGGTTGGTATATAAATATATGCACACATCACACTAATATTATAAAGGCGAAAATTTGTGAATGTGTTTGTATGTTTGTTACTCCTTTACGCACAAACGGCTAAACGGATTTGATGAAATTTGGCACACAGATAGTTTATAACCAGGAATAACACATAGGATACTTTTTATCCCGATATCCCCACGGGACCGGCACTTACGCAGGTGAAACCGCCGGGCGCTGCTAGTATTAAAATATGTGGTACAACAATTAATTTGAAAATTCAAAAATATCCACTGTTATTTCAGTTTTCAGTTCAAAAAACAGGCATTTCCCGTGACTGTACCTGTGATGTGTGTTCCTGTGACTGTGTTTTTTTTTAATATTTTCTTTTGACCAGTGTCTTACACACCTGCCTTTGCACAAGTTCACAATTAAAGCTTTAAAATAAAATAACTTCGTGTGCTTAGGCGCTAAGTAAGAATATTCCTAACTCATAAATAACAATAATTTTAGTAACAGGTGGTCCAATGTCGTTTAACCAGCCAGACTCCTGGACGCCTATTATTATTACGAGTAGCTAGGGGTCAAGTAATATATGCAGCTGTTACATTATTATTCTATTTAGTTCAAAGAAACCAGTTTTTCATATACCAAGGGGACTGACGGGACAGTTTTGTTAAATGACCATTACCATAATAACGTCTTGTCGTGTGGAAAAGTAAGGGAGATTTCTTACGGGAAGCAATTCGTCAAATCTACATATAAAGCACACCTAGATCTAAAGAGAGCTAACACTAAAATCTAAATATTTGAGGTATGCATACCATCGAATTCCTTAACGCACTACCTAGCGACAAACAAAACAGATGCAAAAACTTATAACATCATTGTTCTATCTGCATTTAAAAAGTATTGATCAATACAGCAAACTCCTGTAGTGCACAGGGAGATGGTAATCAGTTTTTCAACTTTTCTGAAAAAAGTGTTTTTTTGAGTTAATCGCTGTTTAGATCTAGGTGTGCGATATTATTATGCTTGCCATATCTCTTGCGATCGAACTTAAAGCTCATTTGTTTTGTTCTTTCCTGGTTCCTTTTTTTACTTGCGTGTCTTCATACTTGTGTCATTGTGTAATGTTTTCTGTAAAACAACAATCATCTAATGCTCGGTCTTATAAAAAAAAAAACGAATGGTTTTGCTTACCGGTGGCAGCATTTTTTATTCCCAAACTGAGTATATAAATATAATATTTATAAGCAAATTTTACCTGTGATAGCTACTTCCATATGGGAGGGTCTGCTATGCAAAGCTATGAGGTCTTAACTTCATTATTGAGATACAAGAGTCGTTATAATTTTAACCAATTATATCAATCGCAATAAGACGTGGAAGAAAACGTGTTTTTGTATCATGTATATAATAAAGATGTTTTATTATTTTTATAACCATATTGAGTACTAACAGCGCCCCGCGGTTTCACCCGCATAAGTTTCGATCCCGTGGAAACATCGGGATAAATATCATATGTGTTATTCTAATGTATAAGCTATATTACTGCAAAGTTTCATCAAAATCCGTTCAGTAGTTTTTGCGTGAAAGAGTAACAAACATCCTCACAAACTTTCACATTTATAATATTAGTGTGATTATATATTATATAAGCAGGAAGTAGGATTAGTAGGAAGAAGAAAGTCCTAGGTTCTGGGTTCGATTCTTGACCTACCTAGTAGCGTAGGTTAGTCTTTAGGGTTTTTCTTTAAGTTAATTGAATATCCAGTAGGTACAAGTTAAAAATGTCCTCTAGATTCTCTTCTATACTGTGTGTAGGTTATTAGCCGTCATTGATGTACCAAAATAGATTTATACTAATTTTACCTTTGGTTTTACTGCTGCTAGCAGTCTTCTCATATTCCAGACTTATCATTGCGTCATTAATTACATTTGTTTGTTGTTTCCAGCTCAAGAAGAGCTGCCGGACCTGGACGAGATTGAGCGCGAACTGAAGATGCTAGACGAGCAGATACTCAAGATGGCGGAGTCCAACAACATTAACGCCGAAGCTGTGCTCGCTTCAACTGAGACTACTGTTAATGGTAAGTAGATAGAATCAATCTACCTAGCCTTTTCCCAACTGTATTTGCGGTCGGCTTCCAGTCTTTTTGAAGTGAAACTTCTTTACGCACGCTTGACTTGGGGAGTAAGCTGGCGAACGCGTGACGTAAGCGTTACGAAAAGTGTGATGAACGGGAGTTGAGTGGGGGATATAAGCAAGAGAAAGCAGTGCGCGCGCACATTTTCTTTCTCTCTTCCTCTCATAGCCAAATACGTTTGAAGTTTCACTTCAGTCGTGTGGTCATAAGCACACTCGGTTTTTTTTTATGTATGGGAAATCATCAAATGACGCCTCCCGCTCTGGGTGGAGCGGAAGGGAGTGTCAGACTCTTACTGACTAAAACCCATCCGTGTTCCTTCCTTAGCCCTTTATGTTCCGGGTTAGCGGTAACCCTTTCGGACAATCCCGCACTTGTAGCAAGGCAGGGCTTGTAACTATTTTGGGGTCGGCTTCCAGTCTAACTGGATGCAGCTGAATATCAGTATTTTACATGGAGTAACTGCCTATCTGACCTCCAAAACTCAGTTACTGGGTAACACGATACCCCTTGGTAAGTAGATAGAAACTATACGAAAATTTTAATCAGCTGTTATAAGTTTTTTAGGAATCTTAGACTGATGATCGTTGTTCCTCAATAAATGTAAGGATTGGCTTCCTCTAATATATGAGGCAATTTACTCGGTACAAAATATGATAGCCTACGGGTCAGTTCACACCGCGACGCGACGCGGCGCGCAGTTTTCAAGATAGCAATACAATTATAGACCTTATCTACTACACAAAAAGGTACACAATTCAGTGAGGTGGGCCGCGCGGCGTAGTTCGACGTAGTAGACACCACCTCACTGAATTGTATACCTTTTTTGTAGTAGATAAGGTCTATAATTGTATTGCTATCTTGAAAACTGCACGCCGCGTTGCGTCGAGCTGTGAACTGACCCTTAGGTATTGATCTAGTGGTTGAAAGCGCGTTTGCTCTGCTTGGCATCGTAGGTTCGCTCTCCTGGTCAGGTGAAGTCTCACTGGATTTTTTTTTCAAGGAAAAACTCAGTATTTGCAGTATTCGGGAGTTTTTAGCCGGTTAATCTAATATAGTAATATTATAAAGAGGTGAATTTTGTGTTTGTATGTAGGAGGTAATCTTCGGAACTACTGATCCGATTCCGAAAATTATTTCACTAATGGGAAGCTACGGTATTGCTGAGTGTCATAGGATATATTTTATGTTAAAACAAGAAAGAGTATAGTCTGGCGGGTCTAATTACACTGACAGCTGCCGTTTCGTTCTGAAATAATGAGCTCCTCGTTAAACTATTTACTTTTAACATTATATTTTTATTGCGAGGTTATAAAAATATTGTAAATACCTGATGATGCCCTTTAGACACTTAAGAGTATAAGAAATAGATTTTTAACTTTTCTAAACATCTTTATTTTTTTGTACAAATCCTACCATGATTCTTTCACGCGGACGAAGTGGCGTGCAGAAGTTAGTTGCTTAATATAATCCTCTTCTTGGTAATACACGCATTTATGCTATCTGTATGCAAATTATATTACTAAAAGACTTGAAAATTTATCACATCAAATATTTAAAAAAAAACCGAGTGTGCTTATGACCACACGACTGAAGTGAAACTTCAAACGTATTTGGCTATGAGAGGAAGAGAGAAAGAAAATGTGCGCGCGCACTGCTTTCTCTTGCATATATCCACCACTCAACTCCCGTTCGCCTCGCCCGTAGCCCGTAGACATGAGTCGTACTTGCAAAATCGAGTACCAGGGCTTCCAAGTACGTCCACCTTAAGAAACCAGGGCCTAAAACCAGGGCTCGAGATACTTTCAAGTATTTTCTATCTGCATCGAAAATTGATCCATAACTTCATACAAATAAGTACAATTACGTAATCAAACAAAAGCCCTGTTGGAAGTAAAAAGTTCCGTAGACTCTTACTGATAAGGAGCATGATCGCATTTGCGAAAACTAACGCGGTTGAGTACCTACGTATTTGAGCGAGTAGCCGTATAAGGTACTTTATAGTCTTGCAAGTATTTTGAGTCGGTACCTGGTGTGCGTACTTGGAAGCAAAAACCTGGTCGAGTAAATACGTACCTTCCCTACTTGCCCGATCACACTTTTCGTAACGCTTACGTCACGCGTTCGCCAGCTTACTCTCCAAGTCAAGTGTGCGTAAAGAAGTTTCACGTAAATAATTTTGACACAACAAAAATCGAATTTGACAATCGCGACTCGTCGACACGTGGTACAGACGCCAGCACGTCAACCTACGCGAAACTGTCAAATTTTCCCAATCAACTTTGAACCTTATTCTTTAGTAATAAAGTTGAAAATCTATTAAAGAAATCTGACAGATTGTAGTAGGTTGATGTGCTGGCGTCTGTACTTATTTGCCCTAACCCCGTGTATTGTTTTTTAGAGCCGCAGGCGCGGAGGGGGCGGCCTTGGCGTGTTTTTTAAGGAATTTTTCACTTTTTGTATGGAAAATATGAAAAATGATTACCTACATGTTGAGTTTTAGGAGTTTATGGGTGTCATAAAGGGGGTCGAAATTTTCATTATTTTTGCGATAGGACGCACCATTTTCGAGATATAAGCAAAAGAAAAAAAACTTAATACGTATTTGGCTATGAGAGGAAGAGAGAAAGAAAACGTACGCGCGCACTGCTTTGTCTTCCTTATATCCCCCACTCAACTCCCGTTCACCTCACCCGATCACACTTTTCGTAACGCGTTCGCCAGTTTACTCCCCAAGTCAAGCGCGCGTAAAGAAGTTTTCCTTCAAAAACATACAAACAGCCGAACATAGTACCTCCCCCTTTTTGTGAAGTCGGTAAAAATTACTTGCATACGAAACTGTTCCGTAGACTCTTACTGATAAGGAGCATGATCGCATTTGCGAAAACTAAGGGCATAAACTGCGTTAAGCGTGTGCACGCACGTGAGCACGTCGCGGGCCACGCTTCTGGTGCACGCACGTGAGCACGTTCGCGTGCTTATGCGCGGGCATCGGCGCGTGCATCCGCGTACGCAGTTTTCTCAGTACAATTTTGACGTTGGAGGTGTACAGTCGAATAAGTAATAATGGATAAATTAATGTTGTATTATTTATCAAGACGACGGCGACGACGAATTGCCAAAAAAAGAAGCCAGCCAATAAGCCCGTTCGTTGAATCTAGGTTACTGCGCGTGGACCCGTCAAACGTGATGCGTGATCACGTCGCGTGCATGCGTGCCCCATTGCACGGAAGTATCACGCGACGGGCTCACGAGCGTGTGCACGCGCATGGGCACGCGCGGGTCGTTTTTGTATGGACACGCGAGAGGCACGCTTAACGCAGTTTATGCCCTAACGCGGTTGAGTACCTACGTATTTGAGCGAGTAGCCGTAATAGTCTTGCAAGTATTTGGTCGCATATTTATGCGACCGGGACCGGGTTTTTCCACCAGGTATTTCCAGCTATTTTTTACGTACCTTCCCTACTCGCGATCACACGTTTTCGTAACGCATTCGCCAGTTTACTCCCCAAGTCAAGCGCGCCTAAAGAAGTTTCACTTCAAAAAAACATACAAACAGCCGAACATAGTACCTCCTCCTTTTTGTGAAGTCGGTAAAAAATACTTGCATACGAAATTTTTCCAAAAGGAGCATGATCGCATTTGCGAAAACTAACGCGGTTGAGTACCAACGTATTTGAGCGAGTAGCCGTATAAGATACTTAATAGTCTTGCAAGTATTTTGAGTCGGTACCCGGTGTGCGTACTTGGAAGCAAATACCTGGTGTAAAAACCCGGTCGCATATTTATGCGACCGGGACCGGGTTTTTACACCAGGTATTTCCAGCTATTTTTTACGTACCTTCCCTACTCGCGATCACACGTTTTCGTAACGCATTCGCCAGTTTACTCCCCAAGTCAAGCGCGCCTAAAGAAGTTTCACTTCAAAAACTTCAGACAATAAGTATTATTTCCACAAATAACAATATGATATGAATCATGTCAGTGGCTCAAATTATCTCCTACTTAAGATGATCATTGTGTCCATGTAATATTTCTGACCTTGCATAAAACAATGGTACATTAATGTGAACATTTTCACAAAAGATTTGAATAATATTATAATTTTGTAACTTGAATTTTAGCTTAATTAGGTCTGGGTAAGGTTGAAATGATAATATACAGGAACACCTAATTAGTTAAAAACACATTAGGGTGTTTTAATGAAGCTCAATGTAGCTGTTTGGTTTCCGTCCCAAAAAATATAAAATATTATAAATATAATGAGTACTTAACCGTTTTATTACATTACTAGCAGCGCCCCGCGGTTACACCCGCATAAGTTTCCCGTGGGAATATCGGGATAAAAAGTATCCTATGTCCTTTCCCGTGACTCAAACTATCATCTAAATTGTTTCAGCGGTTTAAGCGTGAAGAGGCAACAGACAGACAGACACACTTTCGCATTTATAATATTAGTATGGATAGTCAATGTAGATAATTATTGATATTTTTTAAGTCCATTTAAATGTTAAATAGTTTGGCTATGTTTTACACGTAATTAACATAATTATGTTTTGTTATTTCAGAAGTTCCCACCACATCGTCATCCGAAAATGAAATAAAGGATAAAACACCTAAAATGTTCCCCATCTTCGAAAAACCTAACCCCGGTATAGCTGTCCCTGGGAATACTAAAGGTAATTGTTATTCAATCATTATTTTGAGCTACTTCAATATTCTTCTTAATATTTGTGATTAATCTCTCTGACATAACTCGTCTTCATTATAACTGATGAAATGTAGGTACTCATAGGTACTATCGCGGACACTCTCGCCTGACCACCACTAAGTTCATTTTTGCTTGCACTCAAAAATAGAAGCGCTTTTTAGTAAGTCCGCCAAGGTCAAATAGTTCGTCCGTTAAATTCACAAAAGGAGTACACGTGATGCGTCACTCAGCTGCGCACTAGGTTGCAACTAATTGCGTTATCGCTTTCCTTATAGGCGAAAACTTGAAGGCTTGGAGCCGCCGCAGGATTTAGGCGAAAAAATTTTTAAGTGGTACATCTCTGCGTAACACTTACTTACTTAATAATGTTATCGTATGCTTGCAGGGGTTACAGAGAAGAGCAGCAAGCGCTCGTTGATAAAGACGGGCGACGACCAGTACGTGATAGACGCAGGGCAGAAGAAGTTCGGAGCCACACAGTGTGCTGAGTGTGGCGCTATTTATCAGGTAAAAACTACTACTACTACTAGTTAACGCCACGAAAGATGAGACTTGACCCCGCCTCCCGCGCTCTTTCCGCCGCCACTATGACGTCCGGTCCTCATACCGCTAAAGAGACCTAAAATTGTGTACTGCGCAAGTCGAACCACGTGGTGTGTCAAGTCTCATCTTTCATGGCACGCATTGTACCAAACAGTTCAATTTTAAACTATTCAATCTTTCGCTCTCTCCGGAAGTTACTTACACCTTTAGCGGTTTTAGAGCCAACAATATCCAACTTGATTGGATAAGAAGTATGAATCCAGAATGCAAATAAAAAAAATAAAAACATTACAAGTGGAATTTATCACGAACATACTGTATGAAGATACAGGGAGGCAGGACAGCGACACAGAACCTGTTACCATAAACTTAGTACATGACTGAACCCCCAGGGGATTCAGAAATTTTTCGTCAGTTATTCAAAAAAAAAAAAAACCTAAAATCGCAATCGGGCTTGTGGCTAAGTATGATAACAGCCGCACGGTTCGATCGATCAGGTTAAGCTACGCTTGCCGCAGTTGTTCCGTAGATGGGTGCCCATCTTTACATACCAAGACCCCTCCGTGCCTCGGAAAGCACGTTAAGCCGTTGGTCCCGGCTGTCATTCGTGTATCTTTGACAGTCATTACGGGTCGTCGGAAGCTCGAAAGTCTGACAACCAGTCTTACCAAGGAGTATTGTAGGTATTACCTAATAACTGGGTTGTGGAGGTCAGATAGGCAGTCGCTCCATGTAAAGTACTGATATTCAGCTGTATCCGATCAGACTGGAAGCCGACCCCAACATAGTTAGGAATAGGCTAGGCAGAAGATATTAAAAAAAATTGCTGTTTCCTACAAAAGTGACATGCGGTCAAAATGTATGGAACAGCGAATATTTTATAAAAAACCGACGAAAAATGAATCATGTACTGAACCCATGGTAACAGGTCACTTACACCCCTTTCATCTTCTGTTTCTTTATTAGTTTTTAATTGACTACAACTTTCATTTCGTTACCAGATCGGAGATCCACAAGACGAGCATGATCATTTGGTGCACCACAATGCTACAGATGTGCTCAGATTCAACGTAAGTATTTCACACGCGTCTGTTTAAATCAAATCAAAATCAGTACAGTATTTAATTAACGTAAGTAATATGATACCTCTGATTCATAACAAGTTTTTTTCATTACATCTAGTCTCAGTAGTTCCTTTAGCTTTTGCAAAGGAACTACTGATCCAAAAATTCTCAGTAGTTCCTTCAAAGGAACTAGTGAGCACAAAGGTAATTTATGTATACGTAAATGTTTTATAAAGGTGCCATCATAGTCTGCACAAAACACCCAATCATAAGGTTGAATGTTTTTAGAATAAGATCTGAATGTCATTTATGTTTTGTTTATGTTAAAATAAAGAAATTTCAAATCAAATAATTTATTTCTTTGCAAACATGGGTGTTTTTTATAACAGTTTAGTTTAACCGTTTTAGTTTACCATTGGAGAATTTTGCTGTCCTTAAAAAAATACTATCTTGATAATGCTAATGTCATCCCGCATTGGTATCGTTTTGTATGAAAATAGTTATTTAAAAAAAAAACACTAACTTTAAAAAGCAATGCGCTTAAAAAAAACCCTTTTTCTAAACTATAAAAAAAATCAAACCTAAAATAATGTTCCAGGGTTTCAAAGACGAGCGCATAGTGGACCGGTCTGGAGCGTCACGCTGTATCCGCGTGCGCGGCGGCGAGACGGGCTGGAAGAAAGTGGAACAACTCCTCAGCAGGGTCGTGCACCCACATCTCGGCTACGGCAACGATCTGCCCAAGGAACAAATACACACTTATACCGTAAGATATGGCTTAATAATAAAATTATAAAAAAGTGGCACTCCGGGTGTGCCGACAGAAGTGAAAACTATTTATTGAATCGTCATATAAACAAAACAAACAGAATACGTTGTCATCACTCACTGACATATCGGAAATACGTTAAAACCGAGTACATCCCGAGGACAGCCGAACACATTCGAAGCGGTGTTGGTTACGGTAACAGTGGCGCGAATTCAATGGTTTTTTCTCATCTCAAAAAATGCCCAACGCGTTTCACTTCAACATGGAGAATGCTAGTTGGACTTTACATGTCAATGTCAACTGATACAAGAATAGCACAAATGTCGTGACGAAATAGAAAAGTTACTATGCACCTGCTATTTTTCTTCACCACCCTTGGTTGACTCGTAGAGAATGCCTAAGTAAGTCCGCCTTCGTAGCTATTTGTGCACAAAATATATCTATGAAGAAAATAAATAAAATTATAGTGTCTGTTTGTAATATCAAAGTAACAGCTTTTTTACTAAATGCATGTGAAAGTGTATACGGTACTTATAACAAAAAAACTAGTTTTGTAATTTTTGTCTGCCTGTTTGTTTCGGCTAATCTCCGAAACAGCTGGACCGATTTTAATGAAATTTGGTATGGGGGGATACTTTGAACCCTGGGGAACGACATAGGCTACTTTTTATCGACATACCACGCGGGCGAAGCCGCGGACGGAAGCTAATAAATAAATAGGCTACGTCATTCGTACTTCAGAATCATCACTTAACTCGTGGAGGGTCTTTTAGAATTATTCATTAAGATTACTTTCTAATAGAGATAAGTTACAAATTCACTTTTGTTAATTTTTAAGAAATGCTAAAATATGTTTGAGTATGCTCGTACATGCTTTCAGTCCAGATGAAAATGGGATATTTTGATTATAAATTTACTAGTGACCTCTTATTGCTGAACAAGTTGAAAAATAATACTAAGTAATACAAATAATACTAAATAATATTTCAGGCTTACTTATACATCGAAAAGAAGCAGATATTGGGATGTTTGATCGTGGAGCCCAAAATGCGAGCTTACAAGCTGATACCTGGCGACCCTGATTGCTGCAGTGTAGAAGATTATCCCGTCAAGTGAGTACCACGAACAAAACATCGCGCCTGTTGTAACCGAAGGGCAAGCAAATCTATATACAGTATAACCATGTAATTCAGTACCCAAAAATACCAGAAAAATTAAAGCTCCAGTAGCATAATCAGCTTATAGTGTTCTGCTGGGACACAGGCCTCCTCTCGGTGAGAGGGAGTGGGCTGTATCTACCACGCGAGCCCAGTGCGGGTTGCTAGATGTCACATGTCTTAGAATATAGTGGTTATAGGATATGCCGGTTTCCTCACGATGTTTCTTTCACCGTTTTGAGAGCAGCGGTGTTGGAATAAATTACACAAAGTAAAGTGCCTGTCGGGGTTTGAACCCACGACCTACTACTCGAAAGTCGGGGCCATTACCACTGTGCCACCACTGCTCTTAACGATTAATGAAGATATGAGTCACCATTGAATAGAAGCCTAGCCTTTCTATAAGCTAGCCGGTTCTATATACAGGGTGTTACGGAAAGGGTATATATCAATACAAACGGGTTGATGAGTGTATCTGGTCTAGAATCTCTGTACAAAATTTTAGCTCAAAAGCATTATCTTTGAAAATGCTTAATATTTTTTTATTTCGACATCACGGCGCTGCACTGGCGCGCGGCGGCGTGATGTGCGTGTACTAGGCGCACAGACACACTACAGATAATGGATAATGACCCTCGTAGTGCGGTGACACGTTTATTATGATTTCAATTTAATAAACTATCGAAATAAAAAAATATTAAGCATTTTCAAAGTTACTGCTTTTGAGCTGAAATTTTGTACAGAGATTCTAGACCAGATACACTCTTCAACCCGTTTGTATTGATATACCCTTTCCGTAACACTGTATAAGGTATGTACAGTCAGTGAGTGACCAGAGCCACCTCACCAAGTAAACTACTAGGTAGGGCTATGTATGCATATATTTATTTACAGACTGCGTATCCTTGCCTTTGTCATAAAAATATCTCTTTTCCACTTTCAGATGCGGCGTCTCCCGAATATGGACGCACATAAACCACCGTCGACGCGGCATCGCGGCTCGCTTGCTAGCGTGCGCGCGGGCCTCCTTCCTTTATGGCGAAGCTCTACGGGTCTCCGACATCGCCTTCAGCGCACCCACCGCCGCTGGCAAAGCCTTCGCCACGAAATACTGTGAGACACCCAACTTCTACGTGTATTTGGACTGAGGAAGATATTTCAGCACTCGAAAATATGTAACTGTAAAAAAAAAGGGTTTTTTATCAATGAAAAGACATTTAGTGCCCAAAAGTGTGAAAGGGTTTTCTGTGTTCAATTAGTGTTTGCGGACGCTCGAATGTGTAAATATTAATTTTTAATGTGTTTTTAACATATTGCTCATGAAGTCATGACGTAGGATTAATGTTTGGCGATGTCTGCTTCTTTATTTAGCGAATACATCGCGTATCGTAGTACTGAGCTTGTGTCGATATCTTTACTTACGCTAAAATAGCGTAATAGTGGCGAAAACCTTAATGGTTTTACCACAAAACTACGTCATTTTGTTGCATATAGTCGTCCTATACAAACACTTCTAATAATATGTGTAATTCAAGAATTAAGTGCGAAAAAACATTAACCTACCTCAACGTGAAATGTGAAACTGCAGTGCATTTGTGACTTTTTCAATTAATATTAGTTTGTGTGTTTAAACGTTTAACATAAAAATTATGAACTCCCGGTTTTTTTGAAAGCTCAAATTGCTGGCTCAGTTGTTGATTAGCCTGCCAAAAAAAAACAGCTTGTGTAAACTGGTTATGTAGGTGCTGCCAGTACACATTGGATGCAAGCTACCTACATTTTTAAACATGGTGTTTTTATGGACTTGAGTTATTTCTGAAACTGTTAGAGTTGATGGAAAGTTAAATTTGAAATGAGGAAACATATAATACTGGGTGTCAGATACTATCGCGGACACTCCCGCCTGGCCACCACTAAGTTCATTTTTGCTTGCACTCAAAAAATAGAAGCACTCTCTAGTAAGCGCGCCAAAGTCAAATAATTCGTCCGTAAAATTCACAAAAAGAGTACACGTGATGCGTCACTAAGCTGTGCAGTGCAGGTTGCAACTAATTGCGTTATCGCTTTCCTAATAGGCGAAAACTTTGAGGGGGCGTGGCGTAGCGCCGCGGCAGGATTTAAGCGAATTTTTTTTTAAGTGATCAGGCGGAAATGCCGCGATGGTACATCGACGTGCAAACTATTACGATGGATTATGACGTGATTCTGAATCCCCCTACATTAAAATGTTTCGTGAATCACTGAACTGTGTCTATGGTATTCATGGTACAGGTTACGCGTCGATTTCCCTGCCACCCTGTAATCCTGTATATTGTCTTCATAAAATTGTGTTTAAACTAGGGCTAACAATACGTGCAGAAATGATACTGTATTACCCATTTTTGTTTGTTACAAAACTGCCTTTTTGAGAAAATATTTTACGTTTTGCATGTGAAAATAATGATGTCTAATTTAAAATTTTCGAAATATTTTATTGTTGTACCATATTATTTTTGATACTACATACTTACATATTTACTTCATGGAAAAAATGCATGAAAAATTATTCATAGTGATTGATTACTTTGGGACCAATTAGATATCTCTATTTTTAACTTTATAGACAATTTTCAGTAACATTCAGAGTTACTGACTAGTTAGGAAAAAGGAAAATTCTACACTATTCTTAGTAATTATAGCGAATGATTTTAGAAATGGATGTTTGTACTCTTTTTGCTCTGGGACTGACTTATTTAAAGTAAAGCCTCGCTCTTTTACCAAACTGCGGAAAGTAGAAAGAGAACTATAAATGAAAAGAGATGGAAGTTATTTAGAACTTAAGTCTTATATTATGTCTTTTTCCAAGATAAAGTTTAGTGTTGTGTCCGCTAGTTCCGAAGACCAACCTCATTCTTTTTTATTAAACCCTTATTAGCTACTACCCACGACTTCGCGTGCAACTTTTTGTTTTACCGAAACATATCCTATGTCGCTCGGCAATACCGTAGCTACACAATTTAGTGAAAAAAATTTCAGAATTGGATCAGTAGTTCCGAAGATTAGCCCCTACATAAAAACTCAAAAAATTTTGTATAGAATACATTTTTAACTCTTTATAATATTAATAGACAGCCATATTTTTAAATAAGTCAGATCCCAAAAGTCAGGGCCTCTATTTCAAATGTTGAAACAAAAGTGATTTTCCTTAGGTGTAACATTGTACAATGTCTATGACGAGTACAGTAATATTAATAAATAAATAAATTAAATAGCAATTTAATTTATTAGGAGTATCTCTTAAAACTTAATTCATTGATAGCAGCAGAAAAAATAGTAATATGTTAGAAAATTAGGAATGTTTTCACTAAATTAGAACATTTAATTTTTATTTATAAGATAGTGCCAATGTCGTTTTTGAAGTCCTTAATTTTATTGTAATGTGCCTCAAAAAAGGATAAGTTATTTAAATTTTAAGTAATTTTAAACTTTTTTAAGTCTTTTTAAGCATTTTTAGGATTTTTTCTTGTTTGATTCAGTTTTAATATTGTGGCTATTTGAAAGTTTATTATTTTCGAATATTTTTTGATATGGCTAAGTGTGAATGGTGCGTCTTACTAAAGGGTAAATTACATGCCGAAGATGCGCGACTGCGACACCTCGCGGTCGGAGTTTAGGTCGCTGTCTCGATGTCAGTTCCATGGAAAACAAATGCTCCGATGTATCGCAGTGAGGTATCTTCGGCATGAAATATGTAACTGTAAGACTTCATGCTTAGCCATTTTTATAGTATTTTGGAGCATCTGATGTCAGTATTTATGTAAACAGGAACCATCTAAATTGAATTAAATACAAGAAGAATTCTAAATTCCTGATAGATCTTTAGCTAGAATAGACGTCGGACATGTCCTAAGATTTGTTGCTACATTTTGGAAGATTTTCATAATAGTCTGATTTTCGCGAATTTAGGATAAATAGTTACTCGTACTATTTCTTTTAATCCTAGACCATACCCAAAACATAGAACGCTTATTTTAAATAAAATAATCAGTATCCTAAAACATACATTACCTCATGATAATTTTGTTAAAAACACGGCTTTTTTACGCGTTTTAACTATTGTCGTAATATCAGGTCAGTACGCTTATACATATTTAAATTTAAAATTAGGGCCAATTTCTCGAACGAAAACTAATTCAAAATTAAAGTGACAAGTTGTCAAGCGTGTGAACACTGCTGATTGGTTGAATGATTTATCAACAGCCAATCGCATCAGATTACGCGCGCTTGACATTTTGTCACATTAATTTTGCGATAATTTTCGATCGAGACGCTTTCCTAGAAGAGCTGTGGCCGCAGTGACGGCTGTCATGCGAATTATGGCAGCGGGTAGTGTTGCTCAACTATCGATTGACTCTCGATAGTATTTCAATACTATCGTGACCTCGAAAACTAGTAACAATATCGATAGTACAGAAATTTAACAATACTATCGATAGTATCAATCGATAGACTTAAGTAATACTATTGATGAGTACCAATAGTATCGATAGTTTTGAGTTGTGATACTATTGACACTCGCTATAAAAGTGTGTTTTACAACAATTACTGGCGATACTATCGATTGTATTAGGACTATCGATATTTTTACCCCATCGATATTTGACGAAAATTCAATAGTATTTCATCAGGATATAAGTTAAATATCGATGGGGTAAAATATCGATAGTTCTAATACTATCGATACTATCTCTGTAGGAGAACAAACCAACTTACTTTCATAAATAACGTTTCAGTGACGTCATTCGCCCGTAAATTGCGGACACTATGTGGAGGCCAACGCTCTTTCAGAAAACCGTAACCTTAGAATAATAATGTTGTTAGCGCCCCGATTGGGCAGACTTGCAAAAGGACTTAATACTCTTAATTTTATATAAAATTGTGTCACGGAACATAGAAATTGCCCGTTTTTAAGCTTAGCGCAGAACCTTTTCGATATTTATGGATGTATGTTAGTTACATCAAAATAATAGACAAGTGTTTTGGTAAAAAACTTGTAAGTATAAACAAGGTGTAATGATAGGGCAGGAGTTGACAGGAGAGATTTCATCTTTGTCTCTATGATGGCAAACTTGGCGATCTATTCTCTAAAATATCACCTAAACTCTGCACGCGCCTCAAAACTGCGCTAAGCTACATAATTTTAAATTGTATACTTTCAAGTGTCATTGAATACTAGTCTCTCTATTAGTTTAAATTATGATCTGAATGTCAACCTTCCCTTTTATTGTGGAAATATTCTCAGTTTTTTTTTAAACTACAACATCAGTATGGTCGAAGAATCATGTCTGGTCTGAACATAGGCTCTCCAGACTTCCGCGCATGTTCTCTCACTTTTGGTTCCCAAAAAATGTTTTTGTGCACGCGCATCCTTCTGCGCGAAGTTCGGACCGGCCATGACTTCATCCGCCATATTGTAATGCTAATATTTTTTTCATCTTTTCCGACATTTTATTTGCTTAGGGGCAAGCCCAAAGATGTCTCGTACCTTTTGTATTGCCATAGACGTGTAAATAATATTTATTTTTAATTTTGTTTCAATATGTTTCAACTCTAGTTTTGACAAAATTCTCGTAACTTTTCGAAGTGCTCTTTTTAAATTACACATAAATTGTGAATTTTGGTTTTAATAATAATAAAATTGATTTTTTATTAAACTGCTGTTTTATTTCATTGTAGATTGTATTTTTGACAGTCGTTACTAGTAGTCAGAAGCCCGAAAGTGTGACAACCAGTCTTGCTAAGGGATATCGTGGTACCCAGCAACTGAGTTGTGTTGTGGAGGTCAGATACAGTAGCTTCAATTAAAATACTGGTAATCAGCTGCATCCGGTTTGACTGGAAGCCGACCCCAACATAGTTGGGAAAGGCTAGGCAGATAATGACTGTTTTGTAAAAAAAAAACTTTAAGAAAAAAAAAACCGACTTCCAAAAAAACACTACAAAGTGAAAAATAACTTTAATTTCGGAAGTCGGTGTCTTTGGATCTGTATTTTAGTTTTTTGCCACCGACTTCCGAAATTAAAATTATTTTTCACTTTGTAGTGTTTTTTTTGGAAGTCGGTTTTTTTTTTCTCAAAAAGTTTTTATTTCACGCTTTTTAGTGGGTCTGTTTATAATTTATCTAAGTTACAATAGCTTAGTGCTCATCGCCTTTTACAAACAAATTATTGCTTTTCTCGATGCAGGGAAGTTAATTGTTGAGGAGTTCTCCAGGTCCACCATCAGCTCCATATCACCATTCACATTGTGACGAGCATAAATTGCTTAGCAACCATATTAAAGTAATCGAATCGCAACCCATGAAATACTTAGATATTATTGAGTAGTTCCGGTGGCCACCTGTGGTCTTCATCATCAGTTCCACTTCACCAAATGGTGCTTTCCGAGAGCAAGTGCACGAGTTACTATAAAAAATACCCAAATCGATATAGGTGTGCCTATAATATTTGAAGAGTTCCTTCGATTTCTCCAGGATCCCATCATAAAATCCTGACCTGATGTTTTTAGACTAGAAGCTGATAATCCTGGCTGCAGCATCAGGCCAGACTTATGTCAACATTGCATTGAACTTAAAATTTAGTCCTGTTTAAAATGAGCCCAAACACGACTACGGTGCTGTTATTTCAAGGTGTGTACATTTTCTGATGCTCCTGGCTTCAGCATCAGGTCTCTATGTACTTCGGTGTTCCTCATTAACAGTACGTTTATCCACACATCGAGCCCTTTTCAATGAGCCTAAACACGATATATCTGCTGTTAGTTGTCGAGGAGTTAGGTACTCTGCAGACTATCCTGACTGCAGCATCAGGTCATGACTTGATGATCATGAGACCAAAATCAAAACAATTTACTAAAACAGTCCTTGCCTGTTTGAGTAACTTCTTACTGTTAAGGAGTTGTACCTTCCATCATCAGCCCAGCTACCTGAGATGGTGACAACCATACGCAAATAAACAAGATACTTCATAAAATATGCGAAAAACAATAAGTGAGCCTATAAAATTTGAGGGTTGCCCTCGATTTCTCTAAGATCCCATCATCAGATCCTAACTTGGTGACATTGGGACCACCTCAGAACTATTTACTTTCGAACAAAAAAAGAATTTTGAAAATCCGTCGACAATTGACGGAGTATTCGATGAACAAACATATTAAAAAAAAAAAACATACAAACAGCCGAACATAGTACCTCCTCCTTTTTGTGAAGTCGGTAACAAGTCGACTCAACTATCAGTTTAATTGACGCCAAACACGGTTTTGGTAGGCATGTACCGTGCTATAAACGCGTGGCGATCAGTACCGTCTTTACCATAAGGGCACACGGGGCCCGTGCCCAGGGCCCTCAACCCCACAGAGGCCCCGGTAGACAGATATTACAACGCTTACCTACATTTAAAAGCGCAATATCATGATTCTAGGATCATGAAATTTGGCAAGAAGCAATGTCATGTAGCACAAGTAAAGGAAAAAATCTGAAAATCGTAAATTTGAAGTTACATACCTACAAATTTGTACGGAACACTCGGTACGCGAGTCTGACTCACACTTGACCGGCCTTTTTTACTTTCGAAAACCCAAATTCTTGTGTGCCCTAGGGCCCCCGGCAAGACGGCGTTGGTGGTGATTTCACGCAACTGGGTTTCCACTGGCTCGTTGGTCTAATAGTCGCAAACGCTACTGCTGAGCATCAGGTTCTGGCTTCGATTCCCAGGTTGGGCAGTGTTATTGAGTTTTCTCAGTAGCAGCCCGGAGTCTAGATTTGTGCCCGGTTGATGGCAATAGGCTCGTCCCTTACTACATGGGACTTAAACATAACTGGGGAAATGTGAGTGTATTATAGTATAGGTATACATCTGCCCAACCTTTCGGGGAAACAAGGCATTATGTTACGTTTATGGTGGTGTCTCGAATTTAATACGGAAAGGAAAACGCCTACGATACTAACATAGATCGGTGAGGGGTGATTTGTCATAGGTCTGCACAGACTTTTTCGATTAGGGAATCGAACCCGGAAACCATCATGTCCTTCCTATACCATAGAATGCCTTAGAGTTGGCATTTGACAAGTTATAGTCCATTCACAATTATTTTACCTCTGACAACAACCCACTAGCTTATTACAAAGAGAATAAAATATATCACTTTGATTTTGACAGTGATGAAAAATCAATGTTAATAAAAATAAGTGGAAGGACGTAGTTATACTTATATTTTTGTCGTTAAGTCTGCTTCTGCGGTGATTGAATCCTACGTTGTGGCCCAGTATTCCTTCAACTCAAGCTTTGGTTTCCTAAGAGAACGGGAACGGTCACACAATAATGGCTGTCGAAATCTTTTTTTTCGACACCTTAAATACTGATGAATATGACAGACGTTCAAGACGACCACCGCTCAGCGAATGTTTGTGTTACGGGTTCATCTCAAATGACCTAAATAACGCACCGAGTGATCGGACTCACGATCTCTCCAGTCTGCAGTCCGCGACGTCTGTTGGATTATGTATAGCAATTCATAATTTTTGCAGATGAATAGACAAAGATTTTATTGGCATGTCAGAAAAGTACCGTGAGAGGGATTCACGAGATGTTTTAGCCACACCTAGATAACGTAGCGTAAGAACAACTACTTCGCGTGCCCAGCTTACGTACAAAAATCGTAAGCCGCCACTTTTGCGCTCATTCCAGTAGTACTGCTGGCCGGGTGAACGTGAGCGCTGGCGCTACGCCCCGGGGGTGGGGCGAGACGGGTGCCGCACACGGCGGCGTCTTTGAACTGATTTTCCCATCACTAGTGCTTGTCACGTCATAGTAGGTAGTCAAAAAATGGCACGCTTGGTTTTTGGATTTCCCTCCTTATCTCTTCGGCCTCTTCCTCTTCTTCTTCAATTATTTGTGCAATAATAATTAAATCCAAAATACCCATTTTCACTGCTTAAACACAAGTTTCCTTGTGTTTTGTTGAAATTGAACTGCGCATAGGAGAGCGACCCATGAATTCATCGCGGGTGGGCTCGGGAAGGCGCGCGGATTCCCGCGACTGCTCAAGAAGTCGCTGGAATGCTCGAGATGTCGCGGGACTCCGTGACTCCGCGCTTCGCTGCCCTTCGCCGCTCTTTTGGTGTGAGTTGACCCTTAAAAGAAAAAGAGACGCGCGCGGGGAGCGGGCGCGAGGGGCGGGATATTGCCAGCGGCCGCTCGCGACTGCTCGAAGATTCTCGGGACTTCCCGCAACTTCTCACGCAGTTGCACGGCTCCGTTTATGGAATTCCCCGGAATTCCTGCGGCGCCGCGGGCATCCGCGCGACTCGTTCGAGTTTCTCATGCGATAATAAGTATTATGGTAATGATAATAAAGTTAAAATTCATATGAAACTGAAACTGCGCTCCGCTTCGCTGCCCTTCGCCGCTCTTTCGGTGTGAGTTGACCCTTAACCTTAGCTTTATTATTTTCCATTTTTTATGTGTATGTGCCTATAATTTACTGTAACTGATTTTTGACCGTTTTAATTAAAGATAATAAATTAATGATTAATTTGACTGACTGCCAAGGTTAGATTTTTGTGCTGAATAAATTTCGACTTGCAACTTAGTCACTTGTAACTAAATTACATGGATTAGGTAATGAAAAATGCATGTGTGAATATTAGTATGTAATTCATTATACATAGAAACGATATATAAAGGATGCACCGGGTGATGAAAAATGAAATACGACCATTTTAAAACAACATTTATTTTTACATACATTAAGTCGGATTCAAAATGCCTGAAACATACTGATTTTTGTACACATCAGTTAAAGATTATTATTAATTTCATGGACAGTAAATTATATATTCTCTTTGCACGATTTTGTGGAGACAAAACTTATAAGCGTTTGTTATTTAATAATCACCTCGCAGTACACACTACTATACACATAAATATTAAAAATTTCATTTTTATCTTTAGGAATTTCATTAATTAGGTATATTTTTTAAATTAAATTTGTTAAAAATATAGATTTTCAGTATATCATTAAACGTAGGTATTAAGATTAAATACACCATGATCCGCAGTCCGCGTGACTGAACACAATGTAAGTGCTGATCTCAAATACCGATTCTATAAACAAGGTGTGAGTTTGAGCTATGCTATAAAATATCTATTAAAAAAATTAACTACCCAAAATTGAGAGAAAAATACGTTTTTTATTATTTTATTTTTGTGCTACAATGGAAAGAAATCTATGAGCACGAATTAAATGCTTTCATTCATCAGCGAGTTTTGCGAAGAGGTAAAGGTATAACATTACCAAAAATATTTGCAGCCGATCGCTGCCCTTTGTATAAACAAAAAGGTACTCGACACGTCCTCACATACATTGTGCGCAAGTACAATCACTTATCACTACTATGAAGATATATTAAAAAAGGAGGAATCTTTCAATACTATTTGGTTATTGGCAACGGACGTTACGATTCTACAAGTCAAGGATCCGAGCTCGCGAAACAAAGTATTAAACCCTACGTCGAGTGTTGGCGCCCAACACGATTATATGAAAAATATGTAAATGAAATATGCCCGAGAGCAAAGACTGAACCTAAAGCCTACACTCCGACATAGCACGACACTGGCAGTATTTCATCTAAATATTGAAAAACATAGAAAATTATGGTCTAAGCTACCTTTATACACATTACGATGACTCACATGTTATTGCGTTCACTTAAATCGTAAAGGGATGAGGGTAGGACAGCAATATACAATGTTTACATACTTGTATTACGTTGACATTTCTTAGGGGATCACTTCCGCACTGTCTCGTGTCAGACCGACGTCTGACTCTCAATATAAGACCGATGTTACTCCACCACTATTCGCAAGTTTCAAAAACAACTTGTACTAATACCACCTAGTCTTTTAGTTTAAAAACACCTAGTTCAAAAACTCATTTAAATGGACGAAATACCCCTAAAAATGCGCTAACGCCATATATACAATTTGTGAGAAAATATTAGCATTAGATGACCCGACTATAGAAGAACTGTAATGCATTCATATAAAAAATTGAAACTAAATCGTTTACGTATAATTTTCAAGTCTTTGAAGTTTAAACAACCGAAAACATTGTGAGCTTAAAACTGGCATTTATTACAAATTAATATGTTTAATATTAGTCAACTAAATATCTATAGTCAACAACTGAAGCGCAACTAGAATAATAATGAAAATCGTTTTAGAATTCAATGTGCTTTTTTCTATGAAATCGTGATTTTTCTCTAAGTTGTGTACTTTTATATCAAAAGCTTAGCCGGGCGCTGCTTTTACGAGTGCTTAGAATTGACATAACTAGATAATATATCAGGAATATTAAAATACTCAACTGGCAAAATATGGGGTACACCTCTGCCAAATCCTGATGGGGAATCAAGGCGTGATGTTATGAAAATTAAAATAATTATTTAAAAAAAGGGTTTTAAACGGATTTATTTATCTACTGATCAACTTTTTTTAAAATAAGGTGAATATTGTCTTTCTTTATTTCAAAAAGGCCTTTGTTTATAAACGACAAAGAAAAAAAACCTTTTTTTGATCTTTTTTTCTGTTAGCATTTTCTTACACTGCGGTTCAACTATCCCTGTATCTACTTTTTTCACAGATTACCTCATTCCTATTCATTTTCAAAATTACACGTCTTATTTAATAGTTTGTAATTATGTCTAACTAATTCTCCTTTATTCATATTGTACAGGACAGGTCCATTCAAATCTATGTAGTTCTTTCCTCAAAATACAATTTCAGACACTGATCTACATGGTCCTCACGTTATCTGACCAATTTTCTAGAATAATATAATCTGGATTAATAGAGACTGTGACCTCAGAGTTTGCCTCGGCCTTTTTTCTCAGGGTAGTCGGATAGGAAACGCTGATCACATTTTTATTATTTTTTTATTGCTGGATGGGGCTGCTCACGAACTCGGCCACGCCTTTATGGAAAGCTATGGACGAGGTCTATGATGGAACGAGCGTGCCCAGAAGATGCCTGTTCACTCTTGCTTTGAGGGCAGACGGGTTAAACATCATCTAGTTTTAAAAATATGATTGACGTGTGTTTGTATAAACTTACGTAATGAAATAATACCATTTCATCTACACAATTTTGTTTTTTCTTTGTTACCTACATACCTATAGCAGCGTTCATAATCTCAGATAATTTACATTCCATAGCCACTTGATCAGTTATCTACTTTAGCGAAAAATATTCTAAGTTCATTTTTGAGTGACTATTTGTAACAAAAATGTCCTAATAAGTTTTTGGTTGCAATGGAATTTGAACTTTGTTGAGTATGACATTCAGTTTGTTGTTCCATAACTTGAAAATTATCTCAAATATAGCTAGTTATATAAACTCGCACATAGCGCCCGGCCTACGATTGAAGTCAGTTCAAACTAAACTTGTGCATACTTAAGATCTCGAAATGACAGTATGTTCCTTTTACTGAGTGACGACTTTTACAACTTTAACCTTAGATAAAAAGTTAATGGTAACAAAAAAAAAAAACAAATATAGACAGATGTACAGACGCCAGCACATCAAGCTAATACAATCTGTCAAACTTCTTTAATAGATTTTCAACTTTATCGCTAAAGAATAAGGTTCAAAGTTGATTGGGAAAATTTGACAGTTTCGGGTAGCTTGATGTGCTGGCGTCTGTACGTGGACATCCTAGACGTTCGCATAGTGACCTTATTGGTGAATGTTCTTCAGAAAGGTCAGGTGCGTGGTACTCGCGATTGGCGTGAGTGAATGACCTCATTTATGAAAGAAACGAGGCAAAAGGAGTATGTAAGGATCGTAGCAGGAGGCGTTCCCTAGTTTCTGCCGACCCCCGTGAAAGAAGGCGTGAATTTATGTTTGTATGTAAAATATAATAAAATATTGTATGAAAAAATTATTAATTATTATATATTAATTATTAGTTGTGTGACTCTGTAACACCAATTTTGGAAAACATTATTTGAATTTTAGTAGTACATATTCCAAATTGTTTTATGGATTCTGCAAGACTTGCAAGTGTACTAAATATACTGGATTTATCCAAACTGATATTATAAATGCGAAAGTAACTCTGTCTGTCTGTCTGTCTTTTCTTCACGCCTAAACTACTGAACCGATTTCGATGAAATTTGGTATAGAGATAGTTTGAGTCCCGGGAAAGGACATAGGATAGTTTTTATCCCGATATTCCCACGGGATCAAAACTTACGCGGGTGAAACCGCGGGGCGCAGCTAGTAACACTATAGTTAGACAAATATCAAGCAAAAAAAGATAGAAGTGAAAACCTAGGACTGGAGCCGAGTATACCCGATTCAGCGTCACTGACCGACTGGAACCGAATATACCCGGATTCAGCCTCAAATACCGACTGGAGCCGAGTATACCCGGATTCAGCGTCAGCGAGCGTGACGATTCAGTTTCGTTCACTGTTCAGAACGAGCGAAAGTGCGCCTAATGAAGTTTCTACTTCAAAAATCTTTGTAAACGTCATTCGGCGATCCGACATGGTTTGAAAGTTTAATTTCGAAAAGGTTTCAAATAAAAAGGGGGAAGTCTAGCTTTGGTCGAAAAATAAATGGAAAGGAGTGGGGAGTTTCGGTCGAAGTCATAAAAGTCGCGACTCAGTCCGAACAGATCCGACTACCACGTAGCACTGCAAGACAGAAAGTACCCCAAACTTTAGCAGTCTACATATTATATTATACCTTTTTTTGTTACTTTTTGTTGCTTTTGCATTCCACTTTATTTTGCGTAACGCTAGTACTTACTTAAATAGCTACCAAATAGTACTTTTTTTTTAAATTACATATATAATAAAGAATGCCATGTTAATTTTTAATTACACAATGATTCTATAGTGATGTCGTTAATACGGAGGTCGCCTTATTGCACGATTGTACGAACGCGGGTGACATCGTCGGTAGGAAAAACCCTTTTTTAGTAACCATATATTTGAAATTGCTGTTTTTTGGAGAAAAATGCCTATATTATTAAGTCCAGGACGTGTTATAACCTAGTCTATATTATAAATTATAGATTTATATGTAATCCAATGCAGCCGCGCTCGTCCGACATTAATCAAAGTCGTATTTAATTGACAGGCACTCAACCTGTGGTAACCCCCATACAACATTATGAATTAACATATAATTTCATTTAATATTTTAAATGTACGTTATATTCTCTTCTACTTACATTTAAAGTGAAACTTATATAACACAAAAAAGAAAAAAAAATACAATTTCAATATAGTTATATTTAAAAAAAAATAACGATAGTGTTACGATTAGAAAGCAAAAAATAGCGAATTTTTGTTACTTTACATACGATACGAAGGAAGGAATTATTCAGTTTTTTTAGTATGGTAACATAGGATATGGTGTTTCCGCTGGCAACACTACATTATGGCACATAACACAAACTCCAGCTTAACTTTCTTATATTAAGGACCATTTTTTTAACAAATTATATATTAACAATTTTATTATTTTGCTGCTTAAGGTATGTCAAGATATTTCACATTAAAACCATGAAAGTTGCTTTAAGAAGTAACCAATGACTGACCTAGAAGCCACTTAAAACAAAATAGTGAAAACATGGTTAATATGTTACAAATCAACAGTTGGGCGACAGTGGCGCAACAATCCATCGCAACTACTATGAAAATCGCGTTGATATTTTACAATGTTTCAGTGGAATGAATGCAGTACGATAGTTGCCGACAAAATTTTTGCCATTAAAGTGTACCACTTATAAGTTGCCCAACAGTTGGCCAAAAATACCTTAAACGGTCAAAAAAAGTTCAATAAAACAAAAATATATTAAGATTCATAACGACAGAATAGATCATTTTGTATTTTAAAAATATTTCTTAAAATAGCACAATGTGTAAGTACATAAACCAATTTTAATTTTTTTTTAATATAAATAATAATGATAATTATATTTAGTAAATTAATGTTAGGATAGGTTAGTAATCTTTGTACTTAAAGGCTAAAATTGTGTCCATCTTATAACGAAAAAAAAAAATAGTACGTAATAATCTTTGAAAATATTTTTTTAACTCAAATACTGCTATAATGATATTCAGCCGGACGCATTAAATACGTCGGATCTTTGGACCTTAAGTTCCTACAAGCTCAACATTACAAAGAAACATTAAAAACTAAGTTAAAACCTACAAAAGCACTTTTACATTTGTTACATTTTAGTCAAAAATTGTGCTATGAACGAGTTAGACAAAACGAAACTAAAAATTATAAAACCTATAGACAATATTGGAAGACGTACATTTGATAAACAATTAAAAATAAAACGATTTTAAACTATTTTGTATAAACTAAATAAAGGGGTACCGTGTGTTAGATTCGTTCGTGTGTTTTTAACTGACGAAAAAACGAAGGAGGTTGTCAAGTCGACGCGTATATTTATTTTTTTGGAATGAAGTTTCTTATTGCACTATGTACTCTGCACACTTGGTGAATAAAGCTGGGCCGCAAAAGGTGTGAAACCTGCACTATACTACTCGCGGAGTTGCTTCGACGAAGTACTTGTCGAAATTGACCGAAGTCCGAAGTACATGACTCATGATGTGGCTAAACTAGGGGACGTTTCGAGTCCCTCGACACGGGCGCAAAAACTGACAACGATCGGAAGTCGCCCGAGGCGAGCCGAGGTTGCACGAAGCGAACCGAAGTGCCCTTCAACACTCTTTGATCAACTTCTCGAGTACTGTATTGCATGTTTAACATTTTGACCGTCCCATTTTTGCTATGGTAATAAAAGTGACGCTCTCATTCGCCAAATGTGCAATTGCAAAAGCTTTTTTTTTTTGCTTCCAGAACTCAGTCTTTTTACAAAACTAGTTCTATCTCTATTTTTAATTTAATTCCGACAAGCGTAAAGTTGATAATGTAAAATTGACAACTTAGATTCGGGTTTAACGTCAGTTTTTGTAATAAGAACCCTAACTTTGTCGAATTATAGGTCGAAATTTTTACATGGCTCGATGGTTTAAACCTGGGTCTAAAGTTGGAACTCGTTTTCTAATATGCTCGAATATGTTTTCATATTTAAACTCATTCTTTTTATCACAATTTTATCCATCGAAAATCATTTCTGGTATAAAATACATGCATTTAACTTTGATAGTACAACAATTTTGCAAAGAAACTAACACACAAGTGCGCACCCCAAAAAAATTACTCCAAAGGAAAAAAATATAATTAAAAACTTCTGTAATCAAAAATATACAGACATTTAAATATTCTTCATTAATTTGATCTAGAAAAAAACATGGCTATACTTTCATTGTATAATTTCACTACAAAATCATTATTTTTATTCAGGTTTATTTTGTAAATAAATAAAATAAAAATTTGGCCTAATTTGAGCATAAAATGATTGCGCTCGGTAGTTTTTGGTTGGTTGGTGGACTATGCATTTTAAGACTCAAAATGTAAAAAAAAACTTGTGCGGAAACAAATTGTCATAGACAATTGAAATGAGTTTTGTTAAGGCTATTTATTCTTTTATTGCACCTTAAAATTTACTATCACTCTCTGTTTTATTTTTGACCAAAAATATCGTTATTATAGGTATATCAAATTATAAACGGTAAACGTTATTTATTCCATTGCGAGAGAAAAAAAGAGCTATACAGTACGAATAGCAACGGACTAACAGCTTTAACACTACACAAAACGGCCCACTTTGCTGTGCATAGTCCACACCTTGTCCAGTTACGCTTAAAACCTAAAAAGCTTGTGTACTCGTAAGTGAAGTGAATACTATTGAACTAGCCTCAAGGCGTTGCTAAACATCGATGATCCTTAATATAAAACCGTTTAGATCAGCTGCGGAGCGGCGCGTACGACGACGGTAGCGTGTGGGGAGTCTTTAACAGGTAACCTTTTGTTTGGTAACGTTCAGTGTGCTGGCTATATTATTTTTTTAAGTAAACTATAAATTAATCTTTTTCTTTTGCAATGATGATCTATTCTGTAGCAAAATTTCTAAGAAAATTCAAGAAATTATTAATTTAATTTAATGTAACATTTTCTTGATTTTTCTGTGAAAAATGCATATAGCGGTTTCCCGTTTTATATTTATCGTGTCGGTATCGTACCGCCGTCGTATCGCCACCGCCTCCGACCCGGGTCGCTCGCACCTTTACACGAACCAGTCTAATCTAGATAGACCAAAATCTAGACTTTCATACTAACTTCAAATCGACTAAAAATACACCCAAAGTACCTTTCACATCACTAAATAGTCTGTTTTGGCGATTTTACGCAATATTACAAATAACGCTCAGGAGAGATTAGTCGATTCTCCGTTCCCAAACAATTTTAGTCGATTAAAACATTTAATAAAATGCCTTCGACTACATTCTGTACTAACCCAGCACTTACTGTGAATATCGAAATGATTTTAATGTATAAGTTACAATTAAAAATAAACGTTTTTAAAAATCAACAACTATCAATTTATAATAGAATCTTGAAGCAAATAATTATAATAATAAGAATTAAGAACAACTTATAAGTACCATTTTTTGTGTCAACTGAACTAAATATATGTAAATAGACCGATCGAATAATCGATTACAAACATAACTGGCGAATATTCGAAAACTCCACGCTTCTCGAGCAGTCGAATTTAATCGAATCGCGTCACAACCCAATAGACCCGACAACGTCACAGCACTACGCGTTCGAATTTGGCACGTAGTGATGTGCGTTAACAAAATCGACTAAGGTGACAACTTACTAAAGATGAACTAAGTGATGTACTTTATAATAATGCCACTAGATCCGACGTACTTTAGTGATTTGTTGTCACACTATAATGTAACAAGAAAAAAGATTTTTTAGAATAGAATTAGATACTTCATTGCATATGGCTTCTCACAAGTAGTGACGGAACAAATGGCATTATTCTACAGACTACAGACAATTCATGAAGAAATTCACAATAATGTTGTGTTTTTTTATACATATTTAGTAAATCCTCACATAAAATCGACTAAAGTTGCCAGCTTTTTGGGAACTCTGACGTTCGGAAACACCATGGGAGCATCGCTAGCCGCGATATATCGATAGACGCTTCGTAATCGATTCACAATCGCTTAGAACATAATCGCCATTGAACATAGTCTTACATTTCGTTCTGTTTTCGTGCCAAAATTACTGAAATTTCGAGGAATAAGTGGCTAAAATCCTTTTACTCAAAAATCGAGATCTTGAGCGAATTCGATATTTTAACAAAAAATCAAGAAAATATTGCCAGTACCTGATTTATTCTGTAATATAAGTTAGTTGCATATCACCACTTCCTCAAAAAAAATGGCGATTATTTCTAGCAACTATGTACATCGAATCACGGAAACATTTCATCGTGAAATAACTTTAGAACCGTCACGAAGCGCTATCGTTACAGCGGTAAGTAACGAGGAGACTCACGGCTGTACGTTGTATGTATTGCTGATCGGGACATTTGCGTTGCGGGCCTACCGAGCCTTCGCACGAACTTTATCTGAAAAAGAAACGTTCATGATTAATTTTTGTTGGGAAATTTTCGCTGTTGGTCTTGATTTGGCCTCATTTTGGGCAACAGCACCCCCAAAAATCGTTGTTTGGATAACCTTGAAGAAAATACATATATGGCTACCATCTTGGATTTGAGAATCGACTTCTTTCGAGTCTCTCGGTGGGCAAACCTCCCTTTCATACCGAGACCCCTCCGTGCTTAGAAAAGTACGTTAAACCGTTAGGCTCAGCTGTCATCCGTAGATCTTTGACAATCGTGACGGGTCGTCAGTCAAGTCCGAAAATCTGAGAACCATTCTTTACCAAGGGGTATCACGTTGCTCATAGCTGGGTTGTGGAAGTCAGATAGGCAGTTGCTCCATGTAAAAGTTGTAAAATACTTGTATTCAGATGTATTTAGTTAGACTGGAAGCAGTGGACGCTACCATAGTTGGGTTATGGTTAGGTTAGTTGTTTTGTGTGTACAGACGCCAGCACATCAAGCTACTACAATCTGTCAAATTTCTTTAATAGATTTTCAACTTTACCACTAAAGCATAAGGTCCAAAGTTGATTGAGAACATTTGACAGTTTCGCGTAGCTTGATGTGCTGGCGTCTGTATATAAATCTACTTGCACACTGCCTAAGCCGTTGAGCTCAGAAGCAAGAAGTTTTGTTCACAAGAGTTCCTTGATGAGGAAAGTGAGTACAAAGGAAAGACTTTTTGAAAATTCATCCCCAAAAGGGGATGAAAATGATGTAAGTTCGTAATTTTGTAGATGGGAAATCCTTTCGGACACACGGCTTGTTGATCTTGGGATCGAATATGAGAATAGGTGATCCAGCCAGCAGAGCTATAAAGTTGTCAAGATAGCTCACAGAATAAGCAAGCTGAAGTGGCAATGGGCCGGCCATATTAGCCGATGACCTTTGGGGTGGACGTGTTCTTGAGTGGAGATCGCAGATCGGCAAACGTAGGACGCCCTCAGGCTCGGTGGAGCGACGATCGTCGCAGGGTGGCGTGTCAGTGGCGTGCTTTGGTTTTCAGAATAGGTAGGCACTAGGCCGGGTCTAGTCTAGGCAAACGCGGTCACTAATCAGAAAAATAAGTGAGGTCAAAAGTGTGGATATTTGAGTAGGCATGCCTACTCAAGGGTGATAAATTGCGAAGGTCGAACGTCATTGTATTACGCGTGAGACGTACGTATATCTAATTTTGTCGTATTAACTTGAACGAGTAAAGGCCAATGACAATGTGCGAATAGTACGGGAGCCGAGTGGGCCGTCCGGCGACTGCCTACTGCCGCGAGTGTTTGTATGAAGGTTTTGTTTTTTGTTAGGGATGATAATTTAGTGAGTTTCTTAATTGTGGGGCCCACACTAAAATGTAATTGACAGGCTTATGTTGATATATCGAGGTAGGCACTGCTTATATGCCTATATGCTATGCACGCCACTGTGGCTGGTAGCAGTTGGTTGCTGAGAATCGAGCTGAATGGCGTGCAATAGGAGAGGCCTATGTCCAGCAATGGACTGCTGTAGGCTGTAGATGATGACTGATGATAAGGCTTGCAAAAAACAGTGAAGTGAAAACAAAACACAATTACAAAAGAAAAACAACCGACTTCAAAAAAAACACTACAAAGTGATAAATAACTTTAATTTCGGAAGTCGGTGTCGTTGATTCCGCATTTTCGTTTTTTGACACCGACTTCCGAAATTAAAGGTATTTATCACTTTGTAGTGTTTTTTTTGAAGTCGGTTGTTTTTTTTTTTTTGTAAAAAAGTTTTTATTTTTCACTTTTTAGTTGTACCTACCGCACAAAAAAGTAAACAAAAAGATCGTTAATGTAGACAATGTAGATAAATTTTTAGATTTTTGTTGATTTTTCAAAAACCGCTCATCCGATTTGGATAAAATTTTCATGGGACCATTTGGGAAGTATACCCTTTCTAACAAAAAAAGAATTTTTCAAATCGGTTGGCTAACGACGGAGTTATGCGCGAACAAACACAAAAAAAAAAAAAATACAAACATTCGAATTGAGAACCTCCTCCTTTTTTAGAAGTCGGTTAAAAAGAATACTTTGCCATCACTCACTGACATATCGGATATACATTAAAACCGAGGACAGCCGAACACATCCGAAGCGGTGTCGGTTACGGTAACAGTGGCGCGAATTCAACGGTTTTTTCCCATCTCAAGAAATGGCCAACGCGCCTAAAGAAGTTTTTACTTCAATAAATAAATGAGGAGGTCACCTATTCGCTCGAGCGTCGGTTACAGTAGCTCGTACTGCCGGAGGTGCATGCGTTGTATGATGTCGCGACAGTCGTTGAACACACGCTTGATGTTCTCGGTGTCGACCGCGCACGTGAAGTGCGGGTAGCAATAGTGCTTGCCGTCGCCGCTTGCTGTACTTATACGCTGGAATTCAAAAAAAAAATTGTGTTTCTCACGTCGATTTGCTTAAAAATTAGGCCCATCACATCTGTGAACTCTCACCAGATAAAGTATTTTGGGTAAAGTTCGGTGCTGGGATAAGGCATTACGAATCTGCGCCATTTTACTTTGCTTTGACGGTCGGGTCAAGATAAAATATTGTCAGCATTAAAAATGTTGCCAGATTAGCCGGTAATTCAATTGGTGGTTTTGGTTAATTGGTTGTATGTATTTATTGTATTCATTAAATAGTACACCACAGACTACCTACAGTATTTGTCTGTCCTTCCCCTTTTTAATCCATCCAAAGGTTGTCTTTAAAGATCGCTCTTAGCGATAAGACCGCCCATTGTGTCACCCATTGTAAAGTTGCTATATTTATGTCTGTAATTTATATGGTGAACATAATAAGGAGTATTCTATACTATTCTATTCTAATTCGTTCCTACGGTCGAAGTTACCCCAACATACTCAAATTTAAAAGGCTTTTATAGTTGTGAATTCTGTGTAAAAATTCATTGATTTTTTTTTTTTAGGATAAAACCCAACGCGTACCGTCAGCTTAACCTTATTGTATACTTACAAGAAACTCGTCTCGGATGAAGTACTTGGCCCTGGCGACGTCGGGATGGTCCCGCGTGTCGGGCGCGGCGTCTGGCGGAGTGCTGTAGCGCGCGAACTCGCCGAAGTACTCCTCGAGGCGCGACTTGCCGGCCAACACCTTCTCGGCGAGCAAGTCCTGCTTGTTGAGGAAGAGGATCACGGATATCGTGCGCAGCCATCTGTAGCACGGAATTATAAGAGTTATAACATTAGAAAATATATTTACCCCCTTACTAATAAACGTTGTATAGCGTCTGTATAGTTACACAACGCTTTGTCTTCTTCTTTCGAAAGTCAAATTACTGACGACTGAATAAGAGAAATCGGTGTGTAGCTATGCATCTGATATAATACGTTTATTAGTATGGGGGGTTATAGTACTACCTATGCGCAACACACCAACTGTTTTCTTAAATTATGATCTTAGGAAACAGTTTTTTTTTTCTATTAGATACTAATGCAAGTCTATAAATATTCGAAGCAGAAAAGACAAGAGTGTGAGTCGAACGTGCGCTGTATATGTTCTACAACGCCGTCATAAGCTAGAAAGTCGGACAATGTCAATTACCAAAGGGTATCGTGTCAGTTAACTGGGTAGTGGAGGTCAGATAGGCAGACGCTCCATGTAAAATACTGGTATTCAGCTGCATCCGGTTAGACTAGGATATGACCTCAACACTGTTGGGAAAAGGCAAGCAGATAATGATACTTGTTGTTCCATATGCTCTTGAAGAGGTCGAGCGACTCCCGTAGCCGGTTCTTCATGGGATCCTCGCGCAGCACCATGTTGTAGGAGGAGCAGGCCGTCACGAAGATGATGTACTGGATCCACTAGTCAAATGCTACACACCTATTGTTCCATATGCTCTTGAAGAGGTCGAGCGACTCCCGCAGCCGGTTCTGCGTGGGATCCTCGCGCAGCACCATGTTGTAGGAGGAGCAGGCCGTCACGAAGATGATGTACTGGATCCACTAGTCAAATGCTACACACCTATTGTTCCATATGCTCTTGAAGAGGTCGAGCGACTCCCGCAGCCGGTTCTGCGTGGGATCCTCGCGCAGCACCATGTTGTAGGAGGAGCAGGCCGTCACGAAGATGATGTACTGGATCCACTAGTCAAATGCTACACACCTATTGTTCCATATGCTCTTGAAGAGGTCGAGCGACTCCCGCAGCCGGTTCTGCGTGGGATCCTCGCGCAGCACCATGTTGTAGGAGGAGCAGGCCGTCACGAAGATGATGTACTGGATCCACTAGTCAAATGCTACACACCTATTGTTCCATATGCTCTTGAAGAGGTCGAGCGACTCCCGCAGCCGGTTCTGCGTGGGATCCTCGCGCAGCACCATGTTGTAGGAGGAGCAGGCCGTCACGAAGATGATGTACTGGATCCACTAGTCAAACGCTACGCACCTATTGTTCCATATGCTCTTGAAGAGGTCGAGCGACTCCCGCAGCCGGTTCTGCGTGGGATCCTCGCGCAGCACCATGTTGTAGGAGGAGCAAGCCGTCACGAAGATGATGGCCGTGACGTCGTTGAAGCACTGGATCCACTTGCGTCGCTCGTCGCGTTGACCGCCTACGTCGAACATGCTGGAAGGGGAACATACTCATTACATTTTTATCCCGATATTCCCACGGGATCGAAACTTATGCGGGTGAAACCGCAGGGCGAAGCTAGTATATTATAAATTGGAAAGTAGCTCTGTCTGTATGATAACTTTACACACCTAAACCACTGAACGGATTTCGATAAAATTTGGCAAGGAGATAGACGGCATCCTGGGGAAGGATATGGGCTACTTTATGTCCCGGTAGCACGTACCCGTGTGATTATTTCGCGGGCGAAGCCAGTATATATAAAAATGCATGTTAACTCACTGGAAATTGACTTTATCGACGACGAACTGCGTCTCGAAGATGCCGGAGGTTAGCACTCGGCAGCGCAGGATGTCCTGCTCCGTCGGCGTGTAGTTCGGCTGCTTTATTATGTGCACCTGGTCCAGGAAACTGGAAGGAACAAATAAAAGTTTTAGCATGCATGCATAATCAACCGATATCGTCCTCACTGCTGGGACACAGGCCTCCTCTCTGAGTGGGAGTGGCCCAAAATCCACCACGCGGGCTCAGTGCGGGTTGGTGGATGTCACATGTCTTCGAATTTTTGGTCTTAAGGCATGTCGATTTCTTCAAGATGACTACGACGCAGCCCCGCTGCGGTACCGTACAACGATGCAATGCAGTCGCTGTGGTTTATATGTAGGACAACACTGCTCCGCATCGTGTGGCGTTTCTTTAAGGTCACAGCGCTATTTTGAATGCGTTTGGAGACAAAGTTTCGGTGTCTATGGAATAGAATACTCTTTATTATGTAGACCATATACTCTATCCCTCTCCCCCGCCCCTCTCTCTTCTTTATCTTTATCTCTTGTGTCTATGGTATCGGGTACATACTACTTGGCACAGTCGATGAGCTGGTACTCGTTGCTGCGCTCGTAGGTGCGCTGCACGCCCAGGTCCTTCCAGAGCGCTTCTGTGTGCTCGTAGAATTCCATTGGGTAGTCGAAGTCGGGCTGAGACGCTACGTCCTGGAATGATAACGTATTCGATGTTATTTCAAGACCTATACACCAAATAAAGTTGCCAAGTTCGACCGAATAGGAGATATATAACTTGCCTATAGGGAACTAAAACACATTGAAAGCGAAGTAAGAACAAGGATAGAAATTGCACATGGTGCAAAAGTTTTAAAATGATGAAGTAGTAATTTATGGGGTTTTTGCATGTTTCATATCTACATATCTAGATTCTGATTAGGTATTTCACCAATACCAATCTTGTTTCTAGCGTACTAAATTACTGTCAATAGTATGTTTTAAAACTGTTTTATATGGATAAAAACCAGGCAAGTGCGTGGTCCAAGGTCCAAGTTGGTCGACTATTACTCATAAACTTGTAAAGCCTACTTAGCTGTGACAGTTTTCCTATACTATTACCGTGAATTTTTTCACATATTCAAAAACAAACATTTAGCTGGCAGGGGGGGACACTTCACATCATCAGGCGGGAGGAGACGCCCGGGTGTCACCACTGCGAGGATCGCCCAGAGGACACGGTGGAGCATACGGTGGAGGTCTGCCCCGCATGGGCGGAGCACCGCCGTGCCCTCGTAGAGGCGATCGACAGCGGCGGCGACCTCTCGCGTCCGGCCCTGGTTCAAGCCATGGTCCGGGGCGAGAGGGAGTGGGGGGCCGTCACCTCCTTCTGCGAAGCAGTCATGCTAGCGAAGGAGGTGGCTGAACGGCTGAGGGAGAGAGCCTCACACCCCACCCGCCCGCCGCGGGAGACGCTCCGGGCGTCGGGAGCCGCGTGACGACTCCCGGCCACCGTAGGCGCGCGCCTGCGGACGGAGAGTAATGGGTAGCTCACCGTCCGATCAGGACCAGGCCCGTGCCGGACGGCGCGTACGTGTTCCACGCGCGCCTCAAAGAGATGTCAGCATAAAGGAAGGGGCCTGCCAGGGCCGAAGCCTGCCGGGGGTGCGGGATTGTCCGAAAGGGTTACCGCTACCCCGGAACATAAAGGGCTAAGGAAGGAACACGGATGGGTTTTAGTCAGTAAGAGTCTGACACTCCCTTCGCTCCACCCAGAGCGGGAGGGGTCATTTGATGATTTCCCATCCATAAAAAAAAAAGGGGGGGACACTTGACTCTAAAACAAAAATTAGCGCTTTAAAGCTTAATATTTCACAAACGGATCCCTGAATCAAAAAATTGTTTTTACAAACCCGCAATATTTTTGAAAGACCTATCCAACGATACCCCACACCATGGGGTAGACGAGAAAAAAAAACATCCCCATTTCACGTGTGCAGGAGGTACCCTAAAATTTTTTTTCGTGATTTAATTTTAACACTTTATCGGCGTGATTAGTATGTATATCCATGCCAAATTATAGCTATCAAGTACTAAGAGTCTCTGAGCTAAGCTACGAACGGACAGACGGACATGGCGAAACTATAAGGGTTCCTTTTTGACTACGGAACCCTAAAAAGGGTATTTTCTGATAGAAATGTGGGAATCAGTTTCGACTATAGTGAGCGGCCTAACCTGCGACAACACCCCTCACCATACCAATGTTCATGCGGTTGAAAACAAATGCAGTATGAAACTGCCATGTGATCCCAAAAATTATGCAGTTATATTTGTAGATATCGTACTAATTATCGCCGTGTAAACGGGGACTTACCATTTTCCGCAGTAACTATTAAGGCGGTACCTCGACCAAAACCGCGTTTATGATCGCTATCCAGAGGCTACTAACTCAATAATTATGAGAAATAAACTACATCTGAAAGCACCTTATTAATGTTCGATATCCTATAATCACATTGCACGTTATTATTTGTTTTTATCTGTTACTAATACATTTAAAATCTCCTTTTAATTAAAAAAAGTGACTAAATTGATTGATTGCATTCATCTTTTGCTAAAGTAGACGATCTATTAATTTGAGGATATCACCAATAGATAGATAATTTAAAAATCTAAATAATCCACGTTTTAATTTATTTCAAAAGATCGCGATTCTTTTTTTATTAAAATATTTCCAAAAATTGTGATAAAGGGGCGTGCGCAGGGTGCGGGCGGCAGTACGCTGCATCCTTTTCGTACGAGGAAGTCGTGTCGTTCTCTGTCTCTGTCGCAAGGAGGTAACGAATGCTCAAGGTTATTTGGTCGGGGTACCGCCTTAAACTATATTACAATCAAACCTTACCTGTATATAGTCGACGCGCGCCTTATTCTCAGGCTTTTCAAGCGGTATGGGCGGCGTCAGGGTGCTCATAGCGCCCGTGATTGTCTGAAACGTGATACAAAATGATAAATTACCAATATTAATACAGGGTGAAATTTTAATTACCGTTATCGTTTTAAGGGGTCATTGTTCTCGTCATTATGAACAACTTTCACTATGGGACCAAACCGGAAATCGTGAAAAAAAAAATCAGCTGTTCCCCCGCATAACTCGTAAAAATGTAGGGATAAAATTTTCGACATTAATTTCTCTCTCTGAATCAAAATGCTTTATCCAAGAAATACAAGGTGCAGCGTGCGCGCTGTGGACTCGCCGCACGCTGGTGAAGCGCGATGCGCAAGCCGCGCAGTCGCGGCGCGCTCGCAGCGCTCGCGTCGTTCACACGCTCAAGTAACGCGCGCGCCCAGCACTCGCCCAATGTGGGGGGGGAGGGGGACTTAATGTCAAATACTGGTGAAAATTACACAATTTTCATGACGGTCTTTATATTAAGACTGAACCACTTTTAAGAAAGTGGTTCAGTCATCCGCAGTAACCGCAGTTCCTAAGGGAAACCAAAGTTTTACTGTAACTTTAAGGCTAACGCCATTTTGGCTAGCCGTGCCACATTGCAAAAATCCTCCAACATCACTTTCGTACTTTTTGTTTGAACCATTGCACCACTAGGGCAATATTTTTTGTATTGACATACTATGGTCGACTGCGGTTGATATGCGTTTAGCTTAATGGTGTACTAGCAGCGCCCCGCGGTTTCACCCGCATAAGCTTCGATCCCGTAGGAATATCAGGATAAAAAATATCCTTAACCGATTTAAATGCAATTTGGTATAGTGATCTATATACTAAATTGCATTTAAATCGGTTCAGCGGTTTAAGCGTGAAGAGGTAACAGACAGACACACTTTTGCATTTATAATATTAGTACGGATTATTATTTTATTTTTTTATTATTGCTAAATGGGCGCGCTCTTGACCCCGATCACGCCTGATGGAAAGCGATAGATGAGGTCTATGATGGAACGAGCGTGCCCAGAAGATGCCTGTTCACTCTTGATTTGAAGGCAGACGGGTTAAATGTGGGAGGGAACATAGATGCCAGCAGAGAGTTCCACACTTTGGCTGCGCGCATAATAAAAGTGGAGGAGAAGCGCTGAGTACGACTCATCGGGATATCAACCAAGTGCGGATGGTACGCTGCAGTAGTAGCTGATTATAGTAGCGTCCAGTCTTTTTGGCGAATTCTCGGGAGAATCACTCACAAGTATCGCATCTCGTATGTTCTTCTTGATGTCCTCGATCTTCTCGCGGCGCTCCTTGTCGGAGAAGCCGTTCACGTGCAGGATGCGCATCTGTTTCACTATGGTCGACTTCCCGGACTCTCCCGCGCCCAGTAGGAGGAGCCGGTGCGTCGCGCGATATAGCTGGAAAGAGAAAATGGATGATATTAGGCACCAGGTAAATAATTATTCATTGGACACAAAAGTTGAAGTTCAAGAGACTTTTCATTTATCGATCAATGTTTTTGTTAACTGCCCTGTTGGTCTCGTAGTCGCAAGCTCGATTGCTGAGCGTGAGGTCCTGGGTTCGATTCCCAGGTCGGGCAGTGTAATTAGGGTTTTCTATAAGGAATTTCTTAGTAACAGCCCGGAGTTTGGAAGTTAGCGGTGTGATACTCCCGTGCCTCGGAGAGCAAGTTAAACCGTTGGACCCGCGCCTGATCTCTGTTCGGTAGTGTCGGATTTCCGTCCCATCGGACTATGAGAGTGAGGGAAGAGGGAGTGCACCTGTTTCTGTGCACGCACTTATGCACTATAATATCTTCCGCGAAGCCTATTCTCCGTTTGAATTAGCTACCATGGCCGAAATACGGTCTGGCAGACTATGTACAGGGTCCCATTAAAATAGATGGACAAATAACACAGCGCTCAGTACGTCTAACCAAAGATATCCAAGCAAAAAAAAACACTGATTAAAGTGATTTTATTTTGACCTAAAATAATGAATTAGTGTATTTCCGTTAGCTGATTATTTTTCTTGTAAGTATCTAATGAGTTTTTCTTATATATTTTTTTACCATCGTCCTTATATTGGTGGTCTGAATGATTTCTAAAAGTTTGTCCATCTATTTTAATGGGACCTTATAATATTAATCGATACTGTCACACTACTTTTTCAGTCTCATTCCGTTCCACATTTTTCTGGAAACAGCCTGGGAAAAGCCAAGACTTACTTAAAGTCTAAGTCTAGTCTAGTCTTATTTCTAGTGATTGCCACACAAAGCCTGTCAAACAAAGCTCCTGCATCTCTGATGTGTGTGTGTGTGTTAAGTTGTTTTTCTGTTTTATTTTTGTGTGAATATTGTGTGCCTTACGTAACCTGGTTCAGATAAACTAATTGCACGACGCATAATGCAAAGCATTAGAGTGCTTTACGATCGAAGAAAATTTTTGCCTCCTTTCTGCAACTGTTTCTTCTCTTGTTATACTCCTGCTAGTAAACAGAACCTACTTAATTTATATACCATTGTATAGATAATTTAATGGAGATTAATTCTGTACTTTTCAAAAATTGATTTGAAGCAGTAGAAACGAAAAAACATCAAAATATTAAAAAAAATCCCTTCAGTCAAGTGTGAAACCTGAAAACACTGTAGCTTGTGAAAAAAATCAATGAATTGAGTCATTTTATTTTTTAATAGATTCGTTTCAGCCATAGGAGGAACTCTATCGAAAATGGCTCTTTTATTCAAAGTAGTTTAATTATAATTAACTAGCTGCGCCCCGCGGTTTCACCCGCATAAGACTCGATCCCGTGGGCATATCGGGATAAAAACTATCCTATGTCCTTTTCCGGGACTCATACTATCTCTATACCAAATTTCATCTAAATCGGTTCAGGGGTTTAGGCGTGAAGAAGTAACAAACATATAAACACACACACACACACACTCACAAACTTTCGCCTTTATAATATTAGTGTGATAAAAAATTAACTAATATAATATCTGTGGTTTTTTATACGATCAAATGAGCATTAAGAGTCGTGCACTGTTGGATTTTCCAATATTTTTTTTCTTTCTTTTATGTAATCAATGCTTTCTGTGCCTTCTTTTGGCACATCCTGGAAAGCTTTTTTCCCAAAGCTAAAGTGATGTGGAATATAAACATATCTATACAATTGGACCTCCTTATGCAAGACGGAACCAATCCACACACATGCCAACATCGAGATACGTGTATACGTATCTCGATTTTGGCATGTGTGTGGATTGCTTCTGTATAGAAAGCTTTCAAAATGCACCTTCTATCGACCCTGTAAAGATCAAAATGATCTGACAATGTCAGATAATTTGGTGTGTGGATTGGTTCCATCTTGCATAAGTAGGTTCAATTATACATATATTTGCTCACCTGTTTATCTTTCTGCAGCTGCTTGGTGATAGCATCGCTGCGCCGTTTCTGTTTCTTGGCGTCGTCTTCGCTGCTCTTGCCGCCTGGCGAGCCGAAGCATCCCATTGCCGACCACGCCGCCCACCTGAAGACAAACGAAATACAATGTTAATGAAATGTCTACGCATTGTGGAGTCGTTAACATTAAAAAATACATCACCCCAACACCCGTCTTGCTAAAAAGTCTATGCAAGGGTGGCAAGGACAACCACGCGCAAGCTGTAACCAAGAATTCAGTACATGAATCCAAAAGCCCTTGCAAGTTGAAATTTTTCGTAGATATTTTTTTTTTTTAAATTTGCTGTTCCATACATTTTGACTGCGTAGGTATTGCAGAGGCACATCAAGCTACCCCAATCCGTCAAATTTATTTGATAGATTTTCAACTTCACTACAAAGGAATAAGGTTCATATTCAATTGGGAAAATTTGACAGATTGGGGTAGCTTGATGTGCTGGCCTCTGCACATATGTATGAAACAGCAGATTATTTTTTTTATAAAAATTTCTACCCTAGGGGGTTTAAAATCTTTGCTGAATTCATGATTATAATTTGCGCGTCGATGTGCCTGCCACCCTGTATATTGTGTATGTCAATTTTTATTCATCCACCATTTAATATTAAATTTATAATATTACAAAACACAGTACACCATAAACCATGATGGTTAATCAGACGACGAAACACAACGAAAGATTTTTAGTTCACTTAAAAAAAAATAAGCAGGAATATTTGTTATTTGTGACCAAGTCGTGGCAGTATGGTCTATAACTATACTGCCACAATTAGTGGACACCACTGCCTCCTGTTATGGAGACAACCTGAAGGCCAGTTCCTGTAATTAAGAACGTTCAAAATCTAGTCGCAATCTTATCTCAGCAACAATCAATGTCAAAAACTTGTCAAAAATGTAGAGAAATTAGAGGTATTTTTGACAGATTGAGACTGAGATCAGACTGTGAACGTTCTTAAAATTACGAGAACTGTCCCTCTGAAATTTGTGGTCATGTTTAAAGGTCTACTACAAATCATCAAAAAAAAATCTCCACGGAACAATATCGTAATCGCGAAAAAATAATCAGCTCTGTCCCATAAGAAAATCCAATACCTAGTTACCCAAATATATGGAACAGCTGAAATTATTTTCATACCATGATGCATTCACAAATCTCATACCATTATTCTATCTCCCAATACTTTCACCGAGCTGTATCGATACATTGAAAGCCTCGATTTTATCGAGACTGAATCGTATCGGCATTGGCACTATACTCAGGTTAAGCTCTTTCAAGCATTTTCAATCAGATAAACCGCGTTACAACGAACGAATGCATCCCGAAATAAAAGACCCTCCACGAGTCAGAAACTCAGAATACCTGTTATTGTAGATCAATCCTAAATTCGATGCTACCAACTCCACCTAACTGCTTGAAAAATGGTCTTGTTTTGAACTGTTTAGTTAGGCGCGTCGCCCACACGAGCTAGAGTCGAGGCGGCATCGAGGCGCGGGCGCACGTTTTCTATAGGAGTAAATATAGGTATGTATTTATTCCTATAGAAAACGTGCGCCCGCGCCTCGACGCCCCGCCTCAACTCTAGCTCGTGTGGGCGACGCGCCTTACTGTTGAGGTCCGGTTTTTTATTTTTGTTATCAACCCTTTTAGTGTGTTACAATTTTAGAATCGTCTCCTCAAGCCCTTTATTTTGATACCCTACATCAGGGATGGCGAACCTCTATAGATCTACGTGCCATTTTTTCCAAATAAATATTAAATATGGCCATGACGTGCCAACAAACAATCTTGACTTCTTGACTACTGGAACAATAACGAAATAGTTTCAGAGTAATGGTTCCCTTTCCTATAGTTTCCTTTTTTGTTTGTTTTTATAAGCTGTAAGTTCTCCATGTACTAAAATAAATAAATAGTACTCCTTATTTGCAAACAGAAAGAAACCAAACTATTATTCAGTCATCTAAACATTTACCATTTTATATTTATTTGAATGAAAGAAAAAATTAGTGCGACTTCTGCTGATACACACGATGTAGATGCTAAACAATTTATACAAGGTTCACATTATCCCTTGCATTTACGCGGCAACGATATTCGAAATCGAAAAATTGATGGAGTGCCTAAATTATCTTGTCGCGTGCCACCAGCGGCACGCGACAAGATATGCCATTGGTTCGCCATCCCTGCCCTACATGGTCATAGCACTATCTTTTAATTTACTTACTTATTGACATCTAAAATCCGCCATTTTAATTTTATAAAAACAAAATTTAGCCTATACATCACGCGACCTAGACGAGTCGATGCCGTTAAGATGCTTCGAAGGTATAAAAAATACCACAGACAAAGATAGATACGCGTGAAAAACGATTATTTGAATGATACTTTGACATCCTAATTGAATTGTCGTTCAAAACTTATCAAAAGTTACTGGTATATATATAGTCATTTATGAAACACTCATTATAATTATCACCCGCAACATTTTAATAGAAGTTTTTTTTTGTCGATTCAGCATCAGTCTCCTGCCATTATCGAAATTTATTTAGGATCAACGGCTTTTTCTTCCACACTTCTCTATTAGTCGGCAACTCGGTAGTCACTGCCTTTCTAGCCATTTTTCTCGTCAGACTAATTTCGCAAGACCTAAATCTTAATTTACATTTGACTTAGCTTCTAGAATAATCTAGAACCTCGCTCTATACGGTATCATTAACAAGCAGTACTTAGAGTATCGCTAAGCTAAATGAGGCAATAAATAATTTCGCCGCGTATCGACGTAGCGTCTAAAATATTAGTCGTGTTCCTATTTGGGAACGCTCTGAGTACCTAATTGTGGACTCTAGTGCTACCGACGGTTTTAGAGTCTAGAAATGAGCGAATGTTTCTAGAAAATATTTATTTATTTAAACACGTCGTCCAAGAACGTTGTTGAGTAGACAAATTTTTGGAACATATGAAGCAATGGATTAGCAATATCTTTCAAAACGATTCAGATTTTGATTGATTGTGTGTTACGCAATTAAGGTGCTGGTTTGCGGCAATAGGCTCGCCCCCTTGTTGCCAAGTTAACTGGCGAAATGTGGGAGTACCTACTGTTCAACTCTCCTTTACCCTTCGGGAAATATGTACAGGTGTGGGCGTTGTGCTATAAAAACTTGACTCGTTTAAGAAGTTAAAAAATCGTAATTCTAATTGGCCCAATCGCCTGGCGAGTCTCACATGAAAATTCTCGCGTCTCGACAATCGAGTAACTCTTCTCATGTAAACGAGGCTTACAGGTTCCCTGCACAAAAAATCGCACCCCGTTGTCCAAATCGCCTGGCGAGCCTCGCATGGACATTTCTCACCTCTCGACGGTCGAGTAGCTCTCCTCGTGTGAAAGAGCCTTAAAGCTTCTCTATATTGAGCCCACGAAGCGAAACCAAGGCGTGGGCGACCCTCCCCAGATGAGTTCTTTCTTTTTTTTTTTTTTTGCAAATACATATTTTTGTGTTGCTACGTCAAACTGTTCTGGTCAAGTTCGTGCTGTTGTAATTTTATGGAGAAGTTAACCAGGAACTAGTAACGGAAACCTCAACATTATGCATTAGATTTGCAAGTCTTTGTCGAGTCTCCAAATTCAACCTCCTGCCCTAAGCAAAGTATAGCATAATCATCTTATAATGCTCCATCATCCTCCACGCGAGCGCAGTGCGGGTTGGTGGATGTCCTGCTCCTGCCCTTATACTCATTTATTTCGGTTGTTCGGTGCAGCATCACAGTAAGCAGTTGTAACCCTCTTTTATCTATTAAAATCCTATACCGTCAAACGGGGTGAATAGGGATGCAGGGGTGAATCAGGGCAAAACTGTAAAAGGGATTTTAACAATTAAAATAATATAGTTTGTTGTCAATAAGGGCACGTAATCGTTAATTAAATTACAGTAAACACATTAGGGTCCTTTTTGGCCACAAAATATATTATTTTAATTGTTAAAATCCCTTTTAAAGTTTTGTTCCGATTCACCCCTGCATCCTGCATCCCTATTCACCCCGTTTGACTGTACATACAAAGTTATTGTAATAAATATATTTTTGTAGATATGCCATTTACGTGTTTCTGGTGATAAAATCAACAATTTTCTACAGAAAAATTCATATGGTTATCAATAAGTAATATCACAAACGTCACATATTCTCAAAAACTCCACAAAACCACAAATAAAATAATGTTAAGACTACCTCCACCACTCCGTTAACATTAACAAAGCAAACATCACAACAATTAACCAAAGAAAAGTCCATATTTCCTAAATACCTACACTTTCCGTTCGTGTTGCCATCAATAAAAATAACACAATTAGGCGTAGCAGACTTCAGTCATGGCTGAGCCTAAATCTAAAAATAACTTCTGTTACGCAGGTTCAAGGATACAGGAAAACTATTTGTGTATTCGTTTAAGGCTAACAACAGTCTTATTGGGGTTACACTATTTAATATTTTAAGGGTTATTGAAAGTGAAACCATTTAAAACTGGTTAAATGTACAGACGCCAGCACATCAAGCTACCCGAAACTGTCAAATTTTCCTAATCAACTTTGCAGCTTTGCTACGCGTTCAAAATGTATGGAACAGCTGATTTTTACGCTAGGGGGTCTAGAATCATGTGCTGACAGTTTGCGCGTCGATATCACCCAGTATATTTCATGTACCTGAACCCTTAAGGTACGATTCCACCAAAACAGTGCGCAGCACATTTGTTCACAAACATTTTGTGCAAAACTCCAACAGTGCACGTACTGAGCTGCAGATCCGTTAGTCTCTGTTTCCACCAGCAAAGCTGTGCGTAACTTTTGTAAGCGCACAGTGTAGCACACTTGTGCACGAACAATCGAACATGTTCACCGAGCAGAGTGTACAATAAATAATAATTTTGAACGGCGAGCGCAAATGTAGAAACAATTCAATAAATGACTAGGTATGGTCAAAGGTTTTTTATTAGTTCCGGAGTTTCCCTCCTTTTAAATGTTTTCACTCCGGTAGCGGAAGCAAGACTGAGTTCGCGAACAACAAGTGTGTACGCGTCGTCGCGAGTCCACTGCATGCATGTGTGCGCGAACATTTCTACAATGTTCGCGCACAATTTGTTATAGTTTGCTTGAGTGAGTCGACCAGAATAAACATTTGTGTCGTACACTGTGCATTACAGTGCCGCACAGTTCAGCACACTGGTGGAACCGTACCTTTACACCTGCACTATAACGCTTCAAACAATTATAAAGGTGAAAGTTTGTGATTGTGTGTTTATAAGTTTGTTACTTCTTCACGCTCAAACGGCTGGAACAATTTTGATAAAATTATGTATGGAGGTAGCTGACACCCTGGATTAACATTATAGGCTTTACTTTTTATCCTGATATTCGCACAGGATCGACACTTATGCGGCTGAAACCGCGGGGCGCAGCTAGTATTTTTATGTTGATTTTTTTTAACTTGTCAGTGTACAAGTACATAACAAAATAAAATGTATAATTTTTTAAACGGGAGGAGATCAGAAGGTCAATTCTCGTAATTTAAAACGTTCAAAATCTAGTCGCAGTCTCATCTCGGCGACAAACAAATGTCAAAAACATGTCAAAATGTAGGGAAATTTGAGGTATTTTTGACAGATTGAGACTGAGATCAGACTGCAGAACGTGCTTAAAATTACGAGAATTTCCTCTCTGGTGTCCTGAAATACAGGCCTAATAGAGCTTAATTTAGACACCAGTCTCCCACAATATTAAAATGTTGTCTCACTGTGAAACCATGTAATATGTATTTTGTAATATTGTGGTGTGAAAAATAAACCTTATTATTTATTTTTAAACATGTATCAAGGTATGGTGGTAATGTAATGTACATAGTTGAATGTTACGTGTTACTAAGCGGTTGTTTAATGTAATAATTCAAATGGTCTTACCCCTGGTTTCTGGAAGTCTGATCGATTCCCTGATCACTAATTCTGCTGAAATAACGAAAGATAAAAAAATAAGATGAGATTTGAGAAGACTTAGATTGCTTTCAAGAACCTAGGGTAAGTTTTTTGTCTGTCAAAGCATAGGCCTCCGAATCAAAGTCATAACAGTCATTATAGTGCACAGCTCTCAGAAGAGGGATTTCTTATCACTTTGGTATAATACCAGAGAGTGTAAGTACTCTAGTGCTATTAAGAACCTTTATAATCTGTGAGAATCTCACCGTGAAAACATAGGTGCAGTGAGCTGTTAATAGTATCAAATCCTTAGGGTCAGTACACACCGCGACGCGACGCGGCGCGCAGTTTTCCAGATAGCAATTGATACAATAAAATTATAGACCTTATCTACTACACAAAAAGGTACACAATTCAGTGAGGCGGGTGTCTACTACGTCGAGCTACGCCGCGCGGCCTACCTCACTGAATTGTGTACCTTTTTGTGTAGTAGATACGGTCTATAATTTATTGTATTGCTATCTTGAAAACTGCGCGTCGCGTCGCGTCGCGGTGTAAACTGACCCTTAGCATCAGGTTGAATGACAGTTCAAGTTGACTTCTCCTACGGAGACACACGGAGAAATTTTTACAGAATAAGGCTTGGCTAGGGTACCCAACCCACCCTGTGCCATTCATACGGGGATGATCAGTAATATACAGGATGAAATTTAACACATGTGACAAATCGAAATGGGAGATTGTACTCATTATTATGAACAACTTTTACTATGGGACCAAACCTGAAATCGCGAAAAGAAAATCAGATGTTCCCTACATTTACCTATGTTCGCATAACTCATCAAAATGTAGGGAACAACAGATTTTTTTTTTCGCGATTTCAGGTTTGGTCCCATAGTAAAAGTTGTTTATAATAATGAGTACAATCTCCCATTTCGATTTGTCGCATGTGTTCAATTTCACCCTGTATTTTACGTTATAAGTTGGGATCACAAGTCACAAGTCAACATCCCCCTGTTCATAAGGTTAAAAACAAATGCAGTAAGAAACTGTCATCATTAAATCTGCCTAGTCTTTTCCCATATATGTTGGGGTCGGCTTCCAGTATAGCCGGATGCAGCTGAATACCTGTATTTTAAATGGAGCGACTGCCTGTCTGACCTCCACAACCCAGTTGCTAGGTAACACGATAGCCCTTGAAACTGCCATTTGATACGAATACAGGGTCAAATTAAATTAGGTAGCGAAACTCTGCAGACGTGTTGGGTATCGATAACAAAACACGATAAAAAAAAAAAAAAGATTAGATTTTTTTTTCTTAGGGGTCAACGACCGCTGGTAGTGTTGTTACTTGAAGTATGACGTTGAGAAAATATGTTTTATCGTAAAAACCAATCACGTCTAAATACCAATCAAGTTTACACATAAAAAAGCCGAGTGTGATTATGACCACACGACTGAAGTGAAACTTCAAACGTATTTGGCTATGAGAGGAAGAGAGAAAGAAAATGTGCACGCGCACTGCTTTCTCTTGCTTATATCCCCCACTCAACTCCCGTTCGCCTCGCCCGATCACACTTTTCGTAACGCTTACCTACGTCACGCGTTCGCCAGCTTACTCCCCAAGTCAAGCGTGCGTAAAGAAGTTTCACTTCAAAAACCTGATTAGTGATTATTTAAACTGATATTTCGAGTACCTAAATACACTAACAGCGGTCGATGACCCCAGAAAAAAAAATCGCCAAGTTAATTTCTTTTGTAACCGACTTCAAAAAGGAGGAGGTTAAATATCAATTCGGTTGATTTTTTTTTTTATATTTTGTTTTATATAAATTATCATGTTTAGATATCCACACCCAACACGTGTGCGGAGTTTCGTTAGCTAATTTAATTTGTCCCGGTATGTACTGTAAAATATCGTACTGATCCTTGCCGTGTGAACGTGGCCTGTCTTAAGGTGAATGTGACATGGTAGACCGCGAAATTTAAATTTTCTTAAGTTTTTTGCAATTTGCAGATCAGTGTCAGGTTGTATCTTGATCCAAATATGATTCGCGACTATAATAGACATGTATTTACAGAATCATAGTCATTAGAATCATTAATATATCTCTTTAAGTTAGATTTCTACCATAAACACTTTTCCATACGAGATTTGTTCTTAACGGTAGAAATCTAACTTAGAAAGATGTATTAATGATTCTAATTCTGTAAATAGTTAAATCCGTGCCGGTTATAGTCGCGAATCATATTTTGATCAAGATACAACCTGACACTGACCTGAAAATTGCAAAAAACGTAAGAAAAATTGAATTTCGCGGGCTACAACTACCCATTCACCTTAAAATGACCTCTTAGTCGCCTTTCACGAAAACTGTGGGGTATCCATCCACTCTTAAAGCAGGCTAGTTGAGGCTAGTGTCAAAAATTCCGAAGTCATGTGAATTGCCAAGCGATTTTGAAACATATGCAGTGCAACTAATGCGGTCACATTGACCTGTCCTGCGTTTAAACTGCTAACGATTATGGTATGGGCCCTGGAGAGCGAAAGAGGTTTTTTCTTTCCGGTAGTCTTGGACAGTCATAGTGAGTTTCCAATGATTTTAGACCTATACAGGGTGGCAGGTACACACACCAGCACATCAAGCTACGCGAAACTGTCAAATTTTCCCAATCAACTTTGAACCTTATAGTATAGCGATAAAGTTGAAAATCTATTAAAGAATTTTGACAGATTGTAGTAGCTTGATGTGCTGGCGTCTGTACATCTACGCGCAAACTATAACCATAAATTCAGCACGTGATTCTAGACCCCATAGCATACAAATTTTTCGTCCGTTATCAAAAACAAGTCTACTGTTTCATAGAAAAGTCGCCTAACCTGACCTATGCGGTGAAAATGCATGGACTGCAAATATTTTTTAGAATAACCGCCAAAATCAAGGCAGAGGGTTCAGAATCACGTACTGAATCCATGGTAACAGGTTGTGAACCGATGTCCCTGCTACCCGGGGATCCAACGAAAATAAATCCATAATTATCCAAAAGTACCTAAAAACACTAACTTCATTCCATAATCATCATCGCCTAGCCTTTTCCTAACTAATCAGGGGTCAGCTTCCAGTCTAACCGATTCAGGACAATGGCTTACCTCCTATCTTCCGGTTTAAGATCATTTATTCTCATAAGAATTAACTATTCACTTACATGAGAATATTAAAACTAAACACTTAAAAATAACAAAAGTTGGGGGTATTACAAAGGTCATCGATTAATATATAAATGTTTTGAGGGTAAATTACAAATCATTGTGCATGTGTGTCATTGTGGCTTGCATCGCAAGCCCTGTCACCTTCACACGTGAGGACCTAATGGCTGCGTTAGCGAAGAGTACCTATTCGCTTTGCTGAAGTTTGGGCCATACAAATACTATTTATATTTTTCATGTTATTTTTGCCATCGACCGCTAAGAAGAAGCAGAATACCAGTATTGTCCATAGAGCGCCTGCCTATCAGACCTCCACAAGTCCACAACCCAGTTACTGGGTAATACGTGGTAATATGTAACATAATTAACGCAACACCTCATACACCACAATTAGAGTATTGAGTTAAAAGCATAATACAATGACCAAAACTTAAATTTTTCAATGCTCTAGCATTACTTTGTGCATTTAAAATTGAGCCTTATTCCCTTAAGATAAGATTTATTTTTCTTTGGCTCAATTGGCAATATACAGAATTAAAAAAAAAAACCTATAAGTATTAAAAGTTACTGAAATAGATTCAGTAGTCAATAATGAACTACATGTCGCAAGTCTTTCAGGACTTGCGTTTATTGTTACACCTTGACTGTGGCACTAGTTTTTCCAAGGGTTTATATACCCTTGCGGCCTTGGAAAAACTAGTCGCTAAGGAACTAACCACTCACTCCATTTTCCAATGATTAATTTTAAACCAACAGCAATTCGCCACAGCCTAGCAATAAGCAGTCATGGAAAAATCGTTCGGAACATTCGGCCTTACATGTCCATCGCTTGGATCATTCATGCGGCCAATTGTCCGCTTGTAATGCTGCAAATATGCTAATGGCTCATTATGTTACCAACGCCTTTGTCGTGGCGTGTGCGAGTATGCTAAACGATTTTGGTAACCGATTTGATCTCTTAATATTAGGTAATGTCTGTACTGGATAGTTTATTACTCTGTGGTTCGGTGACGTCATTGATTTGGTGTTGGGGCTGTTTTTTGAAGATTTGAATATACAGCATGCATCAGAATGGTGTGGTCATAATCCGTCCCATACATTTGGGTCGAGTTTCGATTGAAGAATTGATATTTTTATCAGGATTACGATATTGATTCCATGGAGAAAGTTGTTCAGTTTGATGGTTTGTACCATATCCTTAAATATGACCACATCTTTCTGATACATGCTGTTGAATACAGCTTAGTGAAAGAATGCAAACCTTGAAATAAAGGTTACAGGGCAATTCATGTTATTATCAAAATTGTACAAGTACATTGTTAAAGTAAAAAACCGGCCAAGAGCGTGTCGGGCCACGCTCAGTGTAGGGTTCCGTAGTTTCCCGTCCGTCACAATAAGTGTTCCCACGTACAATTCGATAATACCCGACGACCCAATGTAATAAGTACCTACAGCGCCATCTCTCGGGGAATTGGGTTACTAATTAATACATAGACGTGCCAGAAGTTTTCGGTGGTAATTTTGGATTGCGAGAACCGATTTTAATAATTCTTTTTTTGTTTGAAAAAAGATACGTTCAGGATAATAAAATATGTAAACGAAGTCAAAAAAAATGCTTGCATATACGATTATACTACGAACTTAGTCCAGAAATGATTTTGTACAACTTTTTGTCTTTTTTGTACAAAAACTGTTGTTTCTATCAAGTTCAAAATAATTTTCCTAGAAAGTCCTTATAAAGTTCTACTTTTCAGATTTTTTTCATATTTTCTAAACTTATGGTTCAAAAGTTAGAGGGGGGGACACATTGTTTTTTACTTTTGGAGCGATTATT